>CM057451.1:946680000-947022500 GCA_016271365.2 Neoceratodus forsteri | reverse complement strand
CTGGTTTCAAAATGTATATAGTTATACTGCTGAAATGAATGCAAAAATCTATTTAGAACATAGGGGGTTAACCTTGAGATGCAGTTGGACCTGCACAAGCTCATCTGCATAACTGTCAACAGATTAGTTCTGGAACACAATATTTTATTTTGTTGCAGAGAGAGACTGACAGATGAAGAACTTTAGTTTTTTTAGTTGTTTATCTCCTCCTCCTCCCCCTCCTCCTCCTTAAAATGTTACTTGCCAATTTTATAACTGCTGGTTTTTCTATGCTTAGTGACCTTTGCCTTAACGGCAATGTGCACCTGATGGGGTCAATGCAGTGGCTGTGTCGGATGAGTGCCTAACAGAAATCCAGAACCGGATGGCTTCAAGCTGGCTCAGACTTAACTCACTGAAGACTGAGGTGCTACTAGTAAGACCAAGCCGTGTGGGGGGAAAGCAATGAATAGTGATTCCCTGCTGCCATCACTAAATGGCACTACATTATAATGTTGATAAGAGAAGGACTGAGTGTCACTGCGAACAGCGGATTGACTTTACAACATCACGTATCATCTGTTGCCCACTGTGTTTTTGTAACTATCTACGTAATATCGCCCAAATCAAATACTTATCTTGCTGCCAAGTTGGAAACACTTGTGTACCAGATTACTGCAACACTCCATACCTAGGGCTACCTGTGGGAATGGAGAGTTTCTTGCAGCATTTGCAGAACTCAGCACCCTGGTTGACTGCAGGGGCATTGCATTTAATGCATATCACGCCAGTTCTGCAGGAACTGCACTGGCTGCCAGTGGGTTGGCACATCAGCTTCAAGATATGTCTGTTAACCTACAAAGCCCTGCACGAGCTGGGACCTGGTTACATGAAAGACCTTCTGACCAAATACACCTGTCAACCTCCTATGTTCCTCTGAAGCTGGGCTCCTCACGGTTCCACGTTCATGGGGCTTCTTGCACTGCTGCGCCCACTGTGTAGAATGCACTTCCTGCTGAAAGTAGAGGGGCCCTTTCATTGGGATTTTTGAAGGGTTTGTTAAAAACTCATTTATTTGGCTTTTGGGACCACTTATGTTTTACTGGGTTTGGGGCAGTAGGTTCTCTCTTGATTGATGTTGCAGGTTTTCCCGACCCGATTTTATATTATTGGGTTTGTACTTTAAAATTGTGCTTGTACAGCACTCAGAGCCCTGGATAAGTGTCTAACAAATAAATCTGCATTGATTTGCCTGCACTGCCTAAAGATATCTCAAGTGAGAGTTAAGCTTGGTGGTGTCAGAATGTCAAGGTGATCGTTCAGCACCTGACGAGTTGTGAAAACTGATAGTAGTGCAGACTGGGTTCCAGGACAGAACCTGTCTGTGACAATACCGAAACCCTTTTTTTCCCCACGTAACCAAACCCAAGGCAGATTTACAAGAAGCTAATACATCTCCAACTATGGAAGGAATACACAAGTGCTTCATGGATCACAGAACACACTGGGTAGACTAGGTGGGCCAAGTGGTCCTCATCTGCCAGTAAATTCTACATTTATGTTTCACACCTGATGTTGCTTCACGGATCACTTTCACTTCATCAGGAAGAGGGTGCTGTAATGTATAGATTGTTATGATAAAAACATTCTGGATACATACCCTGGTTTTCAGTGTCTGAAAGAGCGCACGACTCTGTTCTGTCAAGTCCTAGGTATATTTGGATTTTTTTGGTATCCACCTCTCTTTTTAGCTGCCTGCACACCTCACAATTATTTGTTTTGCAGTAATGGAATGAAACAGAAATATGGAATCTTTCAGCAGAAAAAGGCCCACTGGCACATCATGTCTGCCTGCCCATTCCTACCTACTTGATGCTGAATGAGAGAGCCCATGGATTTCCTCAGCCTCCCCTACTCCCTTCCCTTTCTGGTGTGGCCTTTAATATGTAGGACTGGGCAGCCAACTTCGACACACCTCCATCGGTGCACCTTTTGTGATGAACTTTGTTTCTCGGCATTATTTACTATTCCAATTCCACACTGCTGTGGATCATAATGGTAGCTTATATTACAGTATTCCAGGTGAAAGCAGGCTCCACAGTCTGGATGTAAAAAGAGCCATCGGCTACTACATGGTAGGACAAAGGAGCTAAGGAAGGATTGTTCCCAGTTATTCCTTACCTATGGTGAGGTAGGTAAGGGCAGGCCAGCTGCAAAAAGGACCACAGCCAGATGGATTGTGGCCTGCATCCAGTTTTGGTACAACAAGCTGGGAAAAGACCCATCAGCAGGCCTTATGACCCATTCCACCAGGGGGAATGCTGCCTCAGTGGCAGCTGCCAGGGAAGTCCCCTTGCTTGAGATCTGTAAAGCTGCCACTTGGGAAACTGTTCATACATTCACTAAACACTACTGCCTGGACACCCAGGCTAGGAGTGAGGCCAGGTTTGGCACAGCAGTGCTACAGAGCCCATTTCCCAAATAGGTTCTGTGCCCACCACCAAGGGGCATTGCTTGGTAGTCTGCACTTGTCAGAATACAGCAAGACTTCATGTTGTTTGAAGAAAAAAATGACTTACCATAGTAATGTTTCTTCTAATGGAGTCTTGTTGTTTTCTGACCTCCCACCCTGCCTCCCCTCCAGAACCTGGGGAAAGGCGACCTTCTGCATCACAGTTCTGTTTTACTCATCAGTGGTACTTGTATTTCTTGGGCATCTGTGACTCGAGTCTTCTTTATGGCCCTTTTTGATTGTAGTGTTGCCCCTGGGGGTGCTTAGGTCTGGTTAGACATTTTTGTCTTTGTTAGCTTCGTAAGAATCTGATCAGTTACTAAAACGTACCAAGGATAGTGGTTTGAAAACCGAGCTAGAGCTCAATGTTCTATGCATTTGCATAGAGTTTAACTCACTGTTCTCCAGGGCAGCTGAACCAGTCGGTCTAACTGCACTTGTCAGAATACAGCAAGACTGTTATTTGAAGAGAGATACAAGCCCCTTGGGGGGGGGGGATTGGAGACAGACCCATGGAGAGCAATCTGGGTGCTTTACATTCTGTGAGAGATCAAGGGAGGCCAGTAAGTGGGCGCAATTAGGGAGAAGCAAGGAGGGCTAGAGATTTGGGGGGTTGGTGTGCACAGGGTAAAATGAAGGTGAGGGTAGGGGGGTAGGGTTTGTCCAGGGCTTAGAGGAGGGAATTACATAGAAACAGACTTTGACGGCAGATAAGGACCGCTTGGCCCACCTAGTCTGCCGATTTCCCTACCTACTGGATAAGCTGCAGATCCTAATTAACCAACAGCCTATTTCTTCCTACCCCCCATAAGAATTGCCTTATGTCTGTCCTATGCATTCTTGAATTCTCCCACAGTTTTAGACACACAACTTCCTCAAGAAGGCGTTCCATGTGTCCACCACCTTCTCTGTGAAAAGATACTTCCTCACATGCCCCCAAGTCATTCCCCCCTCCCCCCTCTATCTTCAAATTAGGTCCCCTTGTTCTTGCACATGTCTTTCTGAAATATGCTACCGTCTTGGACTTTGTTGATTCCACTGAGGTACATGAAAGTTTCCATCATGTCCCCCCTCCTCTCCCTCCTTTCCTCAAGGGTATACACATTAAGCTCCTTTAGTCTCTCCTCGTATGGCTTCTCTTGCAGATCCTGCACCATTTTAGTTGCCCTCCTCTGGACTGCCTCCATCTTGTCCATGTCCTTGTGGAGATGGGGTCTACAGAACTGGATGCAGTACTCCAGATGGGGTCTCACCAACTGTCTGTACAGAGGGATAACAACTTCCTGTTTTCTCCTGGTGATGCCTCCCCCTATACATCCCAGTATCCCCCATCCCTCCCTACTGCCTTCTCACATTGCTTGCTAACCTTAAGGTCATCTGATACGATTACCCCAGGTCTCTTTCCATTTTTGTTGTTGTTGTTACTACCTCCCCCCACTGTGTACTCTTCCTCTGGGGTTTTGTTTCTCAGGAGCATTATTTTGAACTTATTACTAACATACTAATATAGTAAAAGGCCAGCAGAATAGGCCTAATGGTCTCTAGTCTGCTTGATGTTCAGCACCAGAGTGAGGGCAGATTCTGGTGTCCCCCCCCCTCTTGGGTTATACTGTCCCCAGTCCCAAATGTTCCACCTGTACTGGGGCCCGGTCAGATTTACCCTTCCCTGTACCTGTCCCATCCCCTCTTAAACCCATCCACAGTCTCCACCTTTACCATCTCCCTGGGCAGTGCATTCCATGGCTCCACCACCCTTCCAGTGAAACAACATCACCACCTCTCCCCTCTGAGCTTGCCCCCTTCCAGCTTACACCAGTAACCTCTCATTGCCCCACCCTCCTTCCTTTGGAGTACCCTGACTGAGCCTCCCTTATTGATAACTTTCATGTACTTAAAGAGCTCTTATGTCCCCCATCCCTCCTCTCCTCCAGGGTGTACATGTCAAGCTCCTTGAGCCTCTCCTCATGGGTCCTCTCCCCCAGGCCCCAGATCATTTTGGTTGCCCTCCATTGGACCCTCTTTAGGAGTGTAGTGTCCCTCTTTAAAAGTTGTCTCCAAAACTGCACATAATAATTGAGGTGTAGCCTAACCAAGCAGTTGTACAGTTGAAGGATCACTTCCACCTTTCTGGAGGTAATCCTCCTGGCGATGTATCCCACCAGCATCCTATTTGCCCCTGCCCTCCCACAGGTCTCAGAGTAGTTCATTTTGACATCTACCAATACCCCAGATCCCTCTCACCCTCCATGACTTGAATTATGTCTCCTCCCAGGGTATACCCCTGGCCTGTATTTCTGACTCCCAGGTGCAGAATCTTGCACTTCCCCACACTGAATTTTAGTTTCCATTTTCCCGATCACCTTTCCAGAGCCTCCAGGTCCTCCTGCAATGCCACCCTCCTCATCCACCACTGCACCCAGCTTTGAATCTTCTGCAAAGAGACTCATCTCACTCCTGATCCCCTTCCTGATGTCTGAGACATAGGCATTGAACAGGAGTGGCCCAAGCACTGACCCCTTACAGGAGCCTAACAAGTAACCGACCTTGGGGATGAGGCTAACCTCCAACCACCACCTTCTGAGTATGCCCAGACAGCCAATTTCCTATCCATCTAACAACTGTCTCCCTACCCCCATTCCTTCAGCTTAGCCAGCAGGCCACCTGGGGTACCCGAACCAAATGCCTTGCTAAAGTCCAGAAAGAGACATCCACTGGCCTACCTCAAGTCCAGGGCCCTTGTCACCCAGTCATAGTACTCCAACAAGGTTTGTCGGGCAATATTCAGGGTGACAGCATGCTGCCTATCGTCCAAGTACCCAGTTTGCTCCAGTAACCCACTAGCCTTTCCTTGACAATACCCTCCATCACCTTGCCGACCACCCATGTCAGGCTAATGGGCCTGTAATTTCCTGCCTCCTCTCTTGATCCCCCCTTGTGGATCAGCACAATGTGGGCCACCCTCCAATCTTGGGGCACCCACCCAGTCCTCAGAGAGATGTTGAAAAGCCCCAATAGAGGGACTGCCAGGACATCTGCCAGTTCCCTCAGCACCCTGGGATACATCTCATCTGGCCCAGGTGCTTTCTCCACCCGAAGGGACCTGAGGGGCTTCCTTACACTCTTTACCAGGATTTCAGCCTCCATGTCCTCCCCTTTTCACCCTGCACTGCTGGCCCACACCTGTGTGTGGTGGTCACTCCCTTTCCCCAGACCCGTCAAGGCCCCTGGTTTCTACCGATCCCACCCCTTCCTCCTGTTTGCCCCTGCTCCCCTCGCAAGACAAAGCCCCTCCATCCCCTTGGTGAAAACTGAGGCAAAGTACTCATTTAGGACTTTTGCATGTTCCCCCCTCCTGTGCCCAACCATCTCTATCCTTATCTTGCCGATCTGCCCCTTTAACTTCCTTTTTCCCCCAATTTATCTAAAGAACCCCTTGCCCCCCCCAGATCCCACTGGCCAGGGACTGCTCCTTTTTTGAGTTAGCTGCTCTCACCACCCTGGTGACTCTCTCGGCTGTCAGCTCATATACCTCCTGATCCCTTTCACTCCTTGAGCACTTGAAGCGCCTATAGGCAGCCTTCTTTTCCCTCACCACCTCCTGTACCTCCCAGGTCCACCAGCAGGGTTTTCTGACCTTACCAAACTTGCGTCTTTCCCTTGAGCAGGATCTGGTAACCTCCTGAACTCTCCTCCTAATGATCCCCCACCTGCCGTCAGCATCCATATCCAGCCTTATCCTGTCCAGACGATCTTTAAGGATCCTTCCCATCTCCCTGAAGTCTGCACCCCTAAAGTCGGTTACTACCGTCCTTGTTCAGCTTTCCTCCCCCCCAGGTCTCAGGGATGAATCGATCACGGCATGATCACCCCTGCCAACAGGTCCCTCACCACCAGGCCCCTAATCTGATCACTGTCTGCCAGGACCACGTCCAGTGTCCGGGCTGCCATAGTTGGCTCACCCACCTGTTGCGTCAGAAACGCATCCTGGAAGACATCCTGCACTTCTCTGCATTGAATTCAAGCTGCCATACTTCTGACCATTCCTCCAATCTTGCCAAGTCCCTTCTCATCCTTTCCACCCTCCTTTTATATCAACCCTGTTGCAGATCTTTGTGTCATCTGCAAACAAGCATACTTTTCTTTTCAGTCCCACTGCAATGTCACTTATAAAGACATTAAAAAGGACTGGACCCAGTACTGAACCCTGCGGTATCCCACTAGTAACCCCATTTCTTCGGAGTAGACTCCATTTACTATTACATTCCGTGTCCAGTTGTCCAGCCAGCATTTTACCCAGGCTACCACCCTGGGACCCACTCCCAGGCTGTTTTTTTTTTTTTTTTTAAATACTCCTTTGTGTGGGACTGTGTCAAATGCCTTGCTAAAGTCTAGGTAGGCCACGTCCACAGCCCCTCCCTGGCCTACTACTACTTTGGTCACCCAGTCAAAGAAATCAATTAGATTCACCTGACATGACCTTCCCGCTGTGAATCCATGCTGCCTTGGGTCCTGTGCCCCACTGGCCTTTAGGTACTCAATTCTTTCCTTCAGAGGTGATTTCATCATTTTCCCTACCACAGAGGTCAAACCGACAAGTCTGTAGTTTCCTGCCCTTGTCTTGCTCCCACTTTTGTGAAGGTGAATCGCATCCGCCCTCCCCCCAGTCCTCAGGTACCACACCACCATCCCATGATTTGTTAAAAAGGGTAGTCAGTGGTGTCACTAGTTCTCCCCTTAATTCTTTTAGAATTCTGGGGTGAATCCCATCAGGCCCCATTGCTCTGTCCACCTTCAGTTTTAGGAGTTCTTTCAGAACCCTTTCTTCTGTGAAAGGACTGGGATCGACCCGCTATCCAGAGTGCTTCTGTCAATTGGATTAGGTACCTCCCCCTCCTCCTCTTTTGTGAATACTGAGCAGATGCATTCATTCAGTATCCCTGTTTTTTTTTTTTTTTTTCCACTGTCCCTCTCTGCCCACCCAACATCCACTCTATTCAGCCTCACTATCCCTCCCTTTGTCTTTCTACTCTCCCTAATCTACCTATAAAAGGTGTTATCCCCCTTCTTAATCAAGTTACCTATGTTTTCCTCAATTTGGGCCTTCCCTGCTTCCTTCTGTCTTAACTGGTACAATTCTCTGTCCTGCTCCTTCTGATTCCTTATACTTCCTAAATGCTATATTTTTCTCCCTAAAGTTCCCCGCCACCTCTTTCAAGAACCATAGTGGCTTTTTCTTTCATTCCGATTTGTTTATTTGCTTCACACAAAGGCTTGTTGCCTCTGTGATGGCAGTTCTGATGTTTCCCCACTGTTGCTCCACCACTCCTCCTTGCCTGTTTGCAAGTGCTTTTCTGATGCACGCTCCCATTTTGACAAAGTCAGCCCTCCTGAAGTCCAGTACCCTCTTTGGTATGGCTTGACTCTGTAGCTGAGTTTATCGTGAACCACACTGTTTGGTGGCCACTTGTTCCCAGATGGCTACCCACTTCTAGATTTGAGATCCTCTCACTGTCCCCATTTGAGAGTATGAGGTCTAAGATGGCTCCCTCCCGAGTCGGTTCCAACACTAGCTGTCTGCGGCATGCCCCCTGTAGGGCATCGAGAATGGTCCTGCTCTTGGATGTGGCTGCAGCAAAGGTGCTCCAGTTAACATCTGGCATATTCAGGTCCCCCACCAGCAATATCTTCCCTTTCTCTGCCATCCCAAAGATGCCTTCTGTCATTTCCTTGACCATTTCCTTCCCCTGAGACAGGGGTCTATGTACAACCCCTGTGCGGATTGTGGTGCCATTTCCAGTCTCCAAGGTGACCCACAGTGCCGCCTCCTCTCCACCCTAGTTACCCTTTAGTTCTGTTGCTTTGATCCCTTCCCTTACATAGAGAGCTACTCCTCTTCTTCTTCCCTCCTGTAGATTGTGTACCCTGGTATGCTGACATCCCAGTCATGGTTCTCTGTGTACCATGTTTCTGTGACTGCCACAATATCCAGGCATCCCTCTTCAATCAAGGCCACCAGTTCAGTTAGCTTGTTGCCCGGACTACGGGCATTGGTACTCATTACTCTCCATTTCTTGACAGTCTTGACCCCTTTTTGCCCCATCCCTGTCCTTATTGCCTTTGTCATTTTCTCCAATTACCCCTGCCCTTCTCCCTATAGACGTCTCTATCTTGATGTTTACCTCACTAACTACCCTGATTATTTTTTTTTGGGGGGGGGGGGGCTAGGATTTCCTTGCTCCTTTCCAGTGGCTCCCCCCTTGGTAGGTTTAAATGCTTCATTGGCAAGTATTTAAACTAAATCACCTAAGATCCTGGTTCCCCTCATGGACAGATGCAGACCATCGCACCAGTATAGGCCTGCATCACTTCAGGTGGACACCCAGTCCCCAATGAAACCAAACCCCTGAGCTCTGCACCAGTTTTTCAACCACTGATTGAATCACACGGTGTGGAGCACCCTAGCCTCACCCATGCCATAGATGGGCAGCACCTCTGAGAAGGTTACCGTGCGTGCTACTTGCCCAAGGTCCCTCCCCAACTCCACAAACTCCTCCTGCACTGTTCTGATCCCTTTCCCAGCCAGGTCATTTGTCCCTAGGTGGACAATGACATCCAGCCCCTGTGCGGCTGCTCCCGTGATCCTGAGGATTCGCTCCCTTTTCCTTTCAAGCCATGGCACCTGGCAGACACCTTACCTCCCTCTACCCTCCCAACGGAGTCCCCACCAGTTGTTTCCTTCCCCTGTGGGATCCCATGCCACCCTCCTGTGGGTCTCCTTTGTGGAGGTTTCCAGCATCCTCCTTGGTCTCCACTGTGAGTGCCTCTACAGAGGAACCATACTCTGCCAGAGTGGCATACAAATTGTGGAGAGGTACAACTGGAGAGATGTGCCTCTGTTCCACCACCCTCACCCTCCCTGAGCCCACTGTGGTCCAACCGCTCCTCTTTCTTGGCAACTTCCGAGGCAGCAGTGGTGGACCTGGTGGTCCCTGGGTGGGAATGGAGGTCCCCCAAATTCTGGCCAACTCAGCCTAGAAATGAGCAACCTCCTCCCTCAGCCCAGAGAGGTGCCTGCGGATGGGACAACACCGCATCCTCCAGAATGTCTCCCAGAAAATTGCTGCTTCACAGCCACTGCACCACTCCCATCATGTCTTATTTCTGGCCCCCTTTTGAATACATATATATATATATATATATACACACACACAATTTTTTTTATCCCTACTTACCTACTGCCTCCATGCCCTTAAAGCTCCTGATCTTCCTGTTCTGAGACAGAAACCTTGCATTTCATCACCTCCCTTACCTGCCCGGAAGGCCCACTTAGGGAGGGACATGGCAAGAGCAGCTTGGTGCAAGGTAATTACTGAGGTCAGAGCTGATGGAGTAGGCGGAGGATGAGTGCCGGATTTGAGGGGGAGGGAATTCCAGATTTTTGGGAGGCAGTGAGAGTAATTGGATTGGCCAATTAGGGTGGGTCTGCGGGGGACATCCACGGTATGGGAGTCAGCTGATCTAAGGGAATGGGAGGGTGGGGGTGTTACAAAAGGAGGAGGTGAGGTAGGAAGACATCTCACCCAACCAGTGCTTGTAGGTGAATTTAGCACAGTGGGAGAGTCGCCTATTTGGAACAGAGGAGAAGGATAGGGCACGATAAAGATCGCAGTGATGGGTGCGAGAGGGGGCACCCAGGACAAAGCAGCAGAAGGAACTGAAGAGGGTGTCCAGTCTGGCATAGGAGGACTTTGTGGCAGCACCATAAACCTTCTCCAGCAGCCTACTCCACCCCCCACCACCACTGCCCTCTCAGTGAAAAAGTACTTCCCAGTAGCTTTCTTAATAGGAATTGTCAGCTTCCCAAAAGCAAAGATGCACAATAGCGCAATTTTTTGGGGGTCATTTTTCTGCTGCCGGCTGTCATCTGGAGGGAGCCCCCAGCTCCATCCCCAGGCATCTACCATTCAGCGCTGGCACGAACTCCCAGGGCTTGCCCCCCCCCCCAAAGCGGGGCCTGCAGAGTTCCCCAACTCCTACCAGAGACCAAATTCAGTGTGGCCAAGCAGAGCCTGCGAGGTGCCCTCCACCACTGTGCCGCAGCATCTTGTGTTTTTTTTCCCCCAGGAGTTGAGGCATGCAATGAGGCGCAGCGGAGATGGCCGTGCGCCATCCACACGCTCCTCCAAGCTCCTGCCCCAACTCCTCCTTCTGCAGCACTCCCTGTTCCCCAGCCTCCGCTGGGGAGCAGGCAAGCACTGACCACTGAGGACCCCCCCCCCGGAGAAGGAGAGCAGTCCGTTGGATGCTCAATACTTCTCCTCCCCTGCCGACCCCCAGTGGCCCGTGCTAACTTCCGAACACAAGTTGCCGGCGCAGCACGAGGCAAGGCGTCTAGCGCCTCAGTCCTCGGCGCCACTGGGAAGGCTGAATTTTTTATTTCTTTTTTTAATAATTTACATGGCTGAACATGTATTTTTTATCTGGTTGATACTACACCTCCCCCCTGCCGGCCATTATTTTCCCCAAAGTGCGCCACGGCCAGTCCTCCAATGACACGACTGATGGGCTAAACCACAGGGGACTCCTTGTATGCCAGTATGTTTCATGAAAAGCTTAACACGTATACAGCATATGCTTGCGCTTCTAATGCCGGTACCAATCGGCTGAGTAAAGTGCTTTTCTCGATCGGTACTGGCATTGAAAGCTCAAACACATGCTGTATACCCGTACAGCTTACCTGTGAAACATACTAGCATACAGGAAAATAATGGCTTACGGCGGGGTCACAGGATCAAGCAGATAAAAACAAATATTCCAGTCATTTGAACATTTTAACTACTGTGCATTTTTGCTCATCAGGACCTCAAGGATGCTCTTCACTTCTGGTGAGCGCCGACAGCTCCCCTATAAACTTGCCCCCACCAGGTTCATGGAGAAGTCTGAAAACTTCCACTATCCAATTTATTTACTCTGTGGAGGTATTTGTGAGTTTCAATTATGCCCTCTCTCTTGCTTCAGGCATGTACATGTTCAGATCTCCCAACCTCTACTCGTAGTCTTTTCCTACTGTCCCCAGAGCATCTTGATTACACGCATCTGCACTGCCTCCACCTCTATCCCTGTTCTTTAGTTGCAGACTCCAAAACTGCACACAGTACTCCAGTGGTTAGATTCACTAAGCTCTGCCCCAGCACAAACCCCATTTACGCGATGTATGTTGTTCTCAGCACATGTAACCAGCTGATTGTAGAATACAGTATAACTTGTATCATACTGTATAATTTCATTATCATATTGTGATATTTACCAACGTTATGTAATCCTGGGTCACCCCTGAAAAAGGGACCTCTGAGGCCCAGTGGGCTTACCCAGTCACCAAAATTTAATAAATAAATAAATAAATAATAAACTGGGTTTTCTACCATTGTGTTATTGACAAAAGCTCAGTCTGCACCATCAGAATGGACTTGCCTAGGGCAAAGGGTTCAGAGTACTGCAATTCAAATTAGGGGGAGGGAGCCTGCATAATGGCGGTGCGATTCGCAAACCATTTTCTCCATGCAAGGGCCTTTTGTTAAGGTCCTTTGCATGGAGAAAATACCGCCAACCAAGATCTGGCAGTATTCCTGCACACCCTAGTGGCTACCGAAGGTGCTGCAGCAGCCCCCACACCCACAACACTGTCACCCGTGTAGTGGTCCCCCACCCCTCCCCAGTTTTTGATCGCCATCCCCGTACAATAAACATTCCGTTCCCTGGTAGTCTAGTATCCCTCCCCGGCAACTGATCGCCATCCTCGTGTATTAGAAATCCCCCTCCCAGGTAGTCTAGTGGTTGCCCCCCTTCCCAGCTTCTGATCACCTTCCCAGTATATTAAAAATCCCCTTCCCTGGTTGTCTAGTGGTCACTCCCCCCTCTCCCATTCTCTGATCGCTATCCTGTAGGTTAAAAAAAAACAAATGCTCTGTCTTGTTATGCCCCCCTCACCGATTGCCTGCCCAAGAAGTACCGTGAAACAGAGAGAGACATTGCTGGTGGTACTGTCCCCCCACTCCACCCCATGTCCTCAGATAGTCGGCCTGTCAGAATGTAAAGAACCTCCATGGTGACTAGCCCGATGACCCATTCAATATGTTTAACACACATTACCATCGGTGTCCAATGGTCGGTCCCCCCCCCCAAAATCCTGATCACCTGTACCAGACAGATCCCCAGCTCCCTGGTGGACTAGTGGACCCCACCCTGTCAGACACTGACCCCACCCCCAGCCAGCACAACTCTTTCATCTTCATGGCTGGCTGCCGACTGAGCTCTAAATGAGCACATACTGTATACAGTACACGCTCACTGAAAGCCAGTGTTCCCATTTACCCCCATCTGTACTTGATTCAAGTACAAATTATGAAATGAAATTCAAGTATATTTTTGGGGTGAAGGGGGATATAATTTTCCTAATTCTGTTTGAAGTATATGTACCCCACAAAAATGTTGTACAAATGGTAGAATGAACCATTACAACATATTTTGTACCCCTGAAAATTTTTGGAGAGGGTGCAGTGCACCCCCAGATCTGCAGCTTCAATGGGAACATTGCTGAAAGCTCAGCCGGTGGCCAGCCATGGAGGTGAGAGGACGGCTGTGCTGGTCGATGGCTGGGGTCGAGTTGGGGGTGGGGGGCAATGTCAGACAGGGTGGAAGATCCACTAGACCACCATGGAACTAGGGATCTGTATAATACAAGTGATCAGAATGTTGGGGGAGAGACCACTGGACACCAAATCTAAAGTTTTTAAACATACTGGATGGTCATCGAGCAGGGCAGGGACCGCTAGACACCAGGAGATTTCTTACTTTTCCAACGGGCTGGTGATTGGAGGACATGGCGGTGAGGGGGAGAAACAATACCACCAGCAATCGGCGAGAGGGGCATAACGAGACAGAACATTAGTTTTTAAAACCTACAGGATGGGGGGAGAGAGCGACCACTAGACTACCAGGGATATTTTTCAGTTTTGCATGGTTGGCGATCGGGGATAGACTACTACAACACCAAGGAGACTTTTGTATAACTAGAGGAATGGCAGTCTTAGTGTGAGTGAGAGGCACAAAACTCCCTCACAGCCCATGTAAATGGGTCCATAATGGGAATACAAATGGCCAGTCAGCACCTTGAAGCCCAGTGGGCTCAGCTCTCATGACTGCTTTTGTAACAAATAATGCATTGGCACTATTCATTGCTGGGCCATTTAAACTAATGCAGGTTGGGGCAGCGCTAGTGGAGTTCGACGTAGCAACAATGGGATTACCGCTGCCTCTACCTATCCCTATTCATGGTCAGATAGCGACCTGCGCTATCCATTTGGGAACAGCTTTTACACCACCTTGGCAATCACAATGAGCACTTTGCGATTTGTGAATCTAGCTCCAGGTGAGAATGAACCAGGTGACCTACAATTCCGAATGTGGTGCTCACCATTATGGTGTTATGTGGTTGGACAGCACCAGGCCTAGTATTTCATCTACTAGTGTGATTGTGCAAACATTGTGTGAGGAAGCTGTCTTGCACCATTTCTAGGAACCTCTGACTGCTTGGCTTACTGCTGTACTATCCAATTCATGGGACTACTCTTCTTGCTGGCTGGCAGCTGTCGTACTTTCCCTCCCCATTTCCTCATCCCTGCATGTCTCTTCCCTCCCCCCCCCACCTTGAGTTGGTGACTTCTATTACTCTTGATTGTTTTTTTGGTGGGGGGGGAGAATTTGCAAACATTGTCTTGTCAGCTGGAGCTAGAGTGACCTTCACCTGCGGGGTTCCCTCCTGCCCCCTGACTCTTATCTTCCATTATCCTTGCAACTTCATCTTTCATATACTGTCCTTCCCCTCCCAATTCCAGATAGATCAGAGTGTAGCCGCGAACATTTAGGTTTGAACTGCATTTTGATTTACCCATGTCCAGATTTTCTTCTGCTATTCAAGCTGCTTGCTTTGATGACCTATCCTTCCAACTGTTCTTATTCATTCCCTTGTTTAATTACAGTGTTGCTTCCTGGCCTTCTGCTGTTGATACTACGCCCCTGTTCTGTTTGTCTTGTGTCCCTTGGGCCTGTGTGTAATGGGGGAGGGCCTGCATGGCTCTCATCATGTGTTTGTGTTCCATGCAACAACCTTTCTGCTACCCTGCTCTCTGTTACCTAGTTTAAGACAGGACTTGGTATAACCTCCAACTTTTGCTGCAGTATGCTAGTGCCCAGTGGCTAAGATTCAGGTTAACCTAGGAGTTGAAAACGTTTTGCAGCAACTACCTGGCAGAGTAATGAAGAAACTCGACTAACCCCACAGACTTTTACACTGGCTCAGGTGGTGTATTAATTTCTTCAGTACAAGCCAGCGAGGTTAGTGAAAAAAAGCATGTGAATAGCCTGATGTAAAAATCTATTAGCATTTGGCTAGTGTACGGTTTCGACCCCTGCCATCCTTGGCAGCAGCTGGCTATCCTGGCAGGCAAGTGAGTACTTGGGAGCAGCAAAGAATAATGGTGAAAAGCTGGGATGGCTATACTAAAATGAGCACTCTTTTTATTAGTGCAGATGTGTTTTTAAAAAAAACACAACAAAAAAAACTCAAAATGCAGGGTGGGCTAGGAGGGCATCTTACAAGACAGGAAAACAAGGGTATTCTAAAAAATATAAAAGTATTGGTCACATGTTTCATTTTAACATGCACTGCTGCTTACGCTAAAAACTTTCAACATTATCCATTTGCAGAAATGGCCATTCTCTCTCTCTCTCTCTCTCTCTCTCCCTCCTCCCCCACCCCCAAAGCTGGTCTCCAGGCTCATCACTTCTGGGAGGTCCTTCCTGATACCACGTGACAGGCAGGATGTAGACAAAACTCCGTAGGACAGCTGTATCCTCCTGGTCGCTTCCTTCAGATGCCAGTTTACTTCCTGCCTGTCTGGTGGTAGGAGCTGTGCAGGACCTCTGTCACAGGCGTGACAGAGCCGAAGACTTCATCTGTGAGTGTGGATTTTTTTTCTACTTTTGGACAAATTCAGCAGTGCTGTTGAGCACTAGCAGAGGGACCCCAGTCTCAGCCTTGCAAGCTGCACAGACGGGCTCCTTGCTCCCTCCCGCCTTTCTCTGCTTGGGGACCCTCCCCATGGATTTCAGCTTCGGGGGGCTGGGGACTTGTGGAGCACGCCTTGAGGCCTGCAGGAGCCCCACCGTGGTTAAGTGCATTGCGCTACTCCCTGAAGCAGGCAGCCCAGGCTCGACTCTCCTCCACGCGACGAGCCCTCAGGAATCTGGGCTTGTTCACGGACTCCAGGTTTGGGATTTATTTATTTGCTTCTGTTGACCAGGTAAGTGCACTAGACAAACGATTGCCTATTTTCAGGTACGTTGATTTTGCATCAACGGCCCTGCAGTCTTAGGACATTGACACACCTCCACGTGGAGAGCCATTGGATTCCTGAATCAACAGAGTCCAGGAGGGTAGCATCTTTCAGAAAAAGATGTGTAAGAACAAGGTGACACAATTTAAAATTAGAGGAGGGACGGCTCAGGGGTAACGTGAGGAAATCTTTTTTCACGAAGGGAGTGGTGGATGCGTGGAACTGCCTTCCTGGGGAGGTTGTTGGGGCTGGAACAGTGGGGGAATTCAAACATGCATGGGACAGACACAAGGCAATTGTAGTGGGGGGTGGCAGGAAGTAGGCTGTTGGTTAACTAGAATCTGCAGCTTATCCAGTAGGTAGGGAAATGGGCAGACTGGGTGGGCCAAGTGGTCCTTATCTGCCGTCAAAGTCTATGTTTCTATGTGTATGTATATTTTTATTGACCATGGGTCGTACCTGTAAAAGGGATTGTATCCCAGAGTGCTTACCCATATACAAATAAAATCAAAAATCAAAACTCAGAGATGACAGAAACTGCATGAACAGGTGAACCACTGAGCAACAGAGACCATAAATCCATTTGGTCCAAACCCATCCTTGGGTTGGGATAACCTCAACCGAGAGCTGAAGTCCTCGATTTTAGAAGGGTGGACTTCACATGGCTAGGGGAGGTGGTCAGAGAAGTTAGCTGGAGTGGAAGAGAGATGTAAGCAATCAATGGGGCCATTCTCAAAGCATCTTCGTTATGCATGAGAATGGTAAGCAAAACGAACAGTTTTCATTACGGTTCTCTTTTAAACTTTCAATTTTTATTGCTTTTCAGAAAAATACATGGTATGTTATGGGAGATAAGGGTATTTACATAAATGAATAAATAAAGGGAAAGAAAAAGACAGTGGTTTCCAAGTCAGAAACAAAATACATTACATTGTGCACAAGTATCATGTAAAGAGAAGATTATTCCATTTGTTTTATAAGAGGAAGCTGAAAACAGGAAATTAATCTGAGTGCAATACAATCAGATATGAATAAAATCTCTGGCCAAAAAGAGGAGAGGAAAGGAGCTTTCCCCTCAGCATCAGGGCACAAAGTCAGCACGTACTGACATAATGTACAAAACCCATTTTCTCCACAGAATTTCGAAAGCCTCTAGTGACTTACTGACCAAGGCTGTGAGCCTTTCCATCCTATAAATCTCAATCATCAGATTTTGCCACTGCTCCATCGTTGGAGCTGAGGAGAAACCACTTCCTGGTAATGGTCTTCCTCGCTGCCAACAGGGTCAAATTCAGCATCTTCCTACTGGCAGCATCTAATATCACTGGGAGGTAATACCAAATAGAAAAAATTGCGTGGTTCATCATTAATTCTGGGGTAATAATTTGATGGAGAGCGTTAATAAGGTGCATAAAAAAAGGTTGCAAGACCTTACAGGTCCAAAAAATGTGCCCCAATGTAGCAGGGGAGGTCCCACACTTTCTCCAACAGGCCGCACTATAGTGTTTTATATACTTTTGTGTTATTACTGGTGCTCTAAAATATCTAACAACACATTTCCATGAAAAATCTTTCCATACCCCAGAACTAACACCTTTCTGTAGGGCCTGCAAGGAGCCTGTCCAGACAGAATCTGGTATATGTACCTCTAGATCCTTCTCCCATGCAGTCTTGATTTTATTTAATGATTTATTCTGCATTTTGCGAAGCGCCCCGTATAGGGTAGAAATTAGATGAGAAGGAGCAGGCGCTCCGTCTAGTGTCTCAATTAAGATAGACAATAAATCTGTCAAGGGAAGATTATCCCACTGTAATTTCCTAGTGTATTTATAAAGTTTCTAGACTGAAAATATCTAAATCTCTCATTATAGGTAATATTATATTTCTCGTCAACTCTGTGAGAAAGGATCCTGCCTTGAATGGAAAATAGTATACTAAGCGTAAGCCCATCTTGAACCAATTATTAAAGCCCTTATCCATTTTACCAGGAAGGAAAGTCATGGTAGGAAGAGAAACAAAGCAGGCCTGCAGGACCTAAACCCTGTCTGATATGATGGTTTGCCAACATCTAAGTGTCATCTGGGTGTAAGGGTTAGCTACAGTCTCTATTTTATACATGGAGGTAGGATAATAGAGTGTTATAGAATATCTTTAAGTTCCGGTTCCTGTAACTCCACGGATTTCATCGAGCTCCTGTACGCGCCTCCAGCCAATAAAGGGAAGCCTAAATTGAGATGCCTGATAATAGCTTGAAATCGGCAAGGAAAGGCCTCCCATAGATCTGGGCATCTGTAGTAATGCTAGACTAATTCGGGTTTTCGATTTGCCCAAATAAATGCCAAAACCTTCCTCTGCAGGGATCTGAAAAAGGGGTCCGGAATAGGGACCAGCAGGGTCTGGGCCAGATACAAGAAGCGGGGTAATACCACCATCCTGACTGCCTCTATTCTTTGGCTCAGGGATAGAGGCAAAATCCGCCATCTCTCCATGTCCAATGCCATCTTGGACAAAAGAGGGGAATAGTTAAGCCCGAAGAGATCACAACCCGGGGTTCCGATACGAACTCACAGATATGCAATACTGCTCAAATGCCATTTAAAATTATATGTCTGTCTTAGCTTCATACTAGGAGTAAAATTGCACGCTAGGACTTCAGTTTTATTCTCATTAATTTTGTAGCCTGAAATTGCACCAAAACTTCTCAGGAGGTCCCATAAGTAGGGGAGAGCACTCTCAGGGCTCACGAGATACACTAAAAGGTCGTCTGCGTAAAGAGCTAATTTGTGCTCGTCTGTGAGCACCCGTAATCCTGTTACCTCCTCCCTCTGTCTCAGGGCCTGTGCTAAAGGTTCTAAATATATTGCAAACAAAAGGGGAAAGAGGGCAGCCCTGTCTGGTACCTCGTGAGAAGGATATAGGGCAGGAAAATGAGCCATTCAATTTAATGTAAGCCCTGGGCTGATAATACATGGCTTTGATTAGACTGATAACTGGCTGGGGTATCCCAATCCTACCCAGCACCTCCACAAAGGGCCATTCGACCGCGGTCGAGCGCCTTCTCCGCGTCAAGGAGAGGAAGGAGAAAACTGCACCAGTGACCTAACCCTCTGCAGAAGGTGCAAAGTTCTTTTGATGTTATCCTGTGTCTGTCTACCTGGCACAAATCCCGTCTAGTCCAAATCTATTATTTCTGGAGAAATGCTTGAAATCTTTTAGCCATTATAGATGCAAATACCTTATAGTCAATGTTGAGGACTGAAATAGGTCTGTAGGAGGAACAGAAGGTCCTGTCCTTGCCAGGCTTCAGAATGCTACATATATCGCATATCGCCATGAGTCAGGATGGGCTCCCCCCTCTGGACAGCCCTACAGGCCTCTAGCAAAGTAAGGGACAGGTCCATTAGAAAAAGCCTTATAAAACTCTCGTATAGCCATCGGGACCAGGGCTTTATTGGTTTTGAGGGTCGACAGTGCCAGCTCTAGCTCTGCTCTGGAGATCAGATTTTCTTAAAGCTTGTCTTTGAGTTGTGGATAATTTGGGAAACTTAAGGGTTTCCATAAAGGCCTGATAGGCCTGGGAATTTTCGGTATGTTGAGTCATAAAAGGTTAGTATAATGCCTCTGGAAAGCTTGTTCAATCTCCAAGGGAGGTAACTAATTTCCTTGAGGCTGGAGTCTCTGTTGGCCAATGTTAGATCTGGCCTTATGCTGTCTAAGCCTGTGCGATATAGCAGTGGCTCTGGGACCCCCTTCATAATATTTTTGTTTCAGGAGTTGCAAAGCTTGCTCAGTTTGCATGTCCAAGATACCCTGGATTTGCTGTTTAATAGTTTGTATGAGAGGAGCACTCCGGATCTCCTGCTGCATGTTGAGACTGAAGCTCCTGCAATTGGCCTGCAGCTTATCCAAATTCTGTCCTCCTGCTTCTTCTGGTAGGCAGCATATTTAATATTTCTCTCCCTTAAAACTACTTTGAGAGTGTCCCATAGGACTCCCCTTTTGGTATCCTGAGCATTATTATCCTCTAATATTTGTTTTATTTGACACTGCATAGTGTCCTGAATTTTACTATTTAGTAAGAAATTATTAAATCTCAAAGAGTTTTTCCTCTTGGTATCCCAAATCAAATTCAGAGTTATTATCAGTGGTCTGACAGTGTAGTAGGGGATTGCATGCAACTTTGCACTTTATACAGGTGTTCCTGGAGATGTATATAGTAGTCAATCGCGGTGTACACCCTATGTGCTGCGAATAGTGCGTGTACTCCTCTTATTGGGATTCTGATTGCGCCACACATCGACCCAATGTGCCTCAGCAAGGAAAGCCTGCATAGTACAGCACAGGAGAATTCTTAAATGGCTTCTTAGAGGAGGTATCTAGGAAAGAAATGGGCATATTGATCTCCTCCCAGCACCAGAACCCCTACTTCTCTCCAGAACCTCTGCAGCAGCAGTTTTCTGGTGCAGCCCCCTCCCAGGGGGATATATATAGAGGCAAGAGTGAGTTCCTGCTCCTGAAACCACCCAACTGCAATGGCTATGAGCCTCAGGGTCAGAGGTAAGAGTTTATTAATTGGAAGGAAATGCCCTTAGGAATTAGTACAGCAGCTCCTCCTCTTCCCCTACCATAAACAGATGCCACAACTGTAGCAAACCCAAATTAGTTAATTTTGATGTTCTTGTTTGCTTAAATGGGTTTCTTGCAGTAGTATAAAGGAGGGCTTCAGCTTTTGGCGAGAAATCACTCTCTCTTAATAGAGTTGTTTAATCCATTGACATTATGTGAACATATTCTAATTCTTGTAGCCTCACCCATTATCAATAAGAAAAACACTGACTCTCTTTGTATACCTGGTACAATCAGTATAACTGCACCTCGCTGAGATCCAGAACAAGGATCTTCTTGTATAGGGTAAACTAAATAAAGTAATTCGCTTCCCATGTAGAGTAATTTCACAAAGAACTTTCAACTTGTGCACATTAAAGAAAATAAATAACAATAAGAAGTGTTATCCAACCATAAAACTAAACTATTTACATTAGCACTTCCAAGAGTGGAGTATATATTACCCTCTGGGAAAGGCCACATCCTCGCATGTGGGCGAGACCCCTGGGAGGTATTATGACCTTTAAAAAGGCCGGACCCCCACAACCCCTGTATAGCACAGGGTTAAGTAGTTGAGACGTGGAACCAGGGATAATAGTGAGCAGGGCCAACAGCAGTCGAAAAGTCTGCGCAAAGACCCTGAATAGGCAGCCACGAGGCCGTTGCATGGGATTATATCTATTCTCCCACACAGGCCCCAGAAATAAAAAGTTTTAAATTCCAACTGTCAGCGCTCGGCTCGCAACATATTTCAGACTATTCTGAGAACCCAATGAAAATAAAGAGACCGAAATAAAATTGTCCTGTATTAAGGAAGTTCCATCCAGTCTATAAACAGGACCACCAATCCTTAGCTAATGTCCTGGTTGTTAAACTATAAAGTTCGCTCATAACTTTGAACTACAACCAATAACTACAGTCGGCTTCAGGTGTCTATGCCTTGTTGTTCCGCCTCAGGATCACTTCGGGAGGGTCTGGGACCAATGTACTGTCTGAGGTGTCTTAAGGATCAAATCTTCCTCTCTTCTCTGCATCCCTACAGTATCAACGCTGTCATGCCATTCAGGTCGAGGGGATGATTTTGTTGTTGCACCGGACCAGTAGGGTGGAAACTCCAACCTCTCTTTTTCAGTTCCGGGAGGATGTCTTCTGGGGCTGAGTATATTGCTGTTCCATTTTCCCAAAGCACTCGGAGCCTGGCAGGGTATGGTGTTTGAAATTTAATATCTTTCTCTCTTAGCAGTTTTAATATGGGTGCATAAGCCATCCTTCGCTTCATGATGTCTGTGGGATAATCGTTATCGAACAACAGTCTCACTGAGTTGTAGGTGACCTTTTTCTGAGCCCATGCTGTTCGTAGGATCTGTTCCTTATCTTTGAAGCTAGAGAACTTCATTACTATGGATCGAGGTCTTGTATTAGGGTCTGTAGGTCGTTTCATCAGAGCTCTGTGGGCTCTTTCCATCCTGAATTGAAATGTAGGAGGGAGAGACAGGACATCTTTTAATAAATCAGACAGGAAATCTTCCATTTTACCTGTCTCCGATCCCTCTGGGAGACCATATAAGCGTAAGTTATCTCTCCGTGATCTGGCTTCGAGATCTGTGATTTTTTCTCTTATATTCTCATACTGATCCACTAAATAGTTGATTGCTGTATGGAGCTTATGTGTCTGCTCTGTATTCTCATTGGAGGTTCGTTCCGATCTATCCATTCTCTCCTCAAGTTCCGTGAAGGCGGTTCTGTAATACTGTAAACTCTTTTTTGTTTTCGGCTCTGAATGCCTTTATTTCCGCAAGCAGTGTCTCAAAACGGGATTGGGAAAGTCTCTCCGCTTCCCCATCTGTATCGAGGTCTTGATCCGCTAGTATGCTGCTCGTAGGCGAGACGCTGCGGCTGTCACTAGGCCTCCGTTTGAATCTAGCTGCATCGGGTTTCTGAAAGCTCCTTCCGGAGCGCGAATTCGCTTTATTTTTACTCCCCATCATTTATTGACTTCACATAAGCTGAATTAGGAGGTTTGCAAGCGTATTAGGGGAGAAATGTCTGTAGGCCGTGAGGGAGCTGCCTCTCTATACTACCATCCCTGGCGCTGACGTCACCGGAAGTTCATTACGGTTCTCGGCAAGAGTCAAGGGAAGCGGCGAGGGCCAAGAAATACAGGTTACTCACCTGTAACAGGAGTTCTAGGAATGGTATATGTTGTTCATCCACACTATCTGGCAGGCTCCTTGCCACTTTAAATCTTGCCGGAAGGTCTTCAAGCTGGCTCCTCCCACCCACCTGGGTGGTAAAACTCTCGGCTCCACCCCATGATGCCAGATCTAGCCCGCTGGAAGCCAGGTTGTGTGTCAAAGCGGGGAGGCTGGGTTGGTCGTGCGGATGAACAACATATACCATTCCTAGAACTCCTGTTACAGGTGAGTAACCTGTATTTCTAGGGACATGGATATGTTGTTCATCCACACTATCTGGCAGACTCCTAGCAGTTCTCTGGGAGGAGGGAGGCAAGATGCACATCCCCTACTTAGGGAATAAGGACTGGAGAACCAAGGCCCCGACCAACATCCCGGCGTGACCCAAGGTCGATGTGGAAGGGGATAAAAACGGTATATGCCAGCTTCCAGGTAGGAGCCCTACAGATATCCTGACGGGTATCCTCAGAAGCAGCCACCGATGCAGCGAAGGGCGGTAAATGAGCACTTATCCCTCTGGGAGGCTCCATGCCCGCCCACCCATAGCAGATATCTATGCAGGAGGTGACTCACCCTGTCGTCCACTTGGCTGCAGGTCTGCCAGGTGCGGCTTCAGCGTGGATGACAAACAGCTGGCGAACCTCTCCTAAACTTCAGCCCCACGCTCCTGGGAAGGCAAGCTAAATTAGGGTCCCAATGGATCCTATATGCCTCCAGGGGTGAATGGGGTTGAACCCCGGCAGAGACAATACCCAGTTAGGGAAAAACTCAGCCACCACCTACGGAAGGAACTTCGGGTGGGGCGCAGGACAACCTTGTCCCTGTGGAAGACCAGATAGGGAGACTCAAAGGAGCACCTGGAGCTCTCCCAGCCTTCTGGTTGGCGTGGTAACCCCCAAGGTGGTGTTCTTCCACAACAGGTGGGGGAAATCGCACCTCTGCAAAGGTTCGAACGGCTGCCCGTGAGCTAAGCCCGTACCAGCATAAGATCCCACAGAGATAGGGATACTCTCCCCGGAGAGGGGGTGTGATCAAGGCCTTGGAAAGCACCAGATCACCTTTCCTGCGCCACTGACTACCTTCTGGCCCGCACCCGGAAGACAGAAGTGGCTATCAGGAGCACCTTTAAGGGTCGTCGACTGAAGCCCTTGCTCAAGAAGAAGAACGGACCACAGGTAGTCCGGAATGCTCGCCGAGGAACAGGAGAGGGGACCAGGCCCTATCCTAACTCCAAATGGAGAACTCTTCCATTTGAAGGCGTAGCATATCTGGTCGACTCCTAGCAGGACGCCTCAACGACGTCGAGGACCTTGCTGGAAGACCCAAGGCCTGGCCACTAGCCGCACAGGGACCACGCCATCAGGTGTAGGGATTGAAGGTCCAGATGGAATACCTTCCCCTAATAACAGAGATCAGGACTGGGCAGGCAGGAAGCTGCCTCGCGAGCCTGGGCCGAGACTGAGGAGAGCTGGATACCAGAGCTGGCAAAACCAGTCTGGGGCTACCAGAATCACCTACGCCTAGTCCCTCCTCCCTGCCTGAGGGTCAAGGGAAATGGGGGAGAGGCGTAGAAGAGGCCCGGGGTCTGCGGCTCAAAGGCATCCCCACAGCGAACCCTGCTGAGGGGTGGGCTTAGGACAGTCTCGCCTCGTATTCTCACCGAGGAAAATAAAGGTCCGCCCAGGCGCGTGACCTAGAGGAGAAAGATCTTGTGCTACCTCCGCAGGGAGACCACCGTGAGGCACAGCCCTTATCCGCTTAGGGCATCAGCCAGGGTGCTGGAGGCCCTGCCATCAAATGGCTAGGAACCGCCTCCGGCTGCGCACAAGACCCAATGCAGAGAACCTCCTTACGCAATGGCAGGCTCATCCGACCTGGCGGGTTAGGTAGCACATGGTCGGCTATTGTCCGCCTGACCTAAACCACTAGACCCCGCACAGAAGGAGCGAACGGTACAGCTAAGCTGACCGCCTGGAGCCTCCAGCAGGTTGAATGACATCGGACCTTGAGAGACCAGAGGTGCATTCTGTATTCCCTTGATGGGCACCCCACCCATCAGAGATGCATCGGTCGAGAAGACAGTCGACTTGGGGCGGACGAAAAGGGATGTTCTCCGCAGAAGAGCTGAACGTCCGACGGAGAGCGTTCCCCAACCCCTGGGCTGTTGTCACTGACTGGTCCAAAGGATCGCAGCATTTTGACCGCTGGCTGGCCAGCCCCCAATTAAGGGGACGCATGGACCGGCGGGTCCAAACAGACCACGCTGGTGCAGACCACCGCAAGGCCCAGGAGGTGCAGCAAGTCCCGGGCAGGGCACAATTGTCCAGTCAGACATGACTAGGTAAGGGAGGAAGAACCTCGGCCCTGTCCGCCAGGAGCCGAGCTCAGACTCAAGAGTCAAGCTTCGTCCCGAAGAAAGGATCACCCGCTTAGACACGAGTTCCAACATGGCTCCATTACAGAGGAGACCAGTCTGAGAGCAACCTAGAGGGCCAGAACTCTGGACCTTCCCCCTCCGCCCTGGAGGGGTTGCAGTCAGGCCGCCATCCAGGTGGGGTTACGCCCGGTCCCTTCGGTGCCACAGGAATGCCGCTGATAAGAGACCGAAGGGCATGGCCTGTAACTCGTAAGAGATCCCCCGCTTAGAAATGGAGGAGGCTCCCAAGAAACGGACAGATCAAAGTGTAAAGTACGTCCTGGAGGTCCAGGAAATAGAGCCACACGCCTCGTTCCGAGGATGGGATATCTGAGTCAGAGTGACCATCCTGGTTGCAGGGTCAAGGATGGGGCGCAGCTCCCCGTCTGCTTGGGGACCAGGAATGGACACAAACCCAGGGTCTGGAGGAGGATCCGCCACCTTCCTGATCACCTCTATCTCGAGGGGCAGGGCAAGTCGGCTCAGCAGGCCGACAGCGAGGCTGTGGGCCCCATGGCCCCCCCCCCGAGAGGCAACGGCTCGAAAGGGTGGGGCCTGCTCGCAATCCAGAGGCAGGACCTTCCCCTAGCACCTCCAACATCCAGCGGTCCGTGAAAGCGGACCAGGCAGAGGAGGGGCGGAGCAGTCTCCCCACGGGGGGACCCCGGGTAGGGGTGACGAGGCCGGGGACGGCGCCTCAGCCCGTCACTGAGCAGGCTTGGAGGAGGCACTGGCTGAGGGAGCTCCTGGGCCTTTACCTCCCTGCATCCCTTTGGAGGAAGCTGCTGGCTTGAGGTCAGGATGCCCAGCACAAGCCTGCTGGCCCTCATGCTGGTGTTGATGGGCCGGTCGAGCCGCAGGGGCCGAGGGGCCAAGAGGCTTACACAAAGGCTGCCGGCGGCCCTTGTCCCTCTGGGCAGGAGTGACCGAGTCCAGAGTGGCAATGGACTTCTGTCCCCTGGAGGTGTCCCTCCACTCCAGGGCTGAAGAGGTCAGTCCCCAAGAAGGGGATATCCGCCAACTTGTGCTGGGTATCCATTGAGAAAGAGGATAACCTCAGCCACGCCCTGTGGCGCATGGCCACCGTGGCTGCCACCAACCTGGCACAGGAATCACCTAAGTCCACAGCAGTCTGAGTTGCTTCGCCACCGCCTCTACCCTGGTCCTGCACCGCCGGACCGTGGTCCGCAGGTCAGCCGAGATGAGGGAGCACCTCATCCAGGGAGCCCAAAAGGGCGTGGGGAAAATGTGCCATCAGTGCGGCCGAGCTGGCCTGTCGGAGGCTTAGAGAGGACGTGGCGTAAACCTTGCGCCCGACATGGTCCATCCTTTTGGACTCTTTGTCAGGGGGCTTATCCACATCCCGAGTGTTCACCGAACGCTGGAAGACATTATCGGTAACTAACCCCTCAGCAGAGGGGTGCTCCGAAAAACCGGGCAAAGAACAGACAGGGACAGAGTACTTCCTGGCCATCCTGGCCGAGGGCGCAGGTCGCTGCCAGAGCTCCAAGGCCGGGCCGACAATGGCCTCGGCCACCGGGAAGGCCTCCGAGGGTGAACCCCCTCTGTCTAGAATCTCCATCAGGGGATAAGGGACCCGTTTGGACATGGGTTCAAGCTGCATCCCGGTGAACTCCGAGATGAGCTGAAGCAGACCCAGAAAGGACAATGGGCTGTCGTCCACAGAGCGGTCCGGAGAGGACCCCGGGCCTTCCCGACTGGGGAACATGGAGGAGTCGTTGTCGGACTCCAAAGGGTCTGCAAAGAGCTGCCTCAGGCCTGAGCCACTCTTCACCCGCCGAGGGCGGGCGGGAGTGAGGGTAACAGATAACCTGCGGGGCAGGTTGTGACCCGACCGAGGTTCCACCGAAATCGGTGGGGCAGCAAGGTTCGGACGAACAACCGGCCCTGAAGGGGCACCGACTGCAGCGAGCGGTTATGTCAGCCGTGCTCGGGTGGCAGCTGTTTGCTGGACGGGGAATGAATCGGAGTTGATTGATTCCCGGACAATAGCAACTGCTGCCACATGAACTCCTCGTAACGTCGACGCCATCTGCATCGAGGCCACTCCTCATCCGAAGAGGGAGACGAGGAGGAACGGTAATGCCACTTAACTCAGTGCCCCGACCGAGACAGACTTCGGGAGCGGCTTGAACGAGAAGAGGACCGAGACAGAGACCCAGATCCTCGGGAAAACTGAGGGTGGGTCCGGGAAGGAGCGGGGGACACCCACTCTTCCCTCGGCTCGGACAAAAAGACCAAGGCCTGTCGCCCGAAGGTGCAGGCAGAACCTCGCCTCCACCGGGAAACCGCGGCGGGTTGATGGCCCTGCAGAATCGCCTGGGTGACAGGTCGAGAGAAGACTCACAACGCCGACGGGAGTCATGGCCGCTGACCTGACGGGGACACCGAGAAGCCAGAGGCCTGAGCCGCAACCTCGACCAAGTCGAAAGTCAGCAGGCAGGGAAGGGAATCTTCCCACTCCCGCCAGCCACACGATGGGACTACCTTATGACTCCTTTGACCTGGGCCGAGGCAGTCCAAAGGTCCTCTCCCTTAGAGGAAAGGGACTGACGGCTCCTGAACGGCTTGAATGAGAGGAACTCAAGAGAGTGGGATAAGCCAGGACCGGGGAGAGAAGAGATAGCCTTGGTCGCTGCCTCCTCCATGGAGGAAGAGAGATCGAGCTGCTCAGCCGAGACAGCCGACGTGGACACCGCCCGACGAGCCTCTAAAGATTTTTCCGGCATGGAAAAAATCCCAGGTCGCCCGAGCCCCAAACGGGCCACACGATCCTCCAGGACGCTGGTCGAAAGGGCACAGCAAAATTCGCAGACTTGCGGATCATGGTCCAAGTCGAGGCAGCAAACCCACGTGGAGTGCGGGTCCTTCCTGGAGGTATTCCCCGGCGTCCAGAGCCGGAAATGAATTATCCATCGTAGCAGCGTAGGGAAGAAGACCAAGTTTTAGAAAACTTCAAACTAAATTCGAGAAACCGAAAAAACTGGAACCAGTCGAAAATGCAGAGCGCTAAGGAGGGAACCTGAGCTTCCAAGCGGTATGGAAGATCGGGCGTCATGGGGTGGAGCCGAGAGTTTTACCACCCGGTGGGTGGGAGGAGCCAGCTTGAAGACCTTCCGGCAAGATTTAAAGCGGCAAGGAACCTGCCAGATAGTGTGGATGAACAACATATCCACGTCCCTAGAAAATGACCTTCTATAAATATAAAGAAAAATGAGGGGGGTGGGAGAGAATATTTACTGAAAAATAGGGAGGCAAAGAGAGCGGTTAGGGAAGCAAAATCAGGCACAGAGCTGCGTATGGCAGGGGTTAAAGAGTG
Organism: Neoceratodus forsteri; assembly: GCA_016271365.2. NCBI lineage: Eukaryota > Metazoa > Chordata > Ceratodontiformes > Ceratodontidae > Neoceratodus > Neoceratodus forsteri. The sequence goes on along the minus strand of CM057451.1, from coordinate 946,994,059 downwards.
GAGAAAAACAGTTCTTCACAGGCGACACTAAGCTCTGTGGGAGGATTGCTAACAACAAGGAAATCAGATCCATGCAGAGTGACACACAAAAGCTATAGGGGTAGTCTAAGGTTTGGCAGTTGAAATTCAACACCAAAAAGCACAAGATAATGTACTTGGGGAACAAGAACCCCTGGGCAGAGTGCTACAAATTCTCCACTGATGTACTCTGCAACATGGACAAAGGCCTACTCACTGGAGCAGTATTTAAATCGATCTTACCAAAGCTTTCGATCTTGTTGATCATCCCTTGCTTCTCTCAAGACTGCACAGACTTAACTTCTCATCCTCAGTAGTTGACTGGTTTAACAACTACCTATCAAACAGATTACAGCTTGTTAAATTCAACTCCGCTCTCTCGGATGGGACCAGCACTGACATCGGAGTACCCCAAGGCTTCATCTTGGGACCCCTTCTTTTCTCGCTATACATCAACAACATAGATTATGCCATACTCTCCTGCTCAGCTATCTTATACGCTGATGATCTTGTCCTCTACTCCAGCGCTGACAAAATCATCATCATTAACAAAAACCTCTCCTTGGATTTCAGTAATGTGCAAACATGGCTAAATGCTAATAAGCTCATCCTCAACACAAAAAAGACCCAAGCCGTGTTATTTGGCACTGTCCCCAAACTCAGGGCCTGTAAGGAACCCCTCCTAGTCCATGACTCTGAGGGGTCTCTCATAGACTGTGTCACATCCTTCAAATACCTGGGAGTCCTCCTTGATAAATCCCTTGATTTCAGTCTGCACATCCAGTCAACCTGTAAAAGCAACAAATGCCAAACTTGGAATCGCCTATAAGACTTGTCGCCTGCCAACACCATCTGCCAAATTGGCAATTGCCAAGGGTATTCTGCTTCCAGCGCTGACATGAGGTGTCTCCACTTTTGCTAATGCTCATAAGACTGCTCTCCATAAATGGGATGTCGAGTATAACAACATATGTCGGTATGACTCCTCTTCTCAGCGCCTCAAGCACCACTGCACACTGTATAGCGACCTAGGCTGGCTCTCCCCAACTGCTACCGACCATACTCCCTAGGGACCCTCACAGACTCTGTAATCCATAACCAAACCCCCTCCTCCCTTGCAGCTCTACTTATACCACAGACACCTGCCCACGGACTACACTCGGCAAACAAATTTCTACTCACCATACCCAGGTGTCTTACTTCAAAAAGCTCTGGAGCATTTCACTGCACCGCCCAGGCCACCTGGAACTCCCTTCCTCCTACCCTGAGGCAGGCTAACTCCCACCTAATCTTCAAAAAAAGAACTATATCGCCACCTATCCCAGAACCCCTGCACATGCTTTGATCCCACTTAATGCCTCACAGCTAAAAACCCTATTCAGCCCAGGACACTACTGCACTTCTAAACAAGCTTTGCTATAAAATGTCTTTATAGCTGCCACTTAGCCCAGTTTCAGTTATTTGCATGTACTAATGTCACTTTTGTCATCTCTGCATAGCTGTATGTATTATCTCGAGTACTGTCAGACTTAATCTGTATTCTAACCTACCTGTACTATACACTACGTACCTGTACTATATACTATGTATTGTATAATCTCATCTCATTTTATGTATGTATTCTCCTGGGTCGTGCCTAAAAATAGTCAGCTTTGTCTAGCGCACCTAACCTGGTTAACAAAAACTAAATAAATAAATGGTGGGAGTGGTGAGACTCAGCACTACAGATGAAGACTGGGAGACAGCAGCTATCAACGACTCCCTCAAACAATCGAGTCAATGTAACAAGGCATACAGCAAAGTGAGCAGGATGCTGGGATGCATCGGGAGGGTGGGACTGACAGAAGGGAAGTGGCAGGGCTCTCAATGACACGGGTACCTGTGTCATTTACGCACATTCTGTGCTTTGAGACTTTTTTTTTCTCCAAAAGTTCCCGAGACGTTCAGTTACAAGGCCCTGGGAGTCCATACATTGAGCCACACCACCACGCTTGCATGTCTCATACTAAGAATCTTTAGAGTCAGGGACTGCTCCAGTGGTTTCTACGGGGTCATTGTTAGATTAGCAGTGGCCGTAACTTGTTTGAATTCGCCCTCAAACATAAAAAATTCTAGTTAAAAACACGGCCCCCAGAGAAACCAATGGAGCACACCACTGCGCTCTACAGATACTTACTTTACAAGACATGCAAGTTATAGCATGGCTTGTATTCATTCCAATAGGGACCCAGAAATTTACCAGGGACTCCCAATTTTTGGTCTATGCCCCCCTTTTTGAATTTATTTTTATTTAAAGAAGTTCCAGACCCCCAAGCAAAAAATCCTACCGAGAGCCTGGAGTGGTAATGCTTCCCCTATGTAGATTGTTAGTGAGACCACACATGGTGTACCGTGCAGAGTTCTGCAGTCCTCACTTTAGGAAAAACAGGGGTAGGCTGGAGACAGTGCAGCGCAGGGTAACAATGATTCAAGGCCAACAGAGCAGGTCCTACAAGAAATGCCTCAAGGTGCTGAACATGTACTCCCTGGAGACCAGGAAGTAGAGGGGAGATCTGTTAAGAAACTTTTAAGTTCCTAAAAGGAATTAACAAGCTGAACTACAAGTAATTTTTTTACCTTGAATACTAGCTCGTGGTCACATGGACACAAGTGAACATAAACAGGAGAGAGGTTCAGAATTATTTTACTAAAAGGGTGGTGGAGTTGTGGTATGGTCTGTCAGCCAAGGTGTGGTGAGCACTAAAACAGTTGGTGGTTTCAAGCATGGTTGGGACAGAATATAGAGTACAGTGGCTGCTAAGGGCAGCAGAAACTGGGGTGAGGATGGGGAGAGCAAGGACCCTGGTGGTGGTGGGGGCGGGGGGAGACTGTAGATGGGTTAAATAGGGACCTGAGGCAGACTGGATGGGTTACGGATCTTTTTCTATTGTGACTGGATGGATTACTGATCTTTTTCTGTTACTTTCCGTTTTTATATTTCTATATTCCTACAGAGTGATAGCAGCACCTCCGAGAATTTCTCCTGCTGCTGATTCATCCTCCTGATGAACCCCAACATCTTGTTTGTTGTACCCACTACATTGTGCTGATGCCTTTAGATGGTCTAAAAATTATCATACCCAAGTCATTTTCCTCTGTAGTGCTTTCCACTACTACCCCCACCCCCAACAAATTTATATTCAGTGGTAGGAATTTTTGCTCTCGTGAATCACCTTGAACTTCATGGTGCTACATTTTTAACAGAAGACATTGAAAGCAAAGTTGTTTTTTTTTTTAGATGCATTTTTTTTTTTTTTTTTAGTAGCAGCTTTTGCTGTATTGTCTTTCAAGTGTACCAAGCCTGTACTTCCTTCCTGCTCCTGCCTTACTAAGAGGCATGTACAATCTGTAAGTCTCAATAAAACCTGTAAGAAAACTGAGTGCTCACAGTTAAAATGTATTGGTGCAGCGGTCCCTATAAATTACAGACAGGAAAATCAGAAAAACAGGACTGTGCATAAAAAAAGGGGCTTTTCAGTCTCAGTGGGACTACCTGGTTAAGGAAGCATCCTACCCAGAAAAGAACTTGGCTATGTAGTCTCTAGTCATTTGTAAAAAATGTTTTTAGTGTCAGAAAAAAGCTAAACTAAAATGGGGCTGGCAGTATAGCCTAGGAGTTAGAGTAATGAACTGTGAATTAGCTTGGTACATCCAGCAGACCCAAGTTTGATTCTCACAGCCTCCACTTGCATACTGTGCAACTCTGAGCAAGTCACTTCACCAGTGGTCCAGCTAAGGGGTATATCGGAGTACTTTACGCCCAGTTTTGCCCTTTTTACACCCTGTGTAGAGTCCTGAATAGTATCATCACGATCAGGTGTTTCCACGGACTTCGCGCATTTGCACTTCAGTTCACCAGAACAGTGTGACCGCGTCGCAAAATACTACCTGGCATACCGAAATACTACCAGCTTGGAAAACTAGAAGTTTTTACTTCCTGGCCTAAAGAGTTATCTGGAGCACTGCACTTAACCACCCAGTGCTCCTGGATTGCCCCCAAAAATGGGCACTTGTGCCTAGTGGGCCTTACCCGGTTACCAAAAGAATAAAAAACACAACAATTAAGGCCCTAAAGGGCTGGAGAGTTGGTCCCTGTCTTCATGACTTATAAATAAATAAAAAAACAAATATCCCATTGGAGCATTCTGTAAAAAGTAATCATTTTTAGGGGCGACCCGGATTTAGTGAACAGGCAACACATCTTATACATATCAATGACGCAACACAATGATAATATACAGTCAGTTAAAGCAGGTTACCATCGACAGAGGTAGGAATAGATGCCACAGGCATACATAAATACATGTTAATGGCATTATGTTCAATTACAAGTCACAGTAATTAGGCTGAAAATTTCTGAGACAGAAAACATACCAAGCAGGTATACAAGCTTCAGCCTGAAGGAAAGCCAACCCAGCCCTTGCTAATTAGCACAGGGTTTAACCACACAGAAATTGGTCTACAACAAAACTAACCGGAACTACCAGAAGTGCAGCACATCAAATCGCAACTAAGGGGGCGAGACCAAAACCCTAGCAGCCAGGGAGGGCTAATGAATGAGTGCTACAACAAGGCTAAGAAGAAAAATGTCACCCAGGCAACTCTGCAACATACCACAGTTTAGTCCCTTAAACTTATCGTCATGTAACAAGAACAATACTGAATCATCAACCTGCCAGCACAGACTTGTTTGGTAATTTGCTAGTACTGCAGCATGTTCATTTGGTAAATACATTTTTTGTTTTCCCAACTGAGATGCAACTTCTCATTTACAGTGGGGTCCTCCTACCACCCAGTGTTTACAGCTGGGCAGACTTAACTCTTTCAACGTTATGTACAGTAAGTGGATGTGGTGAGATTTGAACCAGAGTCTTCAGGTTCACAAGCTGTGCTGCAGACAATGAAGGACACTGCCTTTTATACAAACAGTACTTGTGCCACCACTGGTCCTCCTCCTGTAAGACAACAGCCTCTCAGCCCCATAAGACCACCGGCAAGCCATCATCAGCACTGGGGGAACCATCAGTAAAACCCCTTTTCAGACCCTTTTCTCCCCACCTCTGCTACGCCAAACAATCAAGCCCAACACAGCCTGTAAAAAAAATAATTTATAAAGTAAATGGGGTATCCCATCTTACCACAGGACTATTCCAAGAGTTCAATGACTTTTAATGGAAACTAATATCAAGAAGTTCCATAGAGATTTCTAGTGCTGGGGAAGATAGCTGATGTGCCACAAAAATGGAAATGAAATACTTACCGTAATTCTTGATCTTCTTGGACGAAGTCTCCACCACTCATTCACACTAATAGGAGTACGTCGGTGGCGCTAGGATCCCACGGGAGCCAAAAATCTTCAGGAGGGCCAGCGCCGGGATAAGATCATGCATCGCAGCACCTCGAAACTAGCTCACGCCTGTATGGGCTATCTCGGCGTCAACCCTCCAACCACCTCAGCACCTTTTTTCGACAGAGGTGCAGCATACAGTAACGAAAGAAAACCTAACCCTAACTTCCAGGCATGTGAAGGCTCGGATGACCCATATAAGAAGGATCAATTCAACAATGTCTTCACAGCCTGAACAACAAGGAAGTGAAGACCAAAACAGGACACGTGGGCTCAGAGGATGGTTGGTGGGCGTGTGAATGAGTGGTGGAAACTTCGTCCAAGAAGATCAAGAATTACAGTAAGTACATAATTTCCATATCTTCCTGGACTAAAAGTCTCCACCACTCATTCACACTAATAGGAGAGTACCGAGCTAAATATCAAACCCCCACCGAGCAGGGAGGTAGGAGACAGAGCTGATTCAGGACAGAAGTCCATAAGGACGGTCCTGCTGAAGAAAGTTAGCTGTCAGGCGTGGACACCCAGATCATGGTGCTTTACAAAGGTATGCACTGAGCTCCAACTGCCACCTTGCAAAGGTCTGTAAGAGGTATATTACGAATCTCTGCCAGGAAAGCCGCAACCACTTCCGTAGTGGTGAGAACCCAGCCTTCCAACTTGAGCTGTACCATGGATTAGTAGTGTCAAAGACACGCTACTAACCAAGCAGAAATACATCTCATGGCAACAGGCTGACCCAGCCAAGGTATTCGGAAACATACAATAGTTTCTCAGATGCATATCTCCTCAGTCTGTCAATACAGAATCGCAGAACCCTCAACATTCAGAGAGATAAAGGGAACGCTCTTCTTCATACTGGAGTTAACGAAGTAAGGAGGGAGAAGCAAAACTTGAGTAACGGTAACAACCAGTGACATGTTGTCTACTGGCTCAAGATAGTCCAAAAACATGGCGAGGTGAACATTCTCTACAGAGAAATGCAGACCTGGGTTCGACAGGTTCACGAGGCACCCCACAATTTTACTTGAGGACAACTAAAAGGATCCAGATGAAACTCTGCACACCAGAAGGTGAAGTGAAACCATTTAGCTGCCCAAGTCCTCCTGGTGGATGGTCTATGCGCAGCTAAGAAAATCTTTACGATTATCTGGAAACCTAAAACTTGCACGCTTTCATCTCCTCAGGAGCCCTGCATGGAGATGAAGGGAGTGCAGGAAGGATGCACCAAGTCCCTGTGTCAGAGGATTCACTCGTAAGGAGTCACCTATGGGGAACTTCTGACCGACCGTTTACACAAATTATATCTGCCGAGGCCAGTCTGGGATGATGAGAATCATCCTGCCTCCATTTGCTTACAACTTGAGCAGCACCCTCTGAACCAAGAGTGAATACATCATGACAAACACCAGGGTTTGGATTACTGAAGCAGGACAGAGGCAGAATTGCGCTGAGAGGAAACAAAGAAAGGACCAGGTCCGGACTGCCCCACTCGTCGAATAGCGACTGTACAATAACTGCACTGACGCAACGTGCTCAAGGTGCCACTCTCACCTCCCCACAGTCTTCCTGTACAAAGTGTAGGAGAGTGCTCCACCCCGGTTGTTAATGAAAACATCACAATTTTTTCATCTGTCCGAAGTGGAATTACTTCATGGCAGAGGGCCTCCTTCAGGACATGGAAAGCACTAAGACAGACCTCATCTCATTTTATGAGAAGATGATGCTCCTACTCCTGGCTTCACATCTCAATGTGAAGGTCTTGAGAGTGAGCTCACCAACCGATCAGGAGAGCAACCGTGGAGATGGTGATCTGGGATTTAGAGGGCAAGGGTGCACTGAGCAGAAGCTAGGCCAACTGCGTCTACCATACAAGCAATTTTGTCCGTGTTTCTCTTATTTATGTGGATGCGTGGTCAGAGACCACTATTTGTTGCGGACGAAGGCATAAGTCCCAGCATCCGCTGCATCGAAAGGGCCCAGACAGAGTCGCTTTTCCATGAAGTAACGAGGCATATGAAATGTCGTTTCTTCCGTTCTCAGGAGGAATAACCCTCACCCTGGAGGTATCCAGGAGGGCTCCTAGGAAAAAGAAGCTGCTGGGAAGGTGAATCTGGCACCTACTGATTCAGAAAACCTCTCCTGGAAGAAAGCAAGTGAGAAGTTGTGGCAACTGCTTCCTGAGACTCTAACCTGGATCAGAGCCAAATGTCCAGGAAGTGAAGGCTTGTTGTAGTGAACTCCTCACTGAACAGGTACTTGTTTAACCTTTCAAGGTCGGAAAAAGGGAGTATGCCGCCTGTTATCTTAGAAACAAGCAAAGGAAGTAAGAACCTGTGTTCTGACTTGACAAGGAACAACTTCTACTGCGTCAAGAGGCGTCCACCTCAGACAGCTGAGGTGGGACCTGGGCCAGATCCAGGAGGATGGTACCATGCTCTGTGCCTTTTTCCCAATCCTCAGATGAGAAGTTGGTTCCTGACAAGGGCTTCCAGGCCCCTATCTTGAAAAGGACTGGCTGTTACAAGAATGACGATGGTGTTGTCCCTCCGGTGGGGGGGCAGCACGAGTTTGAATGCCCTCCAGAGCTCAATCTGAGCGCTGAACCAATAATCACTGCCAACGCAGCCACCCTAGGGGCAGTGTCATAGGGGTCTATAAAAGCTTTAGCTGATTATTGGGATATAAGCCCCTATCAATGGAGCGGCTCGAAGGCTCTCGACCACTGAATTTAATGTGTTCCACAGGATGTACTTGTGCTGAAGACTGAAGGAACTCCAGACGGAGAAGTCTGTTTCAGTGCACAGAAGAAGTCTGAAATGTTATGGTGGACCCCACATCCGAGGTAGAACTCCATCACAGGCTCTGCTGATACAGAAGGCTCGCCTTCTAGCCTCTAGAATGAGCCATCCACTGCGTCTCCGACAAAGTAGGGCAGGGAGAGACTCATCCAGATCCACTTCGACCCCATAAAGACTTCCAAAAGGCAAGTCCAGGCCAGAATCACAAAAGACTCCGCCACCCAGAACAGCGTCGAGGAGTTCGGTGCCATTCACAGAGACGGCATTATTCTGCGCTGAATAATGAATTCCGCCGACGGAATCGGTGCGGAACAACAACTCCGCCAGTGGAATGTCCACCGGAATTTCACTGGTTCTTCCTCGGAGCCCCACTACTAAGATCCATGGAAAAATTTTCCACAGAACACAAACTTATTCCACGGAAAACTACTCTGCAAAATTTCCACAGAAACTGAGATCCATGGAAAAAAGAAAATTCCGTGGAACTTTGTTCCGCCGGAATTCCACACAGCACCACTCGCGGAGCTGCGCAGCGTCAGGCATCCTGGCCCTAAACCTGAAGAAAGTGGGAGAAGGAAAGCGGTACCTGTGCTGGTCCCTACAGAAGAAAAGGTGAGGGGGTAGGCATGAGGGGTCGGCATCGATGGTGCTGACACCGGAGAAGGCACCGCGCACATCCTGCCCACCAACTAGGGCCGTGGACCAGTGGCTCAGAGGCCCGAAGGCCCCCAAACCAGGTCTACTGGCCAATCAACTGGGCAGACGGCAAACCCCTGCTCTAAAAAAAAAAAAAAAAAAAAAGAGCCGCCCCAGAGGTGAAACTGCTCACCAGAGCCCCATCGAGGACAGAGATGGGGCCCAGAGTCTAAGATAGTGGCCGTTAAGAATGGGGCCAAGAGGACCCCACCAAAGTCTGGTCAGGCCTGCCGCTCGCCAGCACCGATGACCCCATGCAGATGTACCAGAGGTGACGTCGAGCGGTATAATTTCTTCTTCCACCGACAGGAGGAAGAAGAGCTTGAGGTGAAGTTCAGCCGGAACCGAACCGCTATTTTTTGTGCTTCGTGGACAGTCCCCCACTCCGGAGCACTGGACAGCCTATGGTCAGACCCCCCCTTCAGCAAAGGGCGGTAGACCGGACACAGCTCCACTGCCATCACAGCTTTCAAACGGAGTCTTCCTACAGTCACCGCTACCGTCTAAGGTCGACTCAGTTGATGGCAGGCCAGATCCTCCCCTCCCACCCCTTCCCCTCCTCCTTCATTATCTTTTTTTTCTTCTTTTTAAAACAAGAAAAGAACACTAAAATGGTAACTTAAACAAATACTGAATGGCTAAGCTGCTGTCATATCCAGACGAAGACTTGACTCCAGCATTGAAGCGCACTCGACGGTGGGAGAAAAGGAACTGAGGCGGTTGGAGGGTCGATGTCAAGATGGCCTTTACAGGCACGAGCTGGTGTCACGTATGCATGGTCCTATCCCAGCGTCGGCCCTCCTGAAGATTTTTGGCTCCCGCAGGATCCTGGTGCCTACAGCATACTCCCATTAGTGTGAATGAATGGTGGAGACTTTTAGTCCAGGAAGATCACACAGAAATTTAATTTGATACACAGCCCAGAAAGACAAACTGCCAGTAAACAAGTACTGTAGAAAGCCATTGTGAGCACAGCAGACCTGGGCTCGATTCCCATAACCTCCACTTGCATACTGTGTTCCCCCGAGCAAGTCACAGCCTCCCTGTACTCATGGGTTGCCTTGTGCCCGGTGGCCATTATCCGGTTACCAAACAGAGCGGAAAAAATTACCAAGATCCATAATATTGGATACTTTTCTGTATTATATTTTAGCCACTTCTGTATAAAAATACCAATAGTGACTGCACAGTTACTGAAAGCACACATTTATGTATAAAAGGTCTAAAGCAGGGGTCAACTGTAACCTATTTTTGCACTAGCCAGCAGGGCAAGTTGATTCAAAATTGCACTGGCCCGTAGATGTTTGCACTAGCCCTTAATTATAATGGTAAATTTTGATCACTTATGTAGGAAACAATGCAAGCCAAGAAATGCTCCGATTATTGCACATCTATCCTGCCCCCACACTGCTTCCAGCTCCCCAGCAGAAAAAAAAAAGACTGCAATACACAAAGTGAGCCCCCTTCTATTGTTTTGTACCATGGCTTCCTCTCTTCCTCTTTCTGCCCCTCCCAAACGAGAAGATACCACAACAGCAAATGTTCAATCAAGCAGTCCTAGCTCTGCAAACACAACAGCTGGCATCACATAATGCACCTCACTACCACCCACAGGGAAACGAACAGTCAGGCAAATAAATACATTCTTAGTTCCCACCCTACAGTCAAGTGAAGACCTGCACTTCTGGACATTTTAGTACAGTCTCAAGTGAGCCAGGAGCACATCTAAGATTTCCTTGGGGTGAGGGCTACACAAACGTAAGGGACTTGGGGAAATGAAAAAAATATAACATTTCTATTTTTAAAAGCATGGATTTTAATATGATCTGCCCTGACAATAACAGATTTTTCTTTAATATTGTCATTTCACCAGCCAGTGGAAACAGTACACATGCATAATGCTATACTATACAGGACATATGTACCCCAGGAATGCCTATTTTAAGCGTTCAAATGATGCATTTTATTAAAGGAAAGTTGCAAGATTCCACAAATGCCTTTTACTTATTTGCTTTTGTTAACCGGGTGAGCACACTAGACAACCAAGTGCCTATTTTCAGGTGCGACCCAGCATAGTATGCCACTGCCAGACATGCTTCAGATGCTGAAGTTGCAATTTGATTTGCAAAAAAAATCTGTCAATTTTTTATGTTTTATCAGGGCCCCGAAAAAGATGTCATGCCAGGGAGTTGTCAATGATTTACATACAGCAACAATGAACTCTGGGTAATTTATATTGTTGCCTTAAATGTGCTTTACTCAGACATACAGTCCCTTATGTTGCTGGTGGGGAGCAGTAATGTGTAAATAACTGTAGCAAGGCATTGTGGGTAAAATATGAACCCTTTTTACAATTTCCTTATTCTGAGGTGCTGACCCATATTAGTGTGGTAGTGTCCACAATATAAGCTTTTGTATGTTTATTTTCACAACAATGCATTATAAATATCATATATAACTACAAGACTTATATAGTGAAATATGTAGTCTCCTATTTCTGCAGTGAGCACAGAAATATAATACCCTGGATACTAATTTACATTATTTATTTAGCTTTTGTTTACCGGGTAGGTACACTAGACAAGTTGTATGCCTGTTTTCAGGAACGACCCGGAAGAGTACAACAAGGAATACAGATACATCAGAACACAACAGCAAGTAAAGCAAATACATCGAGTCACAAAATGCATTGAGTCACAAAAACGGTCAGGCATAGAATGATCTGCTATGACAGAAATTGTTAACATACATATGAACAATAATATATAGTCTAGATCATACACAGTGCAGACGAATGCCTTGGAGAGCACAGGATCAGGAGAAACCAACAACAGAACATTAGCAGGTCCTCAAAACAGTTAGGTTCCAAGTATGTGGCCAAGTGTGAGTCCAGTGCATGGGACATTAGGCTTGGGACACTCGCACGCTGAGGCCAGCTTCAGATACCCCCACAGGGACTTCCGGAGGCACTGGTGGGAGGAGGCAGAGCGAATATAGTCAGGAAAAGAGTTCCAGCGCCTAGGAGCACATGCAGCAAAGTCCCTGCCCCCCATAAGGGTTCGGGTGAAGGGTACTTTTAGCATCCCAGGACCCTGGGACCTGAGAGGGTAGGAGGAGGGGTCAGGAGGGGAGAGAAGCTGTGCCAGCCCCGGGGGCGAGCCAGTTCCGATCACTTTACCCACGAAGCATCCCATTTGTGAGGCACTGTGGGTACAGTATATAGCTTATTTGTCTATCTAAAACTAAAAAGTGACACTGTTCCTTTAATAAATTTGTTTCCCTGGCGTGATGTCACAGTTAGCGGTAGCAGCACTTAGGAAAAAATGGGCGGATTATGCAAATGAAGGAGAGCACCAAAAGGCTTTTTTTTCCAAGGAAAACAGCATTATTTGGCAGTTTGAATGACAGGAGACTGATTCACAACTCCTACAGGTTACTACTCCGTTTTGCTATGGCAAACTTGCACCATACATCATCCAAAGCTTTGTTTTTAGGATGAAAGGACATGCTGGGTGGAACTGTATGAATGGTGATGGCTGGCATGACCCATTTAGAAGAGCTGGGGACTCTACGCTTGCCAGTAATGGCAGCTATGGATCTGAGGATGGTCATTTCAGAGTCTGGTCTGCAGTGGTGTACAGGGAAAGAAGAGAGCTGATATTTGGAGGGCAGAGGGAAGTTATGGCGAGGCTGGGATAAAACCTACCACCTGTGGGGCCGATTCTATACACCTCCTTGCATTATGTCACTGAAATGTTGGATACAGACACTCAAAATGTAGAGAAAAATGAGGGGCACTGGTCTTGATAATATGGGACAAATTCAGAAAACTGGAAGCTAGTGACTTAAGAGCACTCTACCCTTGATCACACCTTCGACACTAGCTGAAAGTCCTAACAGTGGAATGATAATGACTCGCATTGAGTCTTTTGTGGGATCACCTTCTTGAACTGCCAGATAACTGCAGCTCTTAATGAGCTATTAATTACACCAGGCCATCTGGAACATTGAGAGAGACTGGCACGAGAACTACGGCCTGCTAAAGTAAAGATTTTTTAACTTCATTAACAGCCATGAAAATCTGCACTAGTCAAGACGGACAAGTAGAGCGTTAGTTGCACTAACCCTAGTCAATTTGCACTAGGGTTTGGGCTAGTAAAACAATGTTAAGATCGACCCCCGAGCTACAGCATACTAAAGAGATATCCAACAGAATGGGTCTCGTTTATGGGACCATTTGGCTAACCTACTGTACAGATTTTAGAGGTAATTTGATTAAACTTAAGTTACCAATCTCAAAAGTTGTACTGATGAAGTATGGGTACTATGGGGTTACCCTCCAGACTGCTTACCACAGACTGCATGGTCTGCGCTCACTTTGGCACTGTACAGCAGGGACCACAGTAAGGTGGCACTGGGCCCTAATTCATTCCTGCATGAACGTCATTAGTGCCTGCTGCTTTAAAAAGCAGTGAGGTCAGTGGTGCTCCAAGCAGTACTGAGTTGGAAGAGTGGGTCAGAATCGTACATTGGCTAGCAGCACAGACACAGCAGCTTCATTAGCACGGGTAGACCTCCGACTGAACATAGAGCATAGCCACAAGTGAAACAAATGGCACTTGAAGTGTTAGAGAGTGCCCCCCTCACCTTCTCTGGCTTCTCCCTTCCCAGTTCCGGATATTCTCGCTGCATTGGTTTTTGCTTCCAGAACCCTTCCCCTGTACCTGTCCCACCCCCTCTTGAACCCCTCCACTGTCTCTGCCTCCACCAACCCCCTAGGCAGCGCATTCCATGGCTCCACCACCCTCTCAGTGAAGTAGCACCTCCTCCCTTCTCCCCTGAATCTTCCCCCCTCCAGCTTCCACCCATGCCCTCTAGTGGCCCCTCCTCCTTCCTTCAAGCACCCTGACTGCTCCTCCCTATTTACCCCTTCATGTACTTGAAGACTCCATCATGTCCCCCTGTCCCTTCTCTCTTCCAATGTGTACACATTTAGCTCTCTTCGAGCCTCTCCCTCATAGGTCCTGTCCCCCAAGCCCCAAATCATTTTGACTGCCTCCTCTGGACCCTCTCCAGGAGTTTAATGTCCCTCTTTAAGTGTGTTCCAAACTGCACGTAGTACTCAAGGTGCGGCTCTACCATGCAGTTATACAGAGGAGTATCACTCCCTCCTTCTGGAGGTGATCCCCCTAGCAATGCATCCCAGCATCCTGTTGGCCTTGGCTGCTGCCCTCCTACAAGTATCTGAGTTGTTCATCTTGACATCCACCACCACCACCCCACCCCCCCCCGGTCCCTCTCAGCCATCGAGGCTTGTAGCATTGTAGCTTGTAACAGGACAGGTACGGAGGGACTGTTCAAAGGGAGGGTGGGGAGAGACACTCTGGGTGGTCATGACATGAGACTGGAGGATGGAAGGTTTAGGAGGGAAATGAGGAGGGATTTCTTTAAGGAAAGGGAGGTAGCAGAGTGGAACACACTACCGGCAGAGGTGGTGGCCTGTAAAACAGTGGGATGCTTCAAGACGGGTTGGGATAGGGCAAAAGGGAGGGGCAGCTGTAGAGTAGGGGTGCTAGCTGCAAAATCAAGCAGACTCTATAGACCGAATGGCCTTTTTCTGCTGGCAGTTTTGTATGTTCGTATCTCAAATAATGGTAACAGACAATATAATCGATATTCGACCACATTTTCACAGCCAACCCAGAAATCATCTGGATGGAGGCCCTGGTTTCCTTCATGGACTCTTTTCCAGGTACCATTGAGAGATTCTCACAGGGTGGTTTAGAGGCAGCTGTTATTGTGGGGGAAGCAACCCAGGACAGGGATGATAACTACTGTAGTAGTCTCTCTCAGGAGCTTTGGGATCGGGAGTTTCTAGCTGTAACAGGGAGGATACCTAAGCTCTTTATTCTCATGGGGGGGGGGGAATCTGCCCCACCCGACCCCCTGCTATTTCTAATTATCCTATTCAAGAGTCGCTCCTCTACACTGATGTATGTTATGGCAGTATAGTCGCAGTTTCCAACTTCCCATTTATTAGCAGTCGCCGTTAGTGTTTTCGTTATTTTGCCGTCGCTGTTACAGAGTCACCTTTTTGCTTTCACCTTATTCACGTGCTACCCCCTCAAGGGAACAACTGATGATCTCCACTACAACTGGACCGAGAGTGTCCCAGCATTCTAAGACAAGTCTGCTTGCCCCAGGTTCCAACACATAGAAGGTGGGACACAGTCCAGAAATCACCTGGAACACATCATCCGCTGACACAGGCTCAAACTCAGCCCCAAAAATGGAGTGCCTACATCCCTTGAAGATCGAACACAGTCAGCCAATGACAGGCTGCTAGGGGAAACTGCAGCCTGGATGGCTGACACCTTGTCTAGGAAGAACCAGTTAAACTCCTTGCACTTCAAGACAGTAAACTCTACATGACTGCAGACAGACGAGATTTATTAGTCTGTCCACAGTGTTGAGCCAAGTTGGACGGTTCCTCCCAGCAGCAATCACCCGTGACAGGAAGGCCAACTTTTTCAGAGCAACTGCCCGCTGCTACTCACTGTAATAAGTCCTCAGCACCAATTTATCCTCCTCCAAGTGGGGCTTCCATCAGCAATGCTCCAACCTCTGCCCCTTAGTCAACCTTCTCAGGTCTGCATCACACCAGGGAGACCCGAGATGGGAAATCCAGGGGCTTATATGGAACAGTGCTAGGGAATCAACAGCAGTCGAAAGGGCTAAATTATAACCCTCCACAGCTGCCTCAGCTCCCATCGCACAAACCGTCTTCATACATGAGATGTCCAGTACGGCCAGGATGCTCTGAGGCTCAAGGTTTTTAAAAGAGTGGTATTTGGCCATCTCCACAGGGGCAGTTACATGGGGAGCCTTGCAGAGAAATTAACAACATACTAAAATGCCAGAAGGATAGGCCTACTGGTCTCTCGAGTCTGCTCGATTTTCCGCACCCACACTGAGGGCCGATTTTGGTGTTCCACCCCCCCCCCACCTTGGGTTATACTGTCCCCAGTCCCAGATGTTCCACCTGTATTGGGCCTGGTCAGATTTACCCTCCCCCATACCTGTTCCATCCCCTCTTAAACCGGTCAACAGTCTCCACCTCTACCAGCTCCCTGGGCAGTGCATTCCATGGCTCCACCACCCTTTCAGTGAAACATCTCCTCTCCCCTCTGAGCTTGCCCCCTTCCAGCTTACATCTGTGACCTCTCGTTGCCCCATCCTCCTTCCTTTGGGGCACCCTGACTGGGCCTCCTTTACTGATCCCTTTCATGTACTTAAGGACCTCTATCATGTCCCCCGTCCCTCCTCTCCTCCAGGTGTACAGGTCAGCCTTGAGCCTCCTCATAGGTTCTCCCCGGCACCAGATCATTTTGTTGCCTTCCTTGGACCCTCAGGAGTGTAATGTCCTCTTTAAATGTGGTTCCGTGCGCACACAACACTCCCACCGTATAATCAAGCTTGGTGAGGCCACACTCAAGCACTGCGTGCAGTTTTGGAGGCCACATTTAAAGAGGGATATTGAACTCCTGGAGAGGGTCCAGAGGAGTACAACCAAGATGATTTGGGGCTTGGGGGACAGGACCTATGGGGAGAGGCTCAAAGAGCTAAATATATGTACACATTGGAAGAGAGAAGTGACCAGGAGGACATGATAGAGGTCTTCAGGTACATGAATGGGGGTAAATAGGGGAGAAGCAGTCAGGATGCTCCGAAGGAAGGAAGGGGGGCAACTAGAGGGCATGGGTGGAAGCTGGAGGGGGAAGATAAAGGGGAGAAATGAGGAGGTGCTACTTCACTGAGAGGGTGGTGGAGCCATGGAATGCGCTTCAGGGGGCTGGTGGAGGCACAGACAGTGGAGGGCTTCAAGAGGGGGTGGATAGGTTCAGGAAGCAAAATCCAATGCAGCGAGAATATCTGGGACTGGGAAGGGAGAAGCCAGGGGGGCAGCAAGGTCAGCTCCCAGGGTGGGGTCTGACCAAACGAGCAGACACGAAAGACCGTTAGGCCTATTCTGCTGGCATTTTAGTATGTTAGGACTTTAGGTGTGGCCTAACCAAGCAGTTGTACAGTGGAAGGATCACTTCCGCCTTTCTGGAGGTAATCCCCCTGGGGATACATCCCAGCAGCCCATTTGCCCTTGCCGCTGCCCTCCTGCAGGTTTGAACATGATGATGATCTGACTGCATGACTGGACCAACCCTGACATTACTGAGATCAAGACCCATTGAGAAAACCAGATCAAGGCATGGCCATACTGTGGGTACCAGTGGCAACTGCCTGTACGAGGCCCAGAGAAGCCATCACCTGGCGGGAACTGCATTCCAAAAAACAAAAAAAGATGAGTCAACCTTGACCCAAGCAGTGAAGTCACCCAAAACCAGAAGTTTGAGCAACTCTACCACCAGACTGGCAACGAAAGTCAGTTCCTGCAGGAATTCATGTCCCCAACCGGGGGGGTGGGGGCAGTATTTGAGCACAATCCTGCAACTCGTACCCAGGTCACCTTTTATAGCCATGCACTCAAACGATCCTGTCTGCCCCACGGCTACCCCATTTCCCCTGCGCTCCCACCGAGAGTAATGCACCACAGAGAAGCCTGGAGGAATGGACTCAAGCACAGGACCTGAATCACCCCCCAGCCCGGTCTCCATGATACATGCCAGGTCTGCAGAGGAATCCGCAAAAGAATGCCTCCATTACAGCCGTCTTATTCCTAGGAGACCTGGTGTCACAAAGAACTGCCCTAAGGGGAGGAGCCGAGTTGGCTGGTCCATTAGCCACCTGTTGAGTAGAAAACTCAGGAGCCCAGGAAACAGGAATCATCTCTTTCCAGACAAGAACTACTCCCCGGGTGCCTCCTGGATACAACAATCCTGAATCTACCCCCAGAGTCTACCAGCAAAACAGGTCTACATTCTGAGCAGCATTCCTGGAGGACTCCCAACCCTCTACAGTGGTTAAGCACAGCTGCAGGCAAAATACAAGGCAGCCCCCCCCCCCCGAAGGGGCACCACTCCTGTAGTTGCTCCGTGGAGCAGACTAGTAGTTAAACCCAGGTCCCTGTTCTGGTGACTGACATCCACCTGAACAAAGATCCCATGGCACTTCTCCAAAAGAGCAGAATTTCCCCCATTCTCTACAATGCCACCAACAGCTTTTAATTTTTTCCCCTCCTCCCCCCACTTCCTCGGGAGTCACCAATGGCAACAGCCTCACTCCTCAACCTACCGGATCCTGCGGGTGATCTCCCATGGAGCCGTGGATATACCCCCCAGGCAGTTACAGGGTGGGGCCCTTCAGTCAGAGATCCTTCTGGTCTTGCTAGGCACCTAATGACAGGACAGGCAGGCAGGCGTCACGAGGTTGCACCAGCGCTCCGAGAACCCTTTTCCCCCTTTTTCTGGGGGCGAGACGTGTGCCCAGACATCAAGGCGCAAGCGCCAACGTCAGTCACATTCCAACCCCTCTGAATGGTTCACACACTTGCTGTGCCTCTGCCAGAGGCCAGCCAAGTGCTGAGCCTCAACCCCTCCCAGAAGGCAAGCTGTCCCTGGGCGCTCAAGCCTCCTCCCGGACTCATTCCCAAACCTGAGTAGACTCGCGTCCGGCTGGCACTATCTGCTACGCTGGATCACCAACAGCTTAAGCTGGTTCAATTTTAGGTGGTTTGCATTTGTATTCCCCCAGAACAAGCCTGAAAATTGGCAGTATTATTTAGACCTCCTTTTCAGGTCAACAACTAAAAATATTTAAGTATATATGTAAGGAACAGCACCCACCGAGCTGATTGTGTGTGCCCCAATATACAGCCACCTCGGGTGTGTTGTGAGGCACAAGGCTGATGTGGAGTAATTCAACCACCAGACAAGCCTGAATATCAGCATACCTGGACACCTCGAAGGGTGTTACTCCACTTACAAAATAGGTCATAAATTGGTCTGTGACGTGTAAACAATCATTTAGTTTTGAATTGTCAGGCTATAATCAGACCTGTCAGGTGATGATTTTGGCCAATCATACTGCTCGAATTTCCTCTCAGTATTTACATACACCAGCTATGCTTGGTCACAAATTGTTAGCCAATATAACAGTTGCTACTATAGCTGCCACACACACACACACACACTCTTAAAAACTAGGTTCTTGCCAAAATGTGGATATCCTAGAGTTCAAAAATTCTAATAAATAAGTTCACAACTCTTTTTGAAAAGCGTCATGGGACCTTGGACTTCTTACTTGGATAACCGTTAGAAACACACTAATGGAATTTGTTTTATTCATCATATTTTCCCCAAAGGCCAGACACCCCAGTTCCCTTCCCAGGTACTCCTAGTGACCTACAGCAACCAAACTTAGCTGCAGGGGACACAGGGGGGTGCTGCAAAGAGATGCAATTAGCCCATTCTCCCCCACAGAGAAAGCACAGCAACTTCACAACATGCCCAACTTCTGGCACCCTGAGGTCACACCCAAACTTCCTTGTATGACAATGCAGCAGGCTGCTACTGAGTCACTGGGACAACTTACTTAGGCAGAGGATCCAACTAACATTATAGTACTAACACCATAGTGGTCTGGGTTTAAGAGGTAATAACCTGACCAGGGGTTTTGGCCTTAGAGTTTATTAGCCCCGGGCTGGCTATTACTGAGGAAACTGAGACCGCTATTGGTGTTCTCACTATTATACTGAAAAAATGTTGTTTTTTTAAACTTCCAAAATCTGTCTGTTACACTACACCAGGTCTGTGAAAAAGAAGGAACTGCTTCTTAGACACACGGTAGCATTGCTACATGTCTATGGTTGGCTGCTGCGTGTTAAACTGGGAGGACAAAGTGGACTTGCTCTCTAATTGGCCACAGGTACACACATACAGCTGTCAATCAGAATGCAGAGCCACTAGCCTGCCCGGTGGTGCTGAGGGTTGAGGCGCTGGATGCCACACCTCACACCACGCCGGTGACCCAGGTCAGCTCGGGTCATCGGAGGACTACGACTGAGCATCTGCAGACAGCTCTCCTAGTCCTGGAGTGGGTTGGGGAAGCACACTGCGCTGCGGCGCCCCTGGGGATGCCCGGAGACACTGCAGACGCAGGTGTCAGCAGAGGGGGGAGCACAGTGGACGTCTGCACATTAGTACATGGATGTCATGGCACATCCGCGCTCCATCAGGGACCTACTGGAGGGAAAAAATGGCTGGGCACAACCGAAGCAGCTTGATGGCTGCACTCTGTGATGTCAGGAGGATTGTCGTGGAATCGTGCTGAGGGGGTCCGGGGCCGGCTTGGCTAGGCAGGGCATAAGGGAGCCTCCAGTGAGTCGGCAACAGCCATACTGGACCCCCACATCATGCGAGTGAGCCTGCTGCTCTCCCGGCGGGCAGGGCCGGCAGCTGGATGCCCCCATCGGTAAGTCACCGCAGCAGGCAGATAAACTATGATACAAAAAAAAAAAAAAATGCAGAGCCACTCTCCCACTGTTCAGTCTACCCCACAGAAAAACAGTGACTCTGCATTATGACTGGCTAAGAGCGATTTTTTTTCAGTACCATAAAGTTTATTTAGCGGCCAGCCCAACAGCATAGAAGTGGCAGGTCTGCTTCACTGTGTCAGTGACCTAGATTCCAGACTGATCCCACATCTGATATCGCAGACTGGAAAGGATAGAGCATGCCACAGAGCTCTCACTGTTTTGTCTCTTGGGAGTTTAGGACTCCAAATTAAAAAAAAAAACCCAGATCAAACACTGAAGTCCAGCAGTGTTCTTTCAGAACCCCTTTAGTGTAACTCACTACTGTTCAGGTGAGCAGAAGGCAGCAGACTTTCAAGTCCTAAGAAGCCAGCAGTGTGTCCCTGGGACTCACCCACACTGATAGGGCATCTGGATGGCTGCCGGAGGGTCAAGCATGCAGGATCCGGTGTCCCCAAGAGCCCTGTGTGCCAGCAGACTCCCTCCTCTAGGCAGTGACCATTCCCATTATGTCATATCCTCTTGATTGCCACATCAAGTGTACAGAGGCGGCACTGAAGGGAGGGGGAGAAGCTGGCCTGCCTGTTTCTTAGCAATACTGGTGAAATCTGACCAGCTACTCCATGGGAAAGGAGACATGATAAATTCTCTGGGTGGAATTTTCAAAGCCTCGCGCCTGTTTTTCAGATGCAGGTGCAGAAATTCACCCAGGAAATTAGACGAAAAAAAGCTAGTCCAAATTCCTGGATGAACTCCACACTTGGTCAGAAAAGGGACTCGAGTCCCACAGTTGTGGCAAAAAGTGCCGTAAACTGCGGGAAATGTTACAAATGCGTCCAGATGTCTGTGAATAGGAAGCAGGCATCTGGACACATCTGTTGCATCCAAATGATGGACTCCCACCCCCCATTCTCCTCCCACCACCAATGTTCACAGAGTTAATTTTTTCACCACCACAACCTTGCCTCTGCTCAGTCATGGCTGCGTGGCTTCCACCCACATATAGGCCATGACCCTCTGATACCCCCTGGATTGCCTCCCAGGGCGGAACTGCGGCACCCTGGCCTAGCACCGCAGACATCGGGATTGGTCAGAGGACCAGCCTGTGGGGGCTAATTGAAGCCAGTGGCGAGCGTCATCTAGGGCAGCCGGTCGCTCCCTCAGTTTTTCCTGGTTTTCTGGGGGGGGGGCGTGCAATGATGTCCTGCGTCCGCTCCGCCCCCTGGAGTGTTTGTACACGCCAGTAGCTGCGGTACCCCCGGCCTCCGCAAGGGGTCCATCAGGTGCCAGATGGCACCCAACCCTCCCCCAGAGAGGTGTCCACGGATGCTCCATCCTCCCCCGCTCCCCTCCAGCACACTAGAGTCCGCTCTCGAACCCGGGTTGTTGGCGCCGCAAACGGAAATCCCACCATTGCCCCAACGGCGCCCCCCAGTTAATAGTTCTAAAGCAGAAGGTTTTTTTTTGGGGGTGGGGGTGCCTTTTTCCTGCAACATTGGGAACCATAGGAAACAGTAACAGTACTACTTTTGAGAAGCAGCAATCTCACTCTCCCCTGCAATAGGGATTTACACATTTTTTTAAAATACAGATATCCTAGTTTAGCAGGACAGCTCAACTACATTGGGATTCTAGCCAAGGGCAGGTTATAACCAAGTTATCTGAAATGTGGTACTACATACATATTCCCAGACACATGAACAGAAACATACACAAGTCGTCTTCCTGTTTGCAGCACGTTCCAGAGCTGTGGAAAAGGACCACAGTAACAATGAAGGGGTTTGGCAGACTGAGCTATGATGACACAGAACAAACACATTTGGTCACTCCTATACAGGACACTGCCCACGAGAAGTGTTTAATTTCACCAGCCACTCCCTACTGCAACTCCCACTGCTCACAAGTCCCGACGCAAACACAAGGCTCACCTGCAGTTTACAGTCTTCCTTCTCTTCCCTCTCCCATAACATGTTAACCATTTGATTTTTGAAAATATTAGATTTTAAACCCACAGATGTCCCTAATTAAAGCATATTCTTTAATGTATGCTGGAATTCAACCAGAACAGACTAAATACATTAAGTAGTAGTAAAAAAAAAACACCACACACACACACACAGTTCAGTGCTGGTGTAACTAGCAGTCTGAAATTCTTGTGCAAGCCCCAACTGGTATCCCAAGCTCCATCCAGCTAGAAGGCGTGCATGTCACAAAAGTGAGGAACCCAGTCAACCATGGGGTGGCACAGGCAGCAGCTGTGAACTGAGAAGGCAGCTGCTCACCCATTCTCAAATTCAGAGGATGCAGCCAGGGTAGCTTCCAACACCAAGCAGCGGACAGGAGGAATCCAAAAGGAAAAAAACTTTAATAAAAATTTTTATATATTTTTTTATTCATTTGAAAATCGGTAACCAGGAACGGCACACTGAGTCAAGGCTCATTCCCAGGTGCGACACGAGGAAGGGATTACAGTAGTAAACAACAAAACAATAATTTAAATGAAGAAAAAGTGCAAACAATTTGCTTCAAATTACAGTAATGGTACAAACAGGGAGCAGGATAAAGTGCAAACTATAAATATGAAGTCTAGTGCACGTTGAGAATTGGGACTGCCATCCAGCAATAACATGCCATTCAAAACATGTGCAAACAGGCTGAAAGGAGTTTCACCTGCTGCCTAGGAGACAATGAAGAGGTAGAATGATGAGTGGAATGAGGGAGCAGGTTCCAGAGTAGCAGCAAGAGACAGGAGAAGGCAGTCTGTAAAGCAGAGGAACAAGGGCGAGTTGTGGAGAAGGCTCGCAGGTCCCCTGAGCAAAGGAAGTGTGGAGCTGGACAGACTGGAGAGAGGAGCAAGGTTAGATAGGATGGCATGGAGCCAAACCAGTACTCGGAAATGAAGAAAGTGTTGTGTACCTGGAGACGTGAGAGTAGTGGGAGGATCGAGAGGGTGGAGTTGAGGGAGCAGTGGTGTGTATGTGAAGGGGAGTCGGTCGCAAAGCAACAAAAAGGTTTTGCAGAGGGTGTACAGTCTGGGAAGGGAAGTGGAGGGAGCAGTACCATAGACTCCATCAGCATAATCAAAGGCCAGGAGCACCGTTTTGGTGATCAGCTCATGGTGGACCAGCAGGGATGTACAGTCTATTACAGCACAAAGCACCAAGCTTGGGGGTGGAGTTTCACATGGACATCATCAATGTGGGCCCATCTGTCAAATAAATAATAAAAAGTAAACAATACAATGAATTGTTTAAAAAAGCATTTAAGAAATAATGAAAATAAGCACTTCAATTTTAGTAATACAATAGCTAATCAAGTTTTAATACAGTGTATTCATTGACACGTCAATTAGGAACAAAGCGACAATGAAAACATTTAAAGAGCACCTTTCACAATCTGCCATTTCCACCAGTAAAACTTGCCATAATGCGAGTAGGGATGTCCAAACCAAAGAGTATTTGTTGACTTTTCAAAACTATATCCCATTTTTATGCATTTCATTGTTTTAGTTGAACCACACTCATGTCTATGCCCGCAGACTTTTTCCAGTGTTTACCTTCCCCGGGAGTGCTCTTGTGACGTCACTGGATGGGAGTGCTGTGCTGCAGCTTTCCAGCATGTCTGCCTATGCCCTGGTCAGCACTCATTCTGCCAAGTACTGCTGCTTACTGCTGATTTTGCAGTTGATTTCTTTACTACATGACTGTTTCAATAAAGTGTTCCACCTTCCGATGACTGCGTGGTGCTGCATCTGTCTCATTCAGTATTTCATGTAAACTGTGCCCAATTCCACCCCCCGCTGACTGGAATATGAGCAATCTCTCTTTTCACAGTATTTCAAATGGTAAAGCCAAGATGCTGTAGAATAGGAAATAATCACTGTTCTTTTATTTTCACCATGTTCATGCAGTGACTTTGTCCAACAAAAATACAAGTTCAGTGAACACTGTTCTTTTGTACGGTCCCTACACTCTCACACCCACTTCTGTGTCATCCATCCACTTCCATTCATCAGTCTCTTCACAAAGCATACAGTGTTCCGAACAAGAAACCTAGCTAGAAACCTAACTAAAAACTACAAGTAAACTTTATTTCTATACAAAAGGGATGGAAACACTGAAATAATAAGGCGGTTCAGACCACAACTGTCATGCCGCATGCTGCAGTACTCAGAGACCGAACACACACACACACACACACACCACCCACCCCCATCAGGTCTGGCATGGGTGTATTCTAGTGTAGCAGTTTTATTTATTTATTTGCTTTTGTTAACCAGGTTAGCACACTAGACAGCATGTGCCTATTTTCAGGTGCGACCCGGGAGGATTACAGAGTACATAGGAGACACAATACAGGGGCAGGGTACAATTGGGCCCACATGCAAGTGGGTGGAACAGTAGTAAGGTACCCTGTCATCACATAGTAGGGTATGGTAAACAACAAGCAAGATATAGCCGCACCTTGAGTACTGCGTGCAGTTTTGGAGGCCACACTTAAAGAGGGACATTAACCTCCTGGAGAGGGTCCAGAGGAGGGCAACCAAAATGATTTGGGGCTTGGGAGACAGAACCTATGAGGAGAGGCTCGAAGAGCTAAATATGTACACATTGGAAGAGAGAAGGGACCGGGGGTACATGATAGAGGTCTTCAGGTACATGAAGAGGGTAAATAGGGAGGAACAGTCAGGGTGCTTCAAGGAAGGAGGAGGGGCATGGGTGGAAGCTGGAGGGGAAGATTCAGGGAGAAAGGAGGAGGTGCTACTTCACTGAGAGGGTAGTGGAGCCATTGAATGCACTGCCTAGGGGCTGGTGGAGGCAGAGACAGTGGAGGGGTTCAAGAGGGGGTGGGACAGGTACAGGGGAAGGGTTCTGGAAGCAAAATCCAATGCAGCAAGAATATCCGGAACTGGGAAGGAAGAAGCCAGAGAAGGCGAGGGGGACAGCAAGGTCAGCACCCAGGGTGGGGGCTGACCAAACGAGCAGACACGAAAGACCGTTAGGCCTATTCTGCTGGCATTTAAGTATGTTAGTATATAAATTGACAGTAGTGAGGTGGGTAAGCACCAGGAAAACATAGCAAGGTAAGGTATACAGCAAACAAGATAAAAATCGGGTAACCAGGGTAACAGGTAAGGAATGCAACAGACAAGTAATAAATTGGCAATGGGGAGGAGGGTGAGCGCCAGAAAACACCCATGACAGGGAGTACAACACAATATATGATCTTTCGTGGGCGCCTATCTTAGAGAGAAACACTACCCTCCATGAGCAGCTAGAGGAGGGAAGTGCTAGCCAGAGTTGCCCCCATTTAGCCTTCTCTATTTTTTCATCCTGTTCCCCCTCCAAATATTGTAAACAAATAATAAGCAAACCACATCTCTGCATAAATCAGCATCCAATACAGTATACAGAACACCCGAACCATGTGGCTCCAGACTGCATGTCTGATCCTAAAACCAAAAAGGGAGAGATCACTGTAGCAGTATCTTGTTTCTTACTGCTGGATTCAATCCCACTGCTGAAAATAAAACACACCACAAACATTCCAGTAACCTGCTATAATCAGCTATATAAAAGCAAACGTCCATTTACCAAACTGCCAACAATGAATTCACCTAGTGGTCTGTAGCCAGTAGTGTTCTGTAAGCCAGCATCCCGACCCCCAATACACACTCGACAGAGTTTTAAATAAGCTGAAAAAAACGATTAGCAGTTTGGCACTTTCACGTGTCAATCTGTTGCAAAAATGCATAGCACTTGGCACAGACTGAGTAGCAAAACTGTTAAAAACTAGATAGTTTTATTAATGTGTGTGGTGTCATAGACTCACTCAAAAATGGTCAGTCTACTGCTAAGCATTTCTGAAAATGGTTAGCATTACCACCTGTTTTGCTATGTTATACAAGCCATTTAATACCTTGCTAAACGAATTACAGTATTTTCTTATTTTACAGTGCAATTTGCACAGTCAATCACGTGACTTACACTGTGTCCTGCACTTCTATTTCCTTGTTTGGTAATGTGTCCATCCAGGGTATCCAAAGGGGCACTCATTCCTGACGCTATTATAGCTGTTTAGTCTGCATCCATATTAATGTGAGTCCTGCACTCCTGCGGACTCCATACAGTGACGTCACTCACTACAGCAGAGCAGGACATTACAACTGCTGTGAGCTACGAGTCAAGGTAACAAAACCTTTTTCCTCAAAAAAAAAAAAAAAAAAGATATGCAAAACGGATCAATGTATCTGAGAAATGGAACACACAGGGAAACATTGTGCAGCAAGGCAGATTTTATGCATGAGGTAGGGAAGATGTGGGAAAGGTGCTCTTTAAAGTGTCTGCAGGGAATGTAAATGCAATGATCGGGGTTCTCTCTAGCAGAATGAATGGAACTCCCTTTGTTGTAACGAGTACTGGGAATTTTGCAGCAAGTGGTTGGGACATTTACACAGAAGCAAAAAAAAAATCTGTTGTAGGGGATTCCTTCATTAACTGGACTAAGCTGGCTGCCAGCATTTCTTTGTCAGACATTTGCATATCACATAGTAATTTCTGTTCGGGCGAGGTCTGGTCAGCCTGACCTGTACAAGGATGTACAAACCCACGACACCTTGCTCTGCAAATGAGCCTTTGTGTGTATCGTTTGGAAAGATGCCCAAAAACCAAACAGGACAAAGTCCATCAAGTCCCCCCACTTCATAAGGACAGCAAGGTCAGCACCAAGGTTGAGGACTGACCAAACGAGCGGACACGAAAGACCGTTAGGCCTATTCTGCTGGCATTTTAGTATGTTAGTAAGGAAGAAGTATGCTGTGCACATATGTACCAATTTACAGGGATTTTCCACACACCTTACTTTCAGAGGGCACCCTGTGCTTTGACAGCCTTTGTAAAGAACGAAGTCTATACAATTTGTGCTGGTTTCTTCTTTTTCCTGTAACATACAAACAGCACATAATTCTTGAATATGTCATCTGCACGTGGAGCTGTGTCCTGAGGAATCCGGGAGCCGTGTTGACAGGAGTGTTCAGGTGCTGCATCAGCGGCCAGGAGCTATGCCAGGGGCCACATCAGCAGCAAGGAGCGACACCGGAGGCTGCATCGGCGGAGGAAGGAGCCCAGCCAATCAGTGCACAGGGCACCAACTTTAACTCTGCGGCTGGGCTATAAAAGCTCAGTAGCCCAGCCGCCATAGAGCAACACGGAGAGCTGTGTCCTGAGGAGTCCGGGGACCGCGTCTGCGGCAAGAGTGTTTGGGGGCTGCATCGGCCGCCAGGAGCTGCGGCAGGAGTGTCCGGGGGCTGCACTGTCGGCCAGAAGCTGTGTCAGGGGCAGCATCGGCAGCAAGGAGTGAAACCTGGGGCCGCACTGGCGGTGGAAGAGAGCCCAGCTAATCAGCGCCAGGGCACCAACTTTAAACTCTCAAACTACCACAATCTGACTCGAGAGCTGTAATTGTTACCCACCCACCTCCCATCCTGGCCCCGACCTCTATTAAATGGTCTGATGAGTTCAGTGAGGTGGGGCACCGACTGAGGGTTGGAAACATCAAGGACTGCTGGGACTACAGACTGGGGCAGGGGATCTACCTGTCTACATGTTTGTGAATCTTTGCTTACTTGCTTGTTGTAACTGCGGTTGCGGGGAGGGGGGCCAAATTGATTGAGTGCTGTTTTTATTGTGCACTGTTTTTACGGCTGGAGGTGGGACCAAAACTGATTGCTTACTCGCCGCCTGGGGGTTGGGATATTACTTCCCTAGGGATCGCACTTATTGGTTAAGGGACTGTCTAGGGCCCGCAACGACTAGCCGTCAAGGGACTGGCTCAGTAATGTTGGGAAACTGGATTACCCTCCCTTGGTCGCTAGGATGGGAATGGGTCTGCATATCGCAAGAGCGGGCATCTTTGGTAGAGCTGTTGGCTGTACTGAGTCTGGGGCGGCCATAGTACTAGATTGGGCATGGAGGTTCAGAGGATGCCCACTGTGCTTTCAGTTGGCAAGTCTTAGGGAGGAGGTGGTTGAGGGGATTAGGAGGCAGCGGGGGGGGGCGGGGCAGGTTTGGAGAGGTGGAGGGAGAGTAGAAATATTTGTTACTGCTCTGAGACAGGAAGGCCTGGCCAGACTAAGGCCACATGGAAGCTCATGGGGAGCAGGATATTTAAAAAAAAAAAACGCAACATCAAGAAATCAATCTGGCTGGAAGGGGACGCCCAGAGGGAACCAACGAGGGGTGGAGGGACTGAAGGGGGCTACCATGGGGCAGGCATCACACTTACAAATCGCTTGCACTTCTGCGCCCGGAAGATGAGGTAGGGAGGGGTGGTAGTGTTGCAGCCATCGGAGGGGGTTAGTCAGGAAGCGGGGGTGACAGGAGAAGCAGCCAAAATTGCAGAAGTGGTGGGGGCCATGAGGAACAAGTGACCAGGACACCGGGGGGGGGGACGGGGTATGGAGAGGGAGCCAGGCTGGTGTCGAGGCAGGAGAAATCAGTCAAGGGAAGGGGTAGCGTGGATAAGGATACAGCAGAGGACACTAGAGCAATGGGTCCAGATAGTGCAGGACCGAGGAGTGTGGGAAGAAGAGAGAGAGAGCAGCAAAGGAAAACCTGGGTGGGGGTTCCGACGACAGGTTTTTTTGGGGTCAGTTAAGTGATGGAGGGGTAGGGACTGGGACACCTAAGCTGTGACGGGTGCAAGGAGCCAGTTGGGGGGCATGGACAGAAGTAGGATCCTGACAGCACAAAAGGCCTAACAACTTGGGGGGGGGGGAAGAGGTGAAGATGTTCCTGCTGGGAGACTCCATGATCGGTGGTATCCAGTGGGAGGGAGATGGGGAGGTAAAAATCAGCCCAGTCAAGGCTAAATGTATCCCAGGCCTGTCTGTGCACAAGGCAAAATTCCTGCTATACTCACTGGCTAGGGAATGGGGGGGGGCTCCCCAGACTTTCTGGTGCACCTGGGAACAAACGACATAGATGGGAATAGTGAACTAGAGATACAGGCAAGATTTCGGGAGCTGGCCAGGGTTTGCCATTCTATAGGATGCTCGATCTCCTTCTCTAAATTACTGCCAGTGCCAAGGGTGAGTGTGAAGGACAAGCAAAAACTTGGAGTGGTGAACCAATGGCTCAGGGAATGGTGCGAGGATGGGGGTTACGGGTTGGTGGGGGATTGGAGCACAACCTGGAAGGATAAGAGGTTATACGCCAGGGATAGGCTACACCTCAACTTGGAGGGGAGGGAGATCCTTAAACTGAAACTGGCTAGATTCATATGCGAGAGATGGGGTTTAAACTTGTAAAAGGGGGGGGATTGAAAAAAAAAAATGGCCGCTCCAGAGGGACCACTTAAGGGGTTAGGCCAAGGAACCACAAAGGGGACTGAGGGCAGCGGTCTAAGGCCAGGGGGCACTGTGCAGGGGACTGGAGCAGGAGACTGCACAGGGTTATAAGTTTAATCTAGCCCCTGAATATTTATTGTCTCTGTATAATTCGTTCCTCCATCCATCCATAAATTCAAATTTATATTTTGCCACTGCTTCAACCAGACTTGGAGAACTCAGGCAAACCTCCTCATGTGCTATCCTAGCCCCATGTCTGAAAACGGAATCGCTGAAGACATGTCGATAAGCACAGCTCGCCGCGGAAAAGTGCCAGGCTCTGCCCCCTTCCCACGAGTGCGCCTAGGCTTCAGAGAAAAGAGTGTGAATGCTCTAAAAGGTTCTGGCAACCGACAGAAGAAACAGACTTTGACGGCAGATAAGGACCACTTGGCCCACCCAGTCTGCCCATTTCCCTACCTACTGGATAAGCTGCAGATTCTAGTTAACCAACAGCCTACTTCCTGCCACCCCCCACTACAATTGCCTTGTGTCTGTTCCATGCATGTTTGAATTCCCCCACTGTTCCAGCCCCAACAACCTCCCCAGGAAGGCAGTTCCACGCATCCACCACTCTCTTCGTGAAAAAAGATTTCCTCACATTACCTCTGAGCCGTCCCCCCCTCTATCTTTAAATTGTGTCCCCTTGTTCTTACACATCTTTTCTGAAAGATGCTACCCTCCTGACTTTGTTGATTCAGGAATCCAACGGCTCTCCACGTGGCGGTGTGTCGATGTCCTAAGACTGCAGGGCCATTGATGCAAAATCAACGACCTGAAAAATAGGCAATCGCTTGTCTAGTGCACTTACCTGGTCAACAGAAGCAAATAAATAAATCCCAAACCTGAGTCCGTGACAAGCCCAGATTCCCGAGGGCTCGTCAGCGAGAGGAGAGTAAAGCCTGGGCTGCTGCTTCAGGGAGTAGCGCAATGCACTTAACCACGGTGGGGCTCCTGCAGGCCCTCAAGGCATGCTCCACAAGTCTCAGCCCGCTCCCAAGGCTGAAATCCATGGGGGGTCCCCAGCAGAGAAAGGCGGGAGGAGCAAGGAGCCAGTCTGTGCAGCTTGCAAGGCTGAGATCAGTCCTCTGCTAGCGCCAACAGCACTGCTGAATTTGTCCAAAAGTAGAAAAATCCACACCACAGATGAAGTCTTCGGCTCTCACACCTGTGACAGAGGTCCCAGACAGCTTCCTACCACCAGACAGGCAGGAAGTAAACTGGCACCTGAAGGTAGCCACCAGGAGGGTACAGCTGTCCTACGGAGTTTTGTCTACATCCTGCCTGTCACGTGGTATCAGGAAGGACCTCCCAGAAGTGATGAGCCTGGAGACCAGCTTTAGGGGAGAGAGAGAGTGAGAGAGAATGGCCATTTCTGCAAATGGATAATGTTGAAAGTTTTTAGCGTAAGCAGCAGTGTATGTTAAAATGAAACGTGTGACCAATACCTTTATATTTTTTTAGAATACCCTTGTTTTCCTGTCTTGTAAGATGCCCTCCTGGCCCACCCCGCATTTTGAGTTTTTTTTGTTTTGTTTTTTTAAAACACATCTGCAATAATAAAAAGAGTGCTCATTTTAATATAGCCATCCCAGCTTTTCACCATTATTCTTCGCTGCTCCCAAGTACTCACTTGCCTGCCAGGATAGCCAGCTGCTGCCAAGGATGGCAGGGGTCGAAACCGTACACTAGCCAAATGCTAATAGATTTTTACACCAGGCTATTCACATATTCTTTTTTTTTTCACTAACCTCGCTGGCTTGTACTGAAGAAATTAATACACCACCTGAGCCAGTGTAAAAGTCTGTGGGGTTAGTCGATTTTCTTCATTACTCTGCCAGGTAGTTGCTGCAAAACGTTTTCAACTCCAAGGTTAACCTGAATCTTAGACACTGGGCACTAGCATGCTGCAGCAAAAGTTGGAGGTTATACCAAAGTCCTGTCTTAAACTAGATAACAAAGAGAGCAGGGTAGCAGAAAGGTTGTTGCATGGAACACAAACACATGATGAGAGCCATGCAGGCCCTTCCCCATTACACACAGGCCCAAGGGACACAAGACAAACAGAACAGGGGCGTAGTATCAATAGCATAAGGCCAGGAAGCAACACTGTAATTAAACAAGGGAAAGAATAAGAACAGTCGGAAGGCTAGGTCATCAAAGCAAGCAGCTTGAAAAGCAGAAGAAAATCTGGACATGGGTAAATCAAAATGCAGTTCAGACCTAAATGTTCGCGGCTACACTCTGATCTATCTGGAATAGCGAGGGAAGGACAGTATATGAAAGATGAAGTTGCAAGGATAATGGAAGATAAGAGTCAGGGCAGGAGGGGACCTGCAGGTGAAGGTCACTCTAGCTCCAGCTGACAAGACTGTGTTTTTTTTGGGGGAATTTGCAATCAAGAGTAATAGAAGTCACCAACTCAAGGGGGGAGGGAAGAGACATGGAGGGATGAGGAAATGGGGAAGGAAAGTACGACAGCTGCCAGCCAGCAAGAAGAGTAGTCCCATGAATTGGATAGTATAGCAGTAAGCCAAGCAGTCAGAGGTTCCTAGAAATGGTGCAAGACAGCTTCCTCACACAATATTTGCACAATCAATCACACTAGTAGATGAAATACTAGGCCTGGTGCTGTCCAACCAGTCTATTATCAGAAATATCACAAATGAGGCTCCAACTGGACAGAGTGAACACATCTTCAAATCTAAGATTGTGCTGGGAACCAGTCAACTTAAATCCTACAGTGGCTTCAGACATGAGGAAGGCAGATTTCAATCAAATGGGAATAATCACAGAGAGGCTGCTGTAAGACCTGCAAAATGAAGGGGCAGAAAAGAAGTGATCAGCAATTAAAGGGACAATATCAGGAGACACCCAAACGTGTAGAACATTTGGGAATAAGACCAAGAAGCTGAGGAAACCTCTTTGGTTCAACAAACACATGAGCAAGACAACACAAGAAAAAAGAAAAGCTTTTATGATATCTAAGGGGAACCAGAATGAGACCAACAAGGCCACATACAAAGATAAACTAGCAAAGAGCAAGCACATCACAAAGAGAACAAAAACAATCAGAGCCAAGGACAGCTGAAGGATTAAAAAAAAATTCTTCCATAGGCACAGAAGGAGAAAAAAAAAAATAAAGGAAAACAGAGAAATAAAGAAGGAGACAGGATGCTAGAAAGACATTTCCCCCCTGCCTCCCGGCTCCTCCTTTCATCCACCCTACAACTTGACAAGGTCAACTCTGGTTGATTCAGGATTGTCTGTAATAATGTACGGATATACTTTGTTTTATTAGGTTTTCTGAATTGTATGTCCGATTGTGTTACTTTGACGTGGAACCTTTGTAAACGAGCTTCTAGCTCAAAGGTACTGTAATCCAAGAATTAAAAAAATTATTTCAGCACCGTGTTCATAACGGAAAGTACTGGGCCAGTACCCGACGTCAAGAACATATTCCAGGGTGGTGACAGTAACAGGATGGAGATAGGGGACGGATTTTCAAACGCTTAAGAATGACGCAAGTCCCGTGTGCGCCAAAGATATGGCAATTAACAGGATTTTCTATCCAGTGCAGCAACTGACACAAGCTAGACTGTCTTTCTTTTGGTCTACCCTGTGTCAATCGTGTCAATCCCAGGGACCCTTTTCACCGAGCTTGCACCCAAGATCTGGTGCAAGCTGCCATGAAGTGGGTAAACTGTCACAACTGCTCCCAAGCTTTGAAAATCAGGTGCAGTTGCAGCAAACAGGTACAGCAAGGGTTTGACAAAGTCTGGCCCAAGGTGTGTAACCAGAGAAACAGTTCTGAACGGTATGCACGTTCTTCAGAGCCCACATATGATGTAACCCTGGGCTCCATAAGCAGATATCCTAATGTAATGTGAATCGGTTATCTGTATCTTGAACTGTGTGTCAGCTGTGGCCAAGTTTTATAAGAAGTTCTCTTATTTTAAAGATGGCTGCTCTGTGGGTTTCCTGCAAAGTAACTTAAAAATTTAGAATAAATAAAAACGCAAGTTCTTAAGGGACCAAGTCCCCACCTAGGGCCATACAAGTGACACCCAACGTATTAGAGATAAACTGCCTAAAACTAATATTTTTTAAATGCAATCAACCATTAATTTTTTTTTTTTTTTTTTTTACATCTAAGGTACTTTTTCTTTTCCGTTTAGTTAATCAGAAGATGGTTTGTCTGATGTTAGTAGGTGTGATGTGTGGGACAGCACTCTGCCTGGAAGCCGACATATCTATCTCTATCCCCCCCACTACATTATCAACATTGTGAACTCACCGACTGTGACATCACTGCTGCTTAGAAACAGCCACTCAGTAGCTTGCAATTCAGTCATTTATGCTGTCACTGTCAATGAGACCACAATGCTGATACATATCAGCTGTCAGGAAAAGAGCTGTTCCATACATCCTGCACAATATTGTCACACAGAAAACTTTCTAATGAGCAAAAGGAAAAATAGAAAAATACTTCAACTTACAAGTACTTTTTAAAATGTATACTAATTTTCCTGTCTGCCTGTTTTGGTTCCCCTAGCTCTTTAAAAGGAGTTGAGCCAGTCACTGGCAGCCACCCTAGTAGACCTATTTATTGAATTGCTGGATATGGGACAGGTGGGGACCAGATGGAAGCAAATATGGGCCCAATGCAAAAGGGTGCAGAAATATGGAAAGAGCAAGTTAACAGACCAGTGAGCTTGAAATCAACAGTAGGAAAGCTGCTAGAATCGAACTGAAGAGCAGATAATAGTCCTCCTCCAAGAGGAAGTAAGGGTTTAGGAGGGGTATGTCATAAACTTGACTGACTTCTTTAACTCGGTTATTCAGATGGTGACTAGGAAATCAGGCAGCCGACATCCTATAACTAGACTTCAGCAAAATATTTCTATTCAGGAAGTAGAAGACAGAGACATGCCAGACAAAACAGAGAAGCAGGGAAAGCAGGTTGGCAAAAACGCAAACAGAAGAAAAGTTGGCAATGTCAATAAAAGCACTAATTAAACTGTTTAGGTACGTAAGCAATAGGAAAAAATCTGGAGGGGGTACTGTCAGACTGAAAACTAGGGAAGGAGGGCGCATGGAGGATGATATATGCAAGGCAGAAACCCTGAACTATTATTTCTGTTCAGTATTCACTAAGGAGGGGGAAGGGAACGGCCCATCTTCAAAGGGAAGGGAGGTGGACACTAGTCCGTTCTCAGAGGAAAGGAACCTCAGGAAGCTAACAGCAAGGCAATGGATCCAGATGGAGTACACCCCCTAGGGTACTGAGGGAAGTGTTGGCGGCACCACTAGCAGTTTTGTTCAGTCTATCATTGGAGATGGGGGGGTTGCCAGAAGACTGAAAGAGGGCTGATGTGGTTCCACTACATAAGAATGGTAGTAAGGAAGAGGCAGGTAACTACAGGCCAGTAATCCTGAACTCAATGGTATGTAAATTAATGGAAAAAAAACGTCTGAAGGAAAGGATAGTGGACCACCTTGCAGCGAATAGTCTCCAGGACCCGAGACAAAACTGGTTTCACTGAGGGGGAAGTCATGCCAAACTAATCTAATAGAGTTCTTCAACTGGGTTACCAGGGAGGTGGATCAGGGTAGAGCAGCGGATGTTGCATATCTAGACTGTAGCAAAGCTTTCGATCCAGTACCACACAGAAGGCAGCTAAATAAACTAGGGAGCCTGGGTGTAGCGTGCAAGATACTGAGATGGATGGGGAACTGGCTTGGCAATAGAACCCAGATGGTGGTGGTAAATGGTACATGTTCTGCAGAGGAAGGGTGACCAGCGAAGTTCCCCAGGGATCAGTATCGGGCCCAGTCCTCCTCAATGTCTTCAGTGACGCTGCTGAGGGGCTAGAAGGGAAAGTCTGACTGTTTGCAGACAACACATAAATCTGCAACAGGGTGGACACTCCGGACGGGTTGAATAAAATGCATAGGGACCTAAAAAGATTGGAAGGCTGATCTAGGAAGTGGCAGCTAGGGTTCACCGCTAAAAAATACAAGATTATGCATATGGGCAACAATAACCCAGGGACAGTGTACAACCTAGGAGGAGATAACATTTCAAGTTCCAAGCAGGAGCAGGACCTGGGAGCCATCTCAGACGACCTGAAGATGGCCAAACAATGTGACAAGACAGCAGCAAGAGCTCGTAGGATGCTGGCTGGCACAGGCAGGTGTATAACCAGCAGAAGGTGAGAGGTTATACTCCCACTGTACAGATCAACACTGATGAGATCTCATCTCAAGTACTGCATCCAATTCTGGAGACCCCATCTCCAGAAGGACATAAACAGAGTGGAGGCTGTACAGAGGAGGGCAACCAAGATGGTGTGAGGCCTATGCAATAAACCCTATGGAAACAGGTTGATGGAGCTAAATATGTATTCACTGGGGGAAAGAGAGGAGGAAGAACATGACAAACATCTAAATACCTCACAGGAAGAAACAGAGTGCAAGTGGATGAAATGTTCCAAATAAAAAAGTGCTCAAGGTCTAGAGACTACAACATGAAAGTGGGGGGGGGGTCGTCAGAGGAAACATGAGGAAGTACTTTTACACAGAGAGGGTGCTGGATAAATGGAACAGACTGCCGGCTGAGGCGGTGGGGGCAGAAATGGTTACAAGATTCAAGAGGGCATGGGACAAGCACAAAGGAAGCCTAAAAACACTAAGCTTGATCACTGGGTCATTACAGCTACAAAATAGGGCAGACGCGGTGGGCCCGAGTGCCCTTATCTGCCGTGATCAACTTCTCTGTTTCTACATGTCTATTTGATTTGAAGCCTCACAGAGGACTCATGCAGAAAGCAGGGGAAGAGGAATAGCAAAAGGACTAGCTACAGTAGATGGACTAGCAATTAGCTTTCAGACAGAACCCAGACAGTGATCCTGAATGCCAAATTCTCTGATGCATGGAAGGTCGCAGGTGGAGGGCCCAGAGGTTCAGGCCTAGGATCAGTGTTTTTCTAAGTTTTGGATTTTGTTGTCTCATTATGTTTTATGTGCCAGGTCTGCCCACATCAGCAGCCCCATCACACACACCTTCTCAGGGACTTATCTTGGTCTCCTCCAAGCTCCTGGATAAAAACAACAAGGCGCACACACCAATGATTATGGAGATCATATTTTGTGACAAGAATGCAGAGCTGAACATTCAAGCCCCCATGGCGGGGCCCTCGGGATTGCCCAAGCTCCTCAGGAGAACAGAATCTACCGGAGGTAGGAGCTTCAGTCAGTGATGTGGGGCTTGCGGAGGCCTGGCTTTACCCTGCAGTGGTTGGCAGTTTTCTCCCCCCTCCTTACTTACCCCTCCCCGATATGCTATGAATGTGCAGCTGCAATGCATGGAACTGGTTTGCCCACCTGCAAAGTTGGCAGTCTCCCCACTCATAGCCATCTCAGCTTCCACTCCACCTGGGAACAGCCAGGTGGCGCTAGTGTAATGGGAACGGACTGCTTCCCTCCCTGGAGGAAGGCAGCATCCCAAGAGACACTCGAACCAACCTCCTCTACCCCATCAGCTTGCCCCTGTGATCTGTACTCGTTTCCGAAGTTGGGTCGCCGGCGTCGAGTGGTAGCTCTACCACTGTACCAACCAACAGGCTATCCTATGATAATTTTAAATATATATTAGTAACATGGCAGAGAAAGCCTGTTGGCAGACACCACAAAACTTTGTGGTAGTGCATTTTTTTTTTTTTTTTTCTTTATCTCTGCCACCGACGGCCCCTTCCACCAGACCAGTCACCCCAGTGTCCACTGGTAATTAACTCTGGCACTGAGGTACCAGCTGGCCGGGTGTAGTGCCTGCGAGGGGCCGGAATCATCCTGGTCGGTGGTATTTCCAGCCTCCGTGCTTCTTCATGTCCCACAGTGCGGAGCCATGGCGTGCAATGACGCCATTGCCGAGCCGTACAAGCATCCAAACACGGCACGCTGGGCATCTGCTCAATCTCCACTCACTGTCTTTTGGAGCCGGTGTGCCAGACACCGCAAGGTGACACGCATGCACCGGTCTCCAGTCCAACACCTCCCAGGGATAGGAGAGCTGTCCTCCAGATGCCTGATCCTCTCCCTTTCCGGCCGACCCCTGGCGACCTGCTCGCACCGCGAACACAGGTATCCGGTGTGGCAGGAGGTAAGACAGTGATGCCTCAGACCTCTACGCCACTGGGCCAGCTGAGTGTAGACAATGATAATGGGATTAACAACAAGAACAGAAGTGAAAAGTCTGGAACCGTGGTCCAAAACGTAGCAGTTAAAATTAAATGCCAAAAAAGTGCAAAGTGATGCACACCAGCAACAAAAATCTGCAGGCACAATACGACATCAACGGAATCATTGGGGGGAGGTGTTATTTTAAGTTTTAAATCTTTCTCTTAATCTTAAAAAGCAAATAGAATGCAGCTGTATATCAAGAGGTTTTGCTAGTTGTGATTACGAAGACAATTTTGCCCGTGTATAGATCATTGGTTAGGCCACAACTGGAGTACCGCATGGTGTTTTGGAATTTGCATTTGAAATATGATAAGGACATGCTAGAAACTATTCAACTGAGGGTAGCAAAATGATTCAGAGACAACAGGGTAGGACCTGTAACAGCCTGCTCCTGCCAACGGAAGGGAGGGAGGGAAGTGGACTGGATTCTTAGAATGCCAGGCCATAGAGTTTACTGACTGACACAGCCTATGACAGAAGTCCAGTTGGTGAAGCTTTGAATATCAGTTGTGGCAGTTGTTGTGTAGAGTGCACCAGGTATGCCTTCAGGGCATCCTTGCCTATGGTCTCTTGCCAGGCTGCATGAGGAGACAAGAGCCCCTCACAGCAGCAGCAGCAGCCTTATGAATTCAGAGAAAGAACAGAACTTCTTGTCCAGTTGCCTGACAGCTTCCAGGATGGACACCATGACAGCAGTGGTTATTTTATATTTATTTACCAGGAAAAGGCTCCACTGAGCAGTGTTTATTTACAAGGAGGTCCTGGGTAGGACAGCAGACATACAGCCAAGTTCAAAAAGTTAGACAGGTTACCATAAGTGGACTGTAGCAGTAGTCTTCAGTTATACGTGGCACCCTTTCCCGGAGGCTCAGGGAACCATTACAATAAAAACAGCAGCAGTAATTAAAATCCATCAACCAACTTTACAACACATCCGTATAAATTAGAAATGTACAAAGATTCTAATAAATACATCAACAAAATGTTGTGTTTTTTTTTTTTTTTTTAATTTGTAACTTTTCCTCCTGAGCCCTGGCAGGCGGCTACGGCCCTCTGATTGGAGGGACTCTCTCTCTCTCTCTCTCTCTCTCAGTCCCCGCTGCTCCCGTGCTAGCCGGCCCCCCAGTAGTTCCCCCATGGATTGCCCCCTGCGGCGGGGCCAGGAGGAGGTTGCCGGCTTCTCCCTCCTCCCATGGAGGTAATCCAGAATCCAGGTGACTGCTCCCAGGAGTGGCGGACCATCATCGAGTCTGCCAGGCTTGCTTTTCCTGTTTTCACCATCCCCCCCTCCCTGCTGATGCAAGGATGTAGGCTTCGAGCCTCCCGACCCATATTGCCCTCCATCCACCACCAGAGGACAGGACAGCGAGCAGGACGACTAGTCCCCCTCTCCCCAAGAGAGAGGCAGTCTCTGGATGCACAATCCTCTCCCCTGCCAACCCCGCGCGCCCAGGCTCGCCTCCGAACCCGAGCCGTCAGGGGTGGCATGGCGAGGTGGCATCCAGCACCTTAACCCTCAGCACCACCAGGCCGGCAAAATTTAAGGATGGTAAAATTGGGGAGAAATTAGACCCCCAAATGCCAGCATCAATACAAAGGGTTTTAACCCCCGCTTAAATGCTTCCACCAAGAGGGCCTCCTTCAAAGTCCTAGGCAAGGAATTTCAGAGGATCAGGCCTACCACTTATTTTATTTAACATTTTGGTAACTGGGAAAGGCACACTGAGCTGAGGCTCATGTCCTGGATTAGACTGGGTAAATAGGAAACATACACAAGATGACAAAAGGTAAAAAAAAAAAAAGTACAGCAAGTTTCAAAGCACACAGTGCAGTTATGCAAATAGTCTAGGAACTCAACAAAGTAAATATAAAATAGATAGCCAAAACTATAATGAGGACGCAGTTAGTGGTAGTGGCAGGGAGCAGTAGGACTACATATGAGCAGGCGTTTGAAAACTGGGAAAGAGGTGGTTTGACATAGGGTAGCTGAAAGTTGGTTCCAAACGGAAGGTAGATGGAAGAAGGCAGACTGTCCAGAAGTAGAGTGAGTGTAGTGCAGGGAGAAGGAATGGGACTCCCTAGAGCGGAGTGGGCAGGAGGAAGGACAGGCGGGAAGAGAGATAGGAGGGGAGAAGTCCAAACTAGTATTTGGCAATGAAGGTTAAGGAGTGGGCTTGACATCTGTGAGCAAGCGGGGGGGGGGATGGACAGAGAGGAGTAGAGGGTGCAATGGCGAGTGCGGAAAGCGGAGTTGATGGCGAAAAGGCAAAAGGCATTTAGGAGGGCGTCTAGCTTGGCAAAGAATCAGACAATTTCCACTTAATTCAGCACAGTGAGGATTGTTTCTTCCATATAGCTTTTTACAGCCTCCGGGCCCAGCAGACAGGTCCAGTCCCTCCCTTGGAGAGATTCAGTCTCCGGCCGCTCCGGACCCCAACCCGACACACCCCTAATTCCCCCACAGAACCCTCCCTCCCCGTGGCAGGGCCCAGGTGAGGGGATGCCGGCCTTACCCCCAGCCTTGGAGCAAAATCCAGACGTCGGGGAGGGCGGTTGAGTGCTGGTGCAGCCATCATGGAACCTGCCAGCTTCTTTTTTCCTTTTTTTCTCCCATCCCGCCTCCCCACTGATGTAACGACACCGCCGTGTGCCCTCCCGACCCGTACTGCCCTCCAGCCACCACCAGAGGACAGTCAACGAATGGGATGACAATCCCTCCCTCCCCGAGAGAGGAGAACCGTCCTCCAGAAGTTTGATCCTCTCTCGCTCCTACCGACCCTGGGTCACCAGAGAGTGGTGCAAGGTGTAGCATCTGGTGCCTCAACCTCCAGCACCACCTGGCAGGGAGAAGTGTTTTGGTAATCAGCTCTCAAACGGAAAGGAAGAGGCATTCCTTGTTTCAGTACATTACTCCAAGTTTTGGACGGAGTTTGGAGTGTATGGTGTCAATATGAATTCACAAATCAAGTCTGTTGTCTAGCCAGACCCCTAGGTATTTAACAGCTGAGACAACTTCAACAGGGGAGCCATCTGGGGTGGTAAAAACAGGTGGAGACAGGAGTGTTGCAAGTTTTTCTCTTGTCCCAAAGGTCATAGAGACCATTTTCTTAGTATTTACCCTGGAACCAGTTTAGTATGTTAAAACTTTGCTGGAGAGGAGCCAGCACATCAGAGGTTAAGGGATTTGGAGGTGTAGATGACTGTCATCCGCGTACATGTGAAGGCGTGTGAACAACCTCAGGGAAATCACTGATGAAAAAGGAGAAAAAGGATAGGGCCCAGGATGGACCCTTGGGGGAACCCAGCAAGGATTGGGAAATGACAGGGCAGAGCCCACCAGAACTGACTGACACTTGTTCGTGAGGTATGAGCTAAACCAGTTCACAGCTGGCACTGCTAGGCCAACTGATTAATTTGCCAAGGGTTGACTGAGACACCAAACCAAAGGCCTTTGCCTGATCAATAAAGATTGTGGCAGTGATGTGACCCAGATCCATGCTTGAGAAGATAGAGTCTGTGACCTGCAGTCAGAAGTATGTAGTAGAATGGTGTTTTCTAAAGCCAGTTTGGACTGAGGAGAGGGTGTTTGTGGCAGTGAGGAAATCAGCAATCCTAGTATAGTCTAGCAACTCCTGAAGTTTAGCTAGGAATGGGAGAAAGGAAAATAGGGCAGTAGTTCCCAGGGGAAGAGGGGGTCACAGATTTATAAAGAGGCAAGACCTTGACCATTTTCCAGGCCAAAGGGACCATGCTTGTGATGAGGGGAAGGCTCAGCAGGTGTGTGAGAGGGAGGACAATGGCAGGAGTGGACATATGAAGGAGCTTTGGGGCAATGCCATCTGGGCTATGTTAGCTAGATTAAGGGACATAATTGTGCAACAAACTTCTTGTTGGGGATGGGGGGGTCAGAAGGAGGCCGATGTGTGGGTGTCAGGAAGTGTACATGTGCTGAAGAACTTGTTTAAAGTGTCTGTGACAGTGGTAGGATCGGAGACGAGGGAGGCGTCCATCGAGAGGGCAGGAGTAGATGGCCAGGGGTTAATGAGATGGATTGTTTTCCAGAAATTTGAGGTGCAGCTGTGGCTGGAGCGGAGGTGGTCCTTAAAGTAGTCTGCTTTAGCTGTGTGGACAGCCTTTCTGCATGTTTTCTTAGGGACCTGTATGCTTGGAGGTTGGCCTGGTCAGAGGATTTGTAGGTTGTCCACGCTCAGTCTTGCAATTTGTATAGGGCGATTAGGTCAGCACTGATCCAGGGTGGTGGATACGTTTTACCCTCATTTTTTTTTTTTTTTTTTTTTTATTTTTAGGGGAGTGTGAGTGTTCCATACTCTGGTAAGGTTACTGATAAATGATTCTAGGGAAGAGTCAACAGGAGGGGCACAGAACACGGGGCACCAATTGGCACTGCAGAGGTCTTGTAGGGGGGCGCTGGTATCAAGTGCCCTGAGGGAACGGTGCCATATGTATTTAGGGGCTAAGTGGGAGGGACACACCTGCCTGACACAGCAGGTCAGGCAGTGGTCACTGAAAACATCTGGGAGGGTGCCCGCTGCAATGATGCGGTGGGGGTTGGAGGAAGACTTCAACCTCGCTATAGGAATACCTGAGGTACACACAGGATACAGAATAATACAACAGTCTGAAAAATACAATAACGCAGCTCAAGCTTACGTAACAGAAACTGCAAAACACAAAACTACAGAAAATGCACGTGAAATAATACAAGTACATACAGAAAGTAGACATAATAGCATATACATGATTGGTATGCGGTGCAAAACATACAGCAGCATGACCGCAGTCAAGTCTGCATTAGAAGACATTTTGTTACTAGTAACCAGACAGTTCTAAACCCTTTATTTAGCTCTTTGGCCACAACCCATTTGGAGAAGTGTGGCCATTTCTGGGCACCTTGTATAAAATGTGACACGGAAACACAAAAACATGTATTTTTCTGGCAGAAGAGGAACAGTTGGCCAATCTAGTCTGCCTTGGAAAAGGAGGAGAGGGTACAGTGGTGAGCCACTAAGATTTTGTGGGGATTTAAAGCACCTTAGCTACCAAAATAGTTGGGGAAAAAACTCTGTCTAAACAGCCTAAAGTCCAAGCTTATTAGAGAAGATTTGCTTCTGACATACATCAATAAAGACTCATCACCGTGAAACCATCGGGGCTCAAACTAAAAACAGAAAATAAGCAGAATACTAGCGGTCATAAACTTTGCTGCTCAACATTTCATAGTACAGGGACACCCAATGGCTTGGTGGGTGCACTGTGCACTCCCATACTAGCAACCAGGGTTCAGAAGCGAGCCCAGGAAGCTGATCACGCAGTCCTGCAAGCTGGGGAGACACTGCCCTGGTAATGCTCCTAGCCGGGGAAGGGAGCATCCGGTTCTGCTGCTATAGCTACCCCTGCAGTGGGCACGGGAGCATGCAAGGACAGGCCTGGCATGGCTGGACATGGGAGGAAAAAAACAAAAAAAAAAAAAAAAAAAACATACAGCGGGATGACACAAGCCAGACCACCACAGGCCCTGCACCATCAAATAAGCCCTGGGCGGGGGGTCGCTAGACCACCAGGGATGGGATCAATTTTAACTGGAAGGAGATCCGGGCTCTGGGTGGTCCGCTAGGCCATCAATGATGTGTTTATTTTAATAGAGAGAGATCAGGGCCGAGGGGGTTCACTAGACCTCTAGGGACCTGTTCAATTTTAATAAAAGGGGATGGGGGGGGGCATTGCACATGTTCCCTCCCACCAAGGAGGGCTCCGAGAGTGGCGCAAGTGCTCTAACCTTCCTAGTGACAGAAATTCTAAGTACCCTTAGACCAGCCCTGGCTGTAGGGGTACTTAGAATGTTGCCCTCTAGGAGGGTTTAGAGAATCCCAAATATGGGGATATGGCAACTTGCA
Organism: Neoceratodus forsteri; assembly: GCA_016271365.2. NCBI lineage: Eukaryota > Metazoa > Chordata > Ceratodontiformes > Ceratodontidae > Neoceratodus > Neoceratodus forsteri. The sequence continues at coordinate 946,950,132 of CM057451.1, read as the reverse complement.
TCTGCCACATGCCCCCTAGGGTAGCATGTGGGGTGGGAGCATGAATGACATCGCCATCTGAAACGGCGACTCGATGTGGGCAAAAGCCCGAAAGGTGAGGGGCAGGGAGGGCGATCGGATGTGGGGTTGTGGGCGACCTAGCGACAGGATGGCTGTATATCACACACCGGGGAGGGGCGGCGTGGCCTGGGAGGGGATGTGCGTGGTACTGTGGTAGCCGCCGAGCTGCACCGCGCCGTCGGGGTTGGCCTTCCACGCCACTCCGGGGTTCCGGGTTCAGGTCTGGCGCACTGCACTTTGTTGCAACTGGCCCAAAACTTGTATTTGTTTTGCTTTTGCACTCCCCCACCGACATGCACCCCTGGAGTTGAGAATCTTTAAGTAGGGGGGCCAATCCCCCACAGAAAGCAAAGTATTTAAATCCCGGTGCCGTTCTTCTGTGTGCAGAGGATGTCACGGTGGTGAAACTGTTTCACCAGCCCTGACATCGCGATAATGCAGTGTCATTTGCGCTCACGATTATCTCATAGAACCCCCAAGGCCAAGTCGCAGCCCATTTTATGCAGCAAGGATGGTGCAAGCCCTTAGTGCACACACAGCCTGCGGTTCATGCAGGCTGTGTTTGAGAACTGCCCCCGTAGCATATATTGCAGCAGGGGCACTTTGCGCCATTCCTAGTGGCGCAACCCCTTGCTCCATTCTGGAAACACTGAGAATTGGGCCCTTAGTCTTAATCTGCAGCATACCATCTATTTATCATCTATCTTTGTATGTTAGTGAGCAGTGTCTGTTGCATCCTACTAATTCTTAGTCATAAGAAATGCTGCATTAAATAATTGTTTTAAAAAACTGCTGAGAATATTGATGAAAACCTGAGATAGCTATACTTAAAAGAAGTGTGCTTTTTAATTATTTTAAATATCAAAACAAATGCTAATCAGATTCAAAATGAGGGAAAGGGCACCTTGCGCAGCAGTTAAAGTACCCCACCTCACACACTTTGGGCAATAGTGGGAGATTCAAAAATCATTTGCCCCAAAATACTAAAATGCCCCCCCCCACCCCTTGGGTCTGAAATCCTTATATAACCCTCATCTAAAAACACCCGACAGGAAAAATACCCGAAGGGTAAGGGTGTGAAGCAGTATGAAATTCCCACTCCCTGGAGCACAGAAGATGCCGTAATCCCAAAATAATCCCCCAGATTTGCCCTACATTGCCTGAGGTGGGAGTGGTAGAGGAATACTCTGCTGAATTACAAGGATAGGAGAGCAAGAGCCCTCTAAAATAAAAATGAAAAAGGTATAATCAAATCATCTTTATTTTTACAGCGCCCTTCAAAACCAAGGCGCTGTACATAAAAACCATATACATAAAGATAACACTTTTTTTTTAAACAAACAATAAAACAAATCAACCGTAGTCAGGAAAGCTAAACTAAATATATATGTTTTTAACTCCCTTTTAAAATCTATCGACAGTTGGGCATTCTCTCAACCAATGAGGTAGAGAATTCCACAGGGCTGGCGCTGAAAAAGCGAAGGCATGCGATCCTGATGTCTTTAATCGAACCCTGGGAATCTCTAGCAATCCCTCGTTGGCAGAACGGAGATGACGGAGGGGGCAGTAGGGTCAAAATATTAACTGTAACATGCACTGCTGCTTAGAAACACTGCAGGGGACTAAACATCAAGGGGGGTGAGTGCTGTTTCACATCCCAAGCCCCAGACCCCATCAGGAGCAGCAGCCAAGGTGGGATCAGAACAGGGGGAGGACAGTCATGCAGAGCAAACCAAACTTAATTTATAAAGCACTCATTTCCATGGGCTCAGCGCACTGTACAATACATAAAACAAAGGACAGCCACAGCCAGCATTTAAACACAAACTATAAAAGAACAAATCTATAATAAAATACAAAATACAAATCTTAAAATATTTTATTTGTATCAGGATTGCTAGGACAGGGAAAACACTGCAGTAAAAAGATGGGACTTCAGACCCCTTTCCAAGGCCTTCAGTGAGGGGTCCTCCTTCAGAGTTCTGGGGAGCCAAGTCCACAGGGTTGGGCTAGCAACATCAAAGGCCCTCTCACCCAAAGATTTTTAACCGAACCCTGGGAACCACCTCAGAGGAGCAGAGCGGTCAGGAGGTCTGATGAGGCAACAGAAGGTCTTGCAGTTAGCTAGGGCTCAGTCCATGTAGAGCTTTATTGGTCAGCAAGCCAAACTTCGAGGAGATTCGCCACCTCACCGGCAGTCAGTGCAGCTCGCCAGGACTGGGGTTATAAGACAGGATCTTGGAAGACCTGTCAACAACCTCACTGCAGCATTCTGCACCAGCTGCAGGTGACGCAGCCCCACCCCCATACCAATCAACATGCAGTGGGATGCTGGCATGGGATGCAGCAGCACACCTGGTGTCCAGACCCAAGGTAATGTCACACACTGATGTCCGGAGTGGTGTGAGGGCCAAGTCTCTACCACACGTGGGCCAATTCTACCCGACCAGAAATGTCTTCCTTCTCAGGCCATACCCTACCAGGGTAGGGGTTAAGATAGGATGAAAACAACAATAATACTCAGGCGAATTATGCCACCACACTCTCTTCACTCAGTTGCTACACACAGACCTATGGGACCCCCAACCGGGTCAAAAGTGCTCTACTCTTGAATGCCAGCTAGCCCCATCCAGAAGTGTAAGTAAAACACAGGATATAAGGAGACAAGCAGCAGATATCTGGGAGCCAGTAGTGTCTGCTCCAGTAGGCATGGGATCAACAGACTATAATGGGCTGGAGAATCTGACCCACTAAGTAACACAGAAACACAATGACAGAAGAAGAAGGCCAGTGGTCTGTGTTCCACTCTGCCCATGGTTCCCTGCCTGCCAGATCTACTGTCCATACAGGGTTCTAGCCTTCCCTATCCACCCCCCCAATCCCCTCCCTGTTACTGTCACCCTGAATACCACATACACCCTTCACTCTGTCCCAACAGTGCTTGAAACCAATAATGGTTTCTACACCCACCGCCTCAGTAGGAAGACTGGTTCCACCACCCTTTCTGTAAAAAAATACTTTCTCATATCTCTCTTGAACCTCCCTTATGTCAGATTCCACTCATGCCCTCATGACTTTGAACTGTTACTTATACTAAATACATAAAAAAAAAAAAAAAGAAATGTAAAAAATATATAAATATAAGTTAAAAAATTCTCAGATGGGTCTCTCTTATGGTATCATAGACTCCAGAGTGCGAGGTTCAGGCAGGAGGACTGCAAAGAGAATCTGAATGGTTCTTGTTGCCCAGATCTCACAAGGTAATCTCTTATACCATAAGAGACATCCCGAGGAGGCCCTGTTAACTTATTATAAATAACTCTGGTATGCTAGAGGAATTCATAATAATTGTTTTATTTCACAAGTTAAATTAGGCCACCCTCCCCTGGGCTGTGAAGTGGAACCCTCCGCTACCAAACGCTCCTGCAAAAGAGGCCATGGACAAGAGGTACAGTGGTTCTGTGCACCGATTAGCTGAAATCGAATGCATGTACAGTTATTGTGATTCTAATAGTTATAAAGTACCTGGAATGTTTAGAAATAAACAATCCTGACAGGTTAATGAAGTCATGATTTATGATTTTAATAAATATATTACTCTGTTCTAATGTACAGAGCAAACCATTAAACTTATTTATTTATTTGTAATATCAGAAGACCTTTGAGCGTGAGCTCTTTTACAAAGGTTCCATGTCAGGGTGGACAAATAATACAAGACACAAATACAGTGGTTACAGGTTCAGAACAAATACAGTTGTTACAAGGTTCAGCACATTAGGCAATTAAAGAGTAGTACATAAGAACGTTAGACAAACAGTGGAAAACAAAGCGATTGTAAGAGGATTTAGGTTATGTCTTGGATGATTCTCTGGGTGGCTCAGCCCTGGAGACCACAAAAAAGTCCATTGGTAGACTATAGTTGGGAAAGTGGGATTTGGGGGGGCAGTACGCAGAGCGGTAAGGAGGATTAATAGCTTACTAGTGCTCCTGGCTAGGCTGGGATGAGGGCAGGTTTTCCTAGGTATCTGTGCTGGGTTTAACCGGAGGTGTTGGTTAGTCTTTCAAGTATGGCCTGAGAAACAGGTGCATTGTGAGCCAGACTTTAGGTGCTGTTTGAGGCCTGTTTTGAACTGTGGCAGGCTGTGTGTTTGTAATTTCCGCGGGAGTTCATTTAACCAGAGGGGGGGCTTGGCAGAAGAAAGTGCGCTGCCCAAGTGAGGTTCGCCAGAATGGGATGGACAGTGCTCCATTCTTCCTCCCTCTGGTGATGTGGGACGAGAGAGAGGCCTCGAGCAGGTTTTCTATGCAGGGTGGGGTTTTTCTGAGGAGTGTCTTCTTACCCAGTAAACAGGTTTGGTATTTGAGCCTGTCTTTTAGGTTAAGCCAGTTTGTACGCTCATATAAGATGCAAGTGTGAGTGTAATGGGTCTGCGCACAGGGTCAGGCAGCAGGCCTTACTTAATGCAATTTGGACCCTGTTGAGTGCAGTATCAGTGGCAGCTCCATAAACCATTAGCCCATAGTCTATCGTGGGGAGCATTGAGCTGGAGACTGAGATTCGGAGTGCTTCCGGAGTGAGGGATTTTTTATGTCTATAGAGGATCCCGATCTTTGTATTTACTTATCCGACAAGGAAGTCAATATGGTTCGTATAAGTGAGACAGTCATCAATGGTGACCCCTAGGTACTTAAATGATTGTACCTGCTCAATCTGCTCACCAGCGTTATTGGTGATTCCGAGGGGAGTGAGCCTGCATTTATTGTAGGGGCTGGGATGGACCATGGCCTTGGTTTTCTTGTAGTTCAGTAGTAGCTTTTTCCCTACAGAACCAGTCCTGAAGTTTGTTGAAAGAGGTCTGTAGTTCTGTTTGTAGGGCAGCCTGGGAAGTGCCACTACTCAGCAGCACAGCATCGTCCGCATACAGGAGGAGACTGGTGTCACAGGCCGCGGGCAATTCATTAACAAAGAGGATGAAAAGCAAGAGACCTAGGATTGATCCTTAAGGAACTCCTAGGAGCACATCTCTGGAGCTGGATAACATCTGCCTGATTTTGACAAGCTGATTTCTTTGTGAGAGGTAATTATTGAACAATTTATCCCCACGATAGACTACGGGCTAGTGGTTTATGGAGCTGCCACTGATACTGCACTCAACAGAGTCCAAATTGCATTAAGTAAGGCCTGCTGCCTGACCCTGTGCGCAGACCATTACACTCACACTAAAGATAGCCAACTCAGTTAAGAAGGGGGATAAAACCTTTTATAGGTACATCAGCGAGCGTAGAAAGACAAAGGGAGGGATAGTGAGGCTGAATAGAATGAACGGTGGGTGGGCAGAGGGGGACAGTGAAAAAGCAGGGATACTGAACGAATATTTCTGCTCAGTATTCACAAAAGAGGAGGGGGAAGTGCCTAATCCAATTAACAGAAGCACTCTTGATGGGGGTCGATCCCAGTCCTTTCCCAGAAGAAAAGGGTTCTGCAAGAACTCCTAAAACTGAAGGTGGACAAAGCAATGGGTCCTGATGGAATTCACCCCAGAATTCTAAAAGAATTAAGGGAGGAACTAGTGAAACCACTGGCTACTCTTTTTAATAAATCATGGGAGGATGGTGTGTACCCGAGGACTGGAGGAAGAGATGTGATTCCCTTCACAAAAGTGGGAGCAAGACAGAGGCAGGAAACTACAGACCTGTCAGTCTGACTTCTGTGGTAGGAAAGTGATGGAGTCATCTTGAAGGAAAGAATAGTTGAGTACCTAGAGGCCAGTGGAGCACAGGACCCAAGGCAGCATGGATTCACAGCGGGAAGGTCATGTCAGACGAATCTAATAGATTTCTTTGACTGGGTGACCAAAGTAGTAGACCAGGGGCTGTGGACATGGCCTACCTAGACTTTAGCAAGGCATTTGACACAGTCCCACACAAAAGATTAATAGTCAAATTAACCAGCCTGGGAGTGGGTCCCAGGGTGGTAGCCTGGGTTAAACATTGGCTGCACAACAGGACACAGAAGGTAATTGTAAATGGAGTCCACTCTGAAGAAAGAGAGGTTACTAGTGGGGTACCACAGGGTTCAGTATTGGGTCCAGTCCTTTTTAATGTCTTCATCAGTGACATTGCAGAGGGGCTGGAAGGAAAAGTATGCCTTTTTGCAGATGACACAAAGATCTGCAACAGGGTTGATACACAAGGAGGCGTGGAAAGGATGAAAAGGACTTGGCAAGGTTGGAGGAATGGTCAGAAGTATGGCAGCTAGGATTCAATGCAAAGAAGTGCAAAATAATGCACCTGGGAAACAAGAACCCAGGGGAAGATTACACAATGGGTGGGGAGGTAGTAACAACAACAAAAAAGGAAAGGGACCTGGAGGTAATCATATCAGATGACCTTAAGGTTAGCAAGCAATGTGAGAAGGGAGTAGGGAGGGCTGGGGGTATACTGGGATGTATACGGAGAGGCATCAGCAGCAGAAAACAGGAAGTTGTTATCCCTCTGTACAGACAGTTGGTGAGACCCCATCTGGAGTACTGTGTCCAGTTCTGGAGACCCCATCTCCGCAAGGACATAGACAGGATAGAGGTAGTCCAGAGGAGGGCAACTAAAAAGCCATATGAGGAGAGACTAAAGGAGCTTAATATGTATACCCTTGAGGAAAGAAGGGAGGGGGGGGACATGATAGAAACTGTTTAAGTACCTCAGTGGAATCAACAAAGTCCAAGATGGTAGCATCTTTCAGAAAAAGAGACTTGCAAGAACAAGGGACACAATTTAAAGACAGAAGGAGGGCGGTTCAGGGCAATGTGAGGAAGTATTATTTCACAGAGAGGGTAGTGGATGCATGGAACAGCCTTCCTGAGAGGATTGTGGGGTCCTAAAACTGTGGGAGAATTCAAGAATGCATGAGACAGACATAAGGCAATTCTTGTGGGGGGTAGGAAGAAATAGGCTATTGGTTAACTAGGATCTACCGCCTATCCTGTAGGTAGGGAAATGGGCAGACTAGATGGGCCAAGCGGTCCTTATCTGCCGTCAAAGTCTATGTTTCTAATTTAGGGCGTTTGGAGCCACTCCCAGTCTTTGGAGCTAGAATACCAGTACAGGGTGGTTGACGGTGTTGAAGGCTTTAGTGAGGTCTATGAAGATGGACCCCACCAATTTGTCTTCATCCAGCGCCTTGTGCGCATAGTCAGAGTATGCAAGCAGTGCAGCGGTGGTACTGTGTTTTTGCCAGAAACCACGTTGGTTTGGGCAGAGTAGATTGTACTTGTAGAGGTATTCTGTGAGTTGGTTTGCCACGATTTTTTCCAGAGCTTTGGATAGTGGGGAGAGGATAGATATTGGCCTGTAGTTAGATACCAGTGCCTTGTCACCATTCTTGTGCACTGGAGTTACCAGGGCTTGCTTCCAAACTTCCGGGAATTGAGCTAGGGCCAAGGATTTGTTAAATAGCATTGTGATGCTGAATTTTTTTTTTTTTTTTTGTAATTGTAAACTTAGCTTGTTCCATGTAATTTTAGTAAGAAACTAATTATTGTACAAAAAAAACTGGGGGGTCATTTTGGAAAAAAATATCAACGCAGCTGTAATCAAAACATGAAACCAATGTTTAAATGAACTGAAACAAAAATAAAATAATGTGCGGTTTCTGTGCATTAAAACATCCACCTTTTTTGCAGTTTCTCTTCCCCGTCTGCCAAGGACATTACTTTGTATCTACTGCAAAATACATGCATTATCCCTCAATGAAAAAACAAGCAAGTTCAACTTACTACACATGCAAAACATTCAGAATTTTTTTGAGACACGCTGAGGTAACGGGGGGGGGGGGCTCAACTGAGTTAAATAAAACAGCATATTTGAATAAAAAAAAAAAAAAATCACATTTCCATTTTTTTAACTGAAGTACTGCCTCTGATCTGGTAGATATCCATGGGTTGTTCGCATGGAGGAAAGACAGAATGCAAAACTTTTTCTCTCTGAACCTCCTCCCTCCTTGTTGCTACTGTAGTTGAGGATTCATTATTTAGCAGGAAGCAGAAGTGTTGCCACCCATTGGCTGGTACGGAGATACGCTCACTATTTTGCAGAAAGTCTGGGGAACTTGTTGCCGCAGAAACAGACCTTAGTTCGCCTTACCTGCTCTTGATTCCAGGCCCCTGCTGATCCCACAGCCCGTCGTCCTGGTAACTCCGTCTCTCACCTGCCCTCGGCCACGAATTCACGCAGCACAAAGTATGTAGCTAGCTTTCTCCGCCATTATCGAACTCCCCCCTCCCTGTCAGCTTCAGGAGAAAAGCATCCCGCCTCCTTTCCCGGAGGTGGAGGGCGCATTCGGATTGGTGCACAGACTCTCAACCATCTCAAGTTTTTGTAGTTGATTGGTTGCCTTTGTCTCTCTCTCTCTGGCTCAGAACGGCTACCGATGGAAAACGTAGACGGCGTGCGCAGAAAGCGGAAGTTCAAACACTCCACCCATAAAGTTCTGTAAAACTGTGGGTTGCGTCCTTAGGTTATTGCAAGGGGAGTCAACACACTGCAAAGTACTACATTTGGAGGTGGGAAGACCTGTAATCTGTTATTTACACAACAAAAAGTCAGTATTTTATTGTTGATTACATCGAGAAACAACTATAAATGTTATGTTTCCTTATCTCTAAAGCCCGGCGGCCGCCTGACGATCAGGGTTGGAGGTGAGGGGTGAAGGGGGGTGAGAATGAGAAACCTAGGAAGCGGCCTGGTTAAATGGTTAGAGATGCACATGCCGAAGAATCAACTAAAGTTCAACGTCCACCACTGCCACTTGCTTACATGTGTTACTGAGCAGTTTACAAAGTGCTCTGAACCTGTACGTCATTTTCAAAGTAGATGCGGTGTGCTGCATCTGTTAGTCATTTAAGCTGTGTTTTTTTAATGTGGGTTACAGTTCTGTTATTGTTCCAGCTTCACTTTTAATACACTTCAGTGAGCATTTCTGCTATACACACTGGTGGTAATGACCAGTTTAGAGCCCTTGTAATGTAGTTTTATGTCCTGGCAAAGCTCACTGTTGTCACGGTGCATTTGTGTTCTGCATGGAACCAGTTTAGAAACATAACATAGAAACATATAATTTGATGGCAGATAAGGACCGCTTGGCCCACCCAGTCTGCCCATTTCCCTACCTACTGGATAAGCTGCAGATCCTAGTTAACCAGCAGCCTACTTCTTCCTACCCCCACCCCCTAGAATGGCCTTATGACTGTCCCATGCATGCTTGAATTCCACCACTGATTTTGACTCCACAACCTCCTCCGGAAGGCCGTTCCATGCATCCACAACCCTCTCTGTTCTTGCACACCTCTTTTTTTGAAAGATGCTACCCTCTTGGACTTTGTTGATTCTCTTGAGGTACTTGACCGTTTCTATCATGTCTCCCCTCTCCCTCCTTTCCTCGAGGCTGTACATATTAAGCTCCTTTCGTCTCTCTTCATATGTCTTCCGGTGCAGACCCTGCACCATTTTAGTTGCCCTCTTCTGGACAGCTTCCATCCTGTCTATGTCTTTGCGGAGATTGGGTCTCCAGAACTGCATACAGTACTCCAGATGGGGTCTGACCAGCTGTCTGTACAGAGGATAATAACTTCCTGTTTTCTACTGGTGATGCCTCTCCCAATGCATCCCAGTATCCCCCAGCCCCTCCTTGCTACCCTCTCACATTGCTTGCCCACCTTTAGGTCATCTGATATGACTACCCCCAGGTCCCTTTTCATTTTTGTTGTTGTTAGTATCTCACCCCCCATTGTGTACTCTTCCCCTGGGTTTTTGTTTCCCAGGTGCATTACCTTGCACTTCTTAGCATTGAATTTAAGCTGCCATACATTTGACCATTCCTCTAACCTTGCCAAGTCCCTTCTCATCCTTTCCACCCCACCCTGTGCATCAGCTCTGTTGCAGATCTTTGTGTCATCTGCAAAGAGACATACTTTTCCTTCCAGTCCCTCTGCAATGTCACTTATAAAGACATTGAAGAGGACGGTCCTAATACTGAACCCTGCAGTACCCCACTAGTAACCCTCCTTTCTTCTGAGTGGACTCCATTTACTATTACTCTCTGTGTCCTATTCTTCAGCCAATTCTTTAACAAGGCTGTCATCTTGGGACCCACTCCCAGGCTGGCTAACTTGTATATTAATCTTTTGTGTGGGACTGTGTCAAATGCCTTGCCAGTTTGATGGAAGAAAATGATTGCTTGGCACGTCCAATCTGCCCAGATGTTCCCTGCCTAATCTGCCTCTTTTCTAATATATCCTTTGTCTTTCCCACATGTCTGAAGCTCTGCCACTGTTTTAGTCACCACCATTTCTGCTGCAATCTGTTCCAGGTGTCTGCCACCCTTTCAGTGAAGAAATATTTCCTCACATCTCTCTTGAAGTCCCCCCTTCCCCAGCTTCATTGCATGCCTCTGGTTTTTCTGCTCTTTCTCATGTGAAAGAGACGCTACTGCCCACATGCTGTTCACCCCTGTGAGGTGCTTGTATTTTCAGGTCACCCCTCTCTTTCCTCCAGGGTATACATGTTGAGATCCCTCAGTCTCTCATAGGGTATCTCATGCAAACCCTGCACCATTTTAATTGCCCTCGGGATCACCTCCACCCTGTCTATGACCTTTCGAGGTGCAGTCATCAAAACTGGGCACAGTACTCCAGGTGGGACTCGCCAACTAGTGATACAGTGCAACACCACCTCCCTTCTTATGGAGGCACCCCCCCATGGACCCCAGCATCCTACTAGCCCTACCCACAGCCTTGTAACACTGCCCTGCCACCTTATGTTCCTTAGATACAATAACCCATGGTCCCTTTCCTGTCCTGTTGCTGTCAGTACCCCCAATCCTACTCAGCTTCTGGGTTCCTATGCACTAGGTGCATGGTTTTGCACTTTTTGGGATTGAAACGAAGTCATGTTTTAGACCACTTCTCAAGTTTCCAATTACAGAACTCTGTGGTTAAGGCAGACATAAACTACATTATACAGTTTTAAAATAGTTATTACCACCACCACTGTACTTCAAACACTGTGGTTACAGAAATGCCCACAGATGGAAGGAATGCAGAACTGGAACCAGTTATTACCTTCAAGTCACACAAAAGTGAAGATCCTAGACTTCAGGAAAGCGGACTTTAACAAAATGAAAAACATGCATTAGGAACAGTCTCAAAGTTGTAGATGGGTGAGACACGGAGGAAACCTGGAAGGCCATAAAGAGCGCAGTCATTCTGGCAACAGCAGAATGCACAAACAGATAATTATCTAAAAGGAGCACAAAAAAATCCTCTTTGGTTTACTAAAGAGGTAGCTTCCAGTATAAGGGGAAAAAAAGCTTTCAAGAAATACAAAGAAACCAAGAAAGAAAGTGATATGGAGGAATACAGAGCAAGACTCAAGGAAGCAGGAAAGGCAATTAGGTTAGCCAAAGCTCACGCAGAACAAAGAATAGCAAAAGGGGTTAAAAAGGGGGATAATACCTTCTACAGATATATAAGGGAGAAAAGGAAAAAAGTAAGAGTGGTATCGTAAGGTTGAGAACTAGGGAGAGACAGAATGTTGAAACAGATGGACAGAAGGCAGAGGTTCTAAATGAATACTTCTGCTCAGTTTTCACCAAGGAGGATCAGGGAAGTGGACCAGTACTAAAGAATGAAGAACACCGCACCAGTGAAGCGGACACAAACCCCTTCACAGCTGAAGGGGTCCTAAAAGAAATAGCAAAATTAAAAACCGACAAACCATGGGACCTTACGGTATCCACCTGAGAATACTAAAGGAACTCAGAGAAGAACTTGCCACCCCATTAGCAGACCTCTTCAACAAGTCACTGGGGAGTGGCACAGTACAACTGGAAAAAAGCCACGGTGGTACCACTGCACAAAAGCGGCAGCAGGGAAGACACTGGAAACTACTGTCCAGTTTGCCTCACCTCAATGGTGGGGAAAATCATGGAAACATTACTGAAAGAAAGAATTATACAGCATCTAGAAGCAACTAGCCAAATAGACCTAAAGCAGCATGGCTTGACAGCAGGGAGGTCATGTCTGACAAACATTTATTTGATTGGGTGACCATAATGGTGGACCAAGGAGGAGGAGCAGTAGATATAGTATATCTGGACTTCAGTAAGGTCTTCAACTCTATTCCAAGTAGGAGGATAATAAATAAGTTGGAACACACAGGAGTGGGACATAAAATAGGCTGAATTACAAACTGGCTCTAAAGGAAAACCCAGAGAATGTTGGTAAACAACACTCTTGACGGAGAAAGGAGTGATGACCAGCGGAGTCCCCCAGGGATCAGTGCTGGGGCCAACTCTATTTAACATATTCATCACTGACATCATGGAGGATTTGCAAGGAAAGGTATGCCTGTTCACAGATGACACCAAACTCTGCAACAGAGTGGACACACAAGAGGGGAACACAAATGATCGCTGGTCTAAAAAGACTGGAGGAATGGTCAAAACAGTGTCAGTTGAAATTCAACGCCAAGAAGTGCAAAGTTATGCACCTGGGAAGGAAGAACCTAGGCTGGAACTATACCCTGGGGGGAACAGCTGACAAACTAAGACAGAGAGGGATCTGGGGGTACTCATATCTGATGATTTAAGGACAACCAGGCAATGCAAAAAAGCTAGCAGCATCCTCGGATGCATAGGAAGGGGTACCCCAAGTAGGAAAAGTGAAGTGATAGTCCCACTGTACAGGTCCTTGGTGAGGCCTCACCTGGAGTACTGCATCCAGTTCTGGATACCGCACCTCAAGAAGGACAAGGATTGCCTGGAAACCATGCAGAGGTGAAGATGATACACGGACTACACAAAGAACCATATGAATCGAGATTAAACCATCTTAGGAGGTACTCACTGGAGAGGAGAAGAGACGGGAGATAGAGACATTTAAATACCTCAAAGATATCGACTCAGTACAAACAGAGAATCTCTTCAGGGAAAACACAAATACACAGACAAGGGGACTGGGGCACAACATGCGCTTAAGGGTAGGTAGTTTGAAAACAAGCAGAACGTTTTTCTTCACAGAAAAGGTGGTGGAGCCCTGGAACAGTCTGCCCCCAGAGGTTGTGGCAGCGAAGACAGTGGGGGAGTTCAAGCTAGCAGGGGATAGGCACTGTGGAAACCTAAGGCAGTAAAGAAACTTGGAGGGGGTAGCTTTTCACTGGCAGACTAGATGGATCACAAGGTCCCCTTCTGTTGGCACTTTCTTATGTTCTTATATACAAATTGGCTACAGCCAAGACATTTAAATTTTCATGTTTCTTAATATGATAGACAAGATTTCAAAAGATGGACCCCTTTTATATTAAAGAAAGTTGGGCAATACTAGGCATTAATTGTGTACTGTCCGTCCAGCTCAAACAGTTTCTGCACTGTCTTCTGTTTTCTGTCTTACTTCATGCTCATAAATACTCCTTCTTTACTTCTTCCTCTTTCTTTCAGTCTTTGGCTGGACTATCACACAGCTCTTTCTGCTCCTTTAAATAGATTTTGACTTATGATAAGTTATCTCTGAAGATGCACTACAAAGACTTGTGTATTTTGATCCATATTTGTAGAAAATGTTGGATAATGTTAACTTAATGTACAAAGAAATTTGTGAAATTTTTTTTTAGTGTGAAATTTAATTATGTTTCTTTATAAATTAAAAATCAATAAAATGTTCATTATAAAAAAACAGCCAATGGGCTTCTTTGCCAGTGGTAATACAGTACAATAAATGCAGAAGGAAGGGAGTAGTTTAAGATGTTTATTTTTTATTTTGAAAGTTTTACCAAGAAAGACAGCTGAGCTAGTAATAGTTTAATACCCAGCCACATGCATGTGCTGCACAAGCATGCACACACTATACCATCACGTGCAAAAAAGCACATATCCATACACAGCACCACATACCCAGACACCCACACTGAGGACTACATACAAAGACTTACAACATGCACAGTAATAGCCTTTGACTCAGCATTGCACTTTATACAGTTCCCTTTTATGGATGCCCTTGAATTTGAGAGAGTTTTATTCTGTGTTGTACCTACATGTGGACATTTTCCTGCATTCAGAAACCAGGGTTACAGACCATTTCTTCCTTAGCAAATTCACAACAGTCATTTTTTATTCCCAATAAAATGACAGTATTGATATCTTACTTGCCTTTTGATTGGTCAATACTCACAGCAGCAAATACATGAAGCATAATAGTCATAAATGTGGTAGCTGGGTTACTATTCTCGGCAATAATGTGAATGTCTCATGAAGATAATGTACTCCGCCTTCAGACTCCAACTTTCTTCACTTGACAGTCACATTATTGTCTTGTATAGTGACCCAACTAGCACATTGTCACCAGATTATGTAAGAAGGAGATCTGAGTTTCAAACCCACTTTTATACTCATTTATGAACTTTAAATCTTTTTAAAAACAAGTTTGGTACAAGAGTATGTTGGCAAGTGGATAACACAGTTTGAGGAAGACTGCTGTAGGTCAAAAATCTTTTCCCTCTCAAACAACTAGAATTTGAAATAATCGGCGATAGTGGAGAATACTGGACCTACGCTATTAGCGTAGAGTTCAAGTTACACTACTCTCTCAGAACTACATTTTAGGTTTTTTTTATATTAATTTATTTGAGTTGGTGGGCTTCACTCCCACACACCCCTTTTAAAAGAAAGGAAAGAGGGTGTGGGGCCCAAACTCAAACAAACTAATACAGAATTTTACAAGCACAAGCCCGCGCTGTATTTATTCCTGTTACTAAACTTCACTGATGCTGATCAGATTTATTCCTGTTAGACCGATGCGCACACTGTGGTATGACATCTTATGTAACCCGAGCACATCTAGTTACAAATTTTTCATTGCAATCTGTTATTCTCGAACCACAGTTACATTATAGGTCCAGGGTAGGTCCGGTGTTCTCCACTATCACCAAATCATCTTACATCTGAAATTAAGCTAACTACTAATTTTGTAAGTTTCAGAAGAATTTGGAAAACACATTTATGAAAGCTGTATATGAACTGTTTTTAAATGTTTATTTTTTACTGACTGACAAAGTTTTTATATGGTTATTGTTTGTTATTATGACCTAGATAACTTCTGAAAATGGGCACCTGATTGCTCACTGGTTCTTCTGAAAACTAATAAAATAGAAAATAGTACATATGCACAACAGTACATAGACATACCCATGAACATACACATATGCAGTTCACTAAGTACACAAATGTACACACATTCAACACTACATACACTCACATACACATATATAGAACTACTGTTTGTAAACACAATACTACAAATACACGTGGACATACACAGCACTACATACAAAAATGAACACACACACACACAGCAATACATACCCATATAGATACATATGTGCTACATACATAACATGCATGACCCTGGGCTGGCAATATAGCCTAGAGGTTAGAGTAACAAGCTGTGGATGAACTTGTTACATCCAACAGACCTAGATTTGATTCCCACAACCTCTACTTGCATACTGTGTGGCTTTGAGCCAGTCACTTAACCTCCCCAGTGCTCCCAGGTCACCCCTGAAGTAGGCACTTGTGCCTAGTGCGCCTTACCCAGTAACCAGAGAAGTACCAAAAAAAACCTTTATATGCAGATACACACACACACACTGCACAGCATTACAGGCATGCACACACGCAGTATTTCATACACAGAGGCACACATACAGATGTACACAGCACTATATACTCATGCATGTATGTACATGTACGCACACACACACAGCACTACGCAGAGACACGTACAATACTACATGGATGCACACTTCCCAGATCTTAGCCACAAGAGCATATTACAGTGGGATGGGTGACTCCATCCAGCTGTGCTAGGGCAAGGAGTTGGGATTGCAGTGTGAACCCAGGTCTCCCGCATGGCATCACAGTACATTACAACCATGTCCACTGAGCCAAGCCATCTTCAGTAATAACCATATAAAAATTCTCTCCTGCCAGCAGAGGGAGAGGGCTTGTTTGCTAGAATGCCAGACCACAGAGCCTACTGATTGATAGAGCCTCTGGCACACAGTAGGTGAAGTTAAGAATGCCAGTTTTCAGTGAGAGGAGAAATTATTAAGATGGCAGAGTGATACATGTGTATCTTAGGGGCACCCCTTGCATCAGATCCACGGCCAGGCTGCCTGAGGAGGCATAGGCCCTTCACTTGCAGTAGTTCTGTGTGGACCTGGTGTGTGAGAACGGTAGAACTCACTGACTAGTCATCTGCTAGTCTTCACTGACAGAACCCGGGGCTCCGGTGACAGCTCTGGGGAATCTGAATCTAAAAGCCATGTAGGGAAAATCGCCATTACTTCTGGTCACTATGTTATGGAGACACTAGGAGGGTACACACAGAACCATGACTGGGACGTAAACATACCAGGATACACTTGTCTACAGGAGGGACAGGGAGGGTAAAAGAGGAGGAGGAGGAGTAGCTCTCTACATAAGAGAAGAAATCAAAGCAACAGAACAAAAGGGTAAACGGAGGAGGAGAAGAAGCACTGTGGGTCAATTTGGAGGCAGGCAATGGCACCACAATCCGCACAGGGGTTGTATACAGACCCCCCTCTCAAGGGGAGGAAATGGACAAGAAATGATAGAAAGTATACTTAGAATGGCAGATAAAGGGAGATATTGCTGGTGGGTGATCTGAATATGCCAGATGTTAACTGGAGTGCAGTTGCAGCAGCCACTTCTAAGAGTGGGGTTATTCTAGATGCCTACAGGAGCATGCCTTAGACAACTAGTATTGGAGCCCACTTCGAGAGGGAGCAGTCTTAGACCTGGTTCTCTCAAATGGAGATGAAGAGAGGATCACAGATGTAAGTGGGTAGCCATCTGGGGACTAGTGACCTTGAACAGTATGGTTCACAATAAACACAGCAATAGAGTCAAGCCATACAAAGACAAAGGTACTGGATTTTAGGAGGGCTGACTGCCTAAATGGGTGAGTGCCTAAGGAATGCACTAGCAAATGGGCAGGAAGGAGGGTGGAAGAACAATGGGAATAATAAAACTGCCATCACATAGGTAACAAGCCTTTGTGTAAAGCAAATAAACAAAACGAGGTAAGAAACCACTATGGTTCTCAAAGGAAGTGGCAGTGAAGGTTCAAGAGAAAAAGAAAGCATTCAGGAAGTACAAGGAATCACAGAAGGAACAGGACAGAGAACTGTATCAGTTAAAAGAAAAGGAAGCTGGAAAGGCAGTCAGAACAGCCAAGGCCCAAACCAAGGAAAAGATAGCCAACTCAGTTAAGAAGGGGGATAAAACCTTTTATAGGTACATCAGGGAGCGAAGGAAGACCAAGGGAGGGATAGTGAGGCTGCATAAAGGGAGGAGGGTGGGGAGGGTGACTGTGAAAGGCAGAGATACTAAACAAATATTTTGCTCAGTATTTACAAAGGAAGAGGGAGAGGTACCTAAAACAAACAGTAGAAACACTCTGGATACAGAAGTTGATACCAGCCCATTTACAGAAGAAAGGGTTCTGAAAGTCTCTTAAAACTGAAGGTGGACAAAGCAATGGGGCCTGATGGGATTCATCCCAGAATCCTAAAAGAACTAAGGGTAGAACTAGTGACACCACTGACTACCCTCTTTAACAAATCATGGGAGGATGAGGTGGTACCTGAGGACTGGAGGAGGGCAGATGTGATTCCCCTTCACAAAAGTGGGAGCAAGGCAGAAGCAGGAAACTACAGACCTGTTAGTTTAACCTCAGTGGTAGGAAAATGATGAAATCACTTCTGAAGGAAAGAATTGTTGAGTATCTAGAGGCCAGAGGGGCACAGGACCCAAGGCAGCATGGATTCACAGCGGAAGGTCATGCCAGACAAATCTGATAGATTTCTTTGACTGGGTGACCAAAGTAGTTGATCAGGGAGGGCTGTGAACATGGCCTACTTAGACTTTAGCAAGGCATTTGACACAGTCCCACACAAAAGATTAATATACAAGTTAGCCAGCCTGGGGTGGATCCCAAGATGACAGCCTGGGTAAAAATTGGCTGGAGAATAGGACACAGAGAGTAATAGTAAATGGAGTCCACTCTGAAACAAGGGTTAGTAGTAGAGGCACCATGAGGTTCAGTATTAGGACCGGTCCTCTTTAATGTCTTTATAAGCGACATTGCAGAGGACTGGAAGGAAAAGTATGTCTCTTTGCAGATGACACAAAGATCTGCAACAGAGTTGATGCACAAGGTGGGGTGGAAAGGATGAGAAGGACTTGGCAAGGTTAGAGGAATGGTCAAATGTATGGCAGCTTAGATTCAATGCTAAGAAGTGCAAGGTAATGCACCTGAGAAATAAAACCAGGGAAGAGTACACAATGGCGGGTGAGATACTAACAACAACAAAAATGGAAAGGTACCTGGGGGTAGTCATATCAGATGACCTAAAGGTGGGCAAGCAATGTGAGAGGGCAGCAAGGAGGGCTGGCGGGATACTGGGATGTGTAGAGAGAGGCATCACCAGTAGAAAACAAGAAGTTATTATCCCTCTGTACAGACAGCTGGTGAGACCCCATCTGGAGTACTACGTGCAGTTCTGGAGACCCAATCTCCGCAAAGACATAGACAGGATGGAAGCTGTCCAGAGGAGGGCACTAAAATGGTGCAGGGTCTGTAACCGGAAGACATATGAAGAGAGACTTAAGGAGCTTAATATGTATAGCCTCGAGGAAAGGAGGGAGGGGGACATGATAGAAACTTTCAAGTACCTCAAGGAATCAACAAGTCCAAGAGGGTAGCATCTTTCAAAAAGAGGTGTGCAAGAACAAGGGGCACGATTTGAAGATAGAAGGGGGCGGCCCAGAGGTAATTTAAGGAAGTATTTTTCACAGAGAGGGTTGTGGATGTATGGAACGCCTCCAGAGGAGGTTGTGGAGTCAAAAACAGTGGTGGAATTCAAGCATGCATGGGACAGTCATAAGGAAATTCTAGGGGGTGGGGGTAGGAAGAAGTAGGCTGCTGGTTAACTAGGATCTGCAGCTTATCCATCAGGTAGGGAAATGGGCAGACTGGGTGGGCCAAGCGGTCCTTATCTGCCGTCAAATTCTATGTTTCTATGGTATCCGTTTCCTAAGGGACTGCCCCTCAAAGGAAGTTCCTGGCCAATGTGCAGCACACAGGGGATCTCACCGAAGTGAGTTCATCTTTTGGGGGTGATTGTGTTCCTGTTCCCAAGAGATCCTGCCAGCTGTGCTGAAGATGGTGAGAGGTCTGGTGGCCAAGATTGCGCAGCTTATACAGGTAGAAGATGAACCTACTATGTGTATGGGGAATTCCAAGATGCTTCTGGCAGATAGTTTGTTGAGATAGCCAACCACTGCCATAGGGCAGACCGAGGTACTCGCTGTCGTGCTGGTGCCCAGCACACTGTCCAGTAAGCATAAGGAGCTGGTTGATGTGAGATGCCCAGGGCTGAGGCCATCAGACAGGAGTGCTTGAGTTAAAGTCCCTGCAGTGGTGCTGCCTCTTGCACACAAGCTGAATTGTCACAGTGGTGTCATGTAGTATGTCAAAAATGCGTGAATTCAAAGTTCATAGCAAGTTGGGAGGTCTGGTGAATTCAGAGACAGAGTAGGAAACACACTGTCCCAAGGTATACTTTCATCCGCTGGGGAATTACAGGGAATAAAAGGAGTCCTAGGGCTCAGGAGGATGTGTAGAGAGTATAACCAAGGGACCCTACAGTTCTGACTTGTGTCTGGGGTCAGAGCTGAACCTGTCTTATAGTACCCCAGGCTCTAGGAGGAAAGATAGCCGCCAGACTGGGCATGCTTTCTGTTTGAACTCTAACAAAGCTCAAATAAAGTTGTAAATTATAAAAGCAGAGAACCCTTTGAAGCCTTTTGGAGGTATTTAGGAAGTGATTACTACTACCTGACCTCAAGCGTTTCAGTTAAACAGCCAATTTTAGCTCATAGATTTTTATGTTTAAAGCCGGTCTGTCTGCGAACCAACCAGCATTATGTGAAGTAAATAAATTAGTGAGCAATTAGTGCAAGTGGGGTGGAGTGACAGATAGGGACCCAAGTAGGATGGGGCAGGAGTGCTAGTTTTTTTTAATTTTTAGTGAGACTGTAGTTTCTCTAGTTATGGTGCCACAAATACTCAAATATTTATTGCCCCCCAATTTAACACCTGTAGCAGTACCTGCATCCATTGCCTGGTTTGTTCAGGCTCGGAGTGGAGCTGTGAGGGAGAAAGCTGCTGGCTTGATTGCCCAAGGCCCAGAGACAGACTAAAGGAGTTCACGATCGTTGGTTCGATGTTTGTTGAGTAGCCGACCCACTGAGTCCTGTTGAGGGTTGCTGGTTGAGCCGATCTGGTGCTGAGCAGCTGGATGGCCTGCCCAGACCTGTCTGCTCGAGGAAGAGTGAATACCAGCAAAGGATTTTGCATTGAGGATCGGCTGTGACTGCCAGGCAGCAGCTGGGAGCCACGGCTTGATGTCCTGGGACCTTTTGCATGGATGCCATCTTGCAGCTGGACTTTGAGTTTACTGAAGCTTCTGAAATCCTGGAACTGGTGCCTGTGGAGGCAGAAATGTGACACCTTGAACAATAGCAGGAAGTCATGGGTGGTGACAGAACCCACAGGTTCATTTCTCCATTCTCTTTAAATGTTGGTTGCTTTTTGCTTGGGCTGGTGTGTGAGAGCAGCGATAAGCTCTCTCAGTATTGTCATAAATTTACTTCTCCCCTCTAGTGAGAGTAGAGATAAATACATTCCACATATGAACAGTGGGGCTGGTAAGGACAAAACAAACTGATTTCGCTTGTTTGTGTTTATTTATGTAAACCCCCTGTTACCTGGGTTACTAGAATCCCAGTAAGACCTAGTGGTAGGCAGGGAAGGCAGCTTGTGAAACTCCAGTTAAATGGATTTCACACTGTCTCACTCTGTTCTCAGTCTCAGCTGAGACTGAGGGATGACATCACCATAGAACTCTCGCAGTTGCATGAGCCACACTGGAATCTGCAGTTGGAGGTTAGGATAGAATGTGGGGGAGTTTGAACAGTGAGAGTGTGTGTGAAGTCTTGAAGAGAGGAGCAGCACAGCAGTCTGTGGACAGGCTCTCAGAGCCTTAAGCTCTGTCATAGAGCTACTGTAAGGGGAGGTGTGTGTTTCACCAAAAGAGGAACACAGTAAGCTGTTTGTGAAGTGGTGGAGACCGCTGTTACTGGTCCATGTGCCCCCATCCCTGAGGGATGGGGGATGGAAGGGTTTGCCTGTCTTCCAGGGGAAACCCTCCTGGTTCCGGCTAAGGAAGAAGCTGCTTTATTTACGTTGTGCTGCTGCACCAGAAGTTGTGGGAAATTCCTAGAGGAATCGCCCGTGGGGCACCTGCAACCAAAGGGTGAGTTCGCTCTGACAGAGGGCCTATGTTTTCACCTGAACTGTTGGAAATTTGGGATTGGACTACTTAATTTGTAGGAGATCTAGTGTAATAGACATTGCCAGTTAATTCAAGTAGGTTCAAGTCCAGCACAAAGAGTAAAGTAAAGTGGAGATTGGACTGCTAAATCAGTGGGAGGCCTAGAGCAATGGGCTAAGCCAAGTAAAAGTATGTTCAAGTCCAGCAAAATGGGAAAGCAAGACAAGTAGAGGAAACATGACATACATTTAGCCTTAATCTACATTGCCAAGCTTTACAGAATGAGATGTTTAATGTCCAGAGAAATGGCCAGGTATGAATTGTGGAAGTGAGAGGTGGGAGACCCCCCCCCCCATCAGTAATAACCAAATTCACCTCTACCGATTTGCTGTTTGACACCTTTACTTTCTCTCAGGTACTTGACCAGTGCCTGAGGAAAGTACCCAGACGTGGGATTAAAAGGAAGTTTCCCTGATGGAGCTGAGGTGCTCTTAGGTGGTTTAGGGAGCCACCAAATGTTTCCATGACATATGGAAGGTGTCCGAGTGGGCAGCAAGGGAGCCGAGCCAGGGAAATCCCAGATAGTGTACAAGTTCAGGCTGTGTACCCAAAGCAGCGTGCAAGTCCGGACTGTGTGCCCGGTGGGTTCAGAGCCTGAGGGCTGAAGTGCTGAAGAAGTGTTCCTGATTCTTTTTATCTGCATTACCAGAAGTGTAGCCCCGTGGGGGTCTGTCTATGCTTTGTTTGTTCTGCTTGGATGTGAATAAAAGCCACACTTTAGAATCCCATTCCTGGTATTGGACATTACAGTTATTGCTTTCTGTGTTCGGAATTACTTGGGTGCCTCTGTGCAGAGTAGCCAAACCTAGCCCTTGTGCCGAGTAACCTATTCCTCCCTGAACCCAGTCCCCCACCTGGCAAAAAGGCAGGGGGGTGGGGGTTACATTTAGTTTTTGTTTATTGGGTAGGCGTGCTAGACAAATACAATGCCCGTTGTCAGGCATGACCCGAGAGAAGTACAAACAATAAATAAACATTGTTACAGAGACTCATTAGTGCACTGAGAAGCAGTACTGAGGTGACAAGACTTTTGTCAACAATTTGAACATCCATGAGTTACAATTGCAGTTACAAATTACAGAAAGGCAGACACAAGGCACAAATTGATTTGGCAGAAATAAGAATCCGTTACAGGAACACTTATCCAGTGACAGGAGTAACTTGTGAAGCTCATTTAAAACAAGATGAGTCTGAGAGTACCTGAGATTCAGTATAAATAAATTCCAGAGCCTGGGAGGGCAAAGACTAAAGAAGCCTGCTCTTCCATTTTTTAAGTGCATTTGGGTACTACCAGTAATGGTGTATCTTTGGACTGTAAGGGGTAAGTCTGATCAGTTTGTTTGAACATGCTTGCAAGAGTAAGAGGTGTACCTGTTCCAATAATTTTGTCAGTAGTGCAGCTAATGGTGAGAAGATGACATGAGGATGGAGAGAGCCACCCTAGGCTTGAGTAAAGGGAGCAGTGGTGACTCATGTGGGGCAGAGATAGGGGCAAATCGACATATATTGTTGCAGCGGGTATTCCTTTTATTTATAACATATTTGTTAACCTCAGAGAACGGTACCAAACCACAGGTGAGATTTGGCTGCAGAACACTCTTGGCTATAGCCAGCCTAGCGGCTAAAGTCAGGGCATACCTGACTGTATAAGCAAGTCCTAGCTTCATATTTACCATCTTGCAGACTCTTGATATATGCAGGCTAAAATCAAGGACAGGGTCCAAAGTGATGCTGAGGTATTTGAAGAAATCATCTGCAATAAGGGGGGAGTCATCAGAAGGGTAAATAGCTAGGGCAGAGTCACTAGCCCTAACTCTACGTACAGAACCAAAAGCGTAGAGTGGGTATAGCTAGTGTTCGGGAGGAGCCTATTATGAGTTAACCATGACTGAACATTCCCAAAGTCTGCATTAAGCTTTGAGTTGATCTCTGATATTTTCTTTGAGCTAGTGTACAGCACCATGTCATCTGCATAAAGCAGGGTAGAGCAAAAGCTCCTAGCCAGCTCTTTATACAGAGTAGGCCTAGCTAGGGGGGAGACATTAATTGCAGTCACTGTGGTATTTTCTTATAGTATTGAACATACCCACTGCCTACTAGACATTATAGATGTTGTTAGCTGTAGCAGGTGTGGGGCACTCATCTCCAGAATGGTGCTCTGGAGGAAAGGGTACTGCCCCATTTTCAGGTAGATATCAGAGCTCAGGATGCAGCTGAAAGCAGCAAGCTGGAGCTCACCTCCTACTTCCACCGAGGCCTACTGGTGGGATTTGGGGATGGAGAGTGGTGGGGAAGGGGAGGGCTCTTGAGAACATGGACAGCCAGAAGGGTTCTGCCCTAGCCAATGCCAAACCCATACTGATTGCAAACCGCTTTGCTCCCCTAGGAGGGGACCAGGAATCCAACTCCAGTGGGGCAAGGCAGGACAACTCAGTGGCTCCCAAGTGTCAAAAAGTCAGGAAATTCCTGATTGTTGGGGAGTCTATGATCCAGGGAGTGGAAAAGGTGGTGGGGGATGGGCCTTCTAGGCAAGGCACAGTTAAGTGCCTTCCAGGTGCCTAAGCCAGCAGAGATTTAAGCCTTATAGGGAGGATGGTGGGGGAGAAAGTGGGAGGGGGTAAGTGTGCTGGTTTCCAGGGGACTGGGAGACAGATTGACAGCATGCTGGCCTCTCTGCCTTCTCTGAAGTCCTCTCTGTTTGAGGCAAAGGGGGGTGAGAAGACAGAATGAGAAGGCAGGAGATTGAGGAGTTTCATGTATGTCCTAAGGAATGGTATTGGGAGAAGTGGTATTATTTTTTAGGGGACGTGGGGACTTTTGGGATAGAAGACTTTTTAGGTAGGATGGACTCCATTTGACATGGGTGGGGACCAGCGTGCTGGGGCAAAAGTTCAACCTCTTTCTCAGGTTTAAATTAACTGTGGGGGGAAACTAGCACTGGGGGACATGGGTGGGGATTAATACACTGGGGCAAAAGTTCAACCTCTTTCTTAGAGGTTTAAACTAATTGTGGGGGAAACTAGCACTGGGGGATCTATACTAACTAATGCAGGGAGAGGGATCCTAGCTAGTCCTCCTCCTTTCCTGAAGAGTTACAGCACTCAGTCTCAGACTGATAGACTGATAGTAAGTATGCACACTAAGGATGCTACAAACCAAATAAGCCTAGGAAAGATTAAGAGAGGTGTTCGGTCTGTATTAATGCCAAGAGTGTAGGCAATAAAATCAGCGAGCTGCCAGCAATGATGGCAGAATCCAAACTACATATCATGGCCATCACAGAAACATGGACTAGTGATAAAAATGACTGGTACCTAGCTGTGCCTGGATACATACTACTGTGATGGGACAGGGGAGTAGGGGGGTGGCATAGCCATCTATGTCAGAGAGAGTATTGAAGTATTGGAGGACAGGAATATTAGGTGCAACTCAGGGAAGACTGAGTCTCTGTGGATTCAACTTACAGTGGCATCTGGGTAGAGGCTACGCCTGGGGATATGTTGTAGACTTCCAGGCCAAGAAGAGGTAGAGGATGGGGTGCTCAGCGAAGATATTGGAAGGGGAAGAACTTAAGGAGATGTTGTGATATAACTGGGGACTTTAACTTATCTGACATAGACTGGAACACTCCAGTGGTCAGGAGCAAGAGAAGTCAAGCTTTGCTTGAAGTCTTTCAAGACTGCCTTCTAGTGCCACTTGTAAGAGAGCCCACAAGACAGGACTCTGTCCTAGATGTGGTGCTCACTAATACAGATGCAGTTAAACCAGTAGAAGTTTGGGAGCCGCTCACAAACAGTTACCAAAATTTGGTTTGGTTTCAAGTTGCCCTCGAACCTGAGAAAACGCACTCTAGTGCAGTGGCCTTGGATTTTGGCTGGGTGGACTTTAACAAACTCAGAGAAATGGTTAAAATAAAGGGGAAGAACAAGGGGCCAGGGGTTGAGGAGAGATGAAGGATAATTAAAGAGTCCATTCTTGAAGCTTCACAGCTTTGCCTGAGAAAAGTAACCAAAACAAATAAATTCAAGAAACCCCTTTGGTTTTCAGTGACGGTCAGGGAAGTAGTAAGGCCCAAAAGGATGGCCTTCTGCAAATGCAGAAAGAGGCAGGAGGATGCAGAAAGAGAAGAATACCTCCAAGACCAGGGAGGCAAAGAAGGTGATAAAGGGGGCGAAGGCAGACACAGAGCTGCATTAGCTGGGGGGGGGGAAGGGTCAAGCACAGAGTAAAGCATTTTTTCTGCTATATAAGTGAAAAAAGAAGGAGGGGTGGGTGAGTAGTTAGAATGAAGGATGGGAGCCGTGTGATAGAGGATGAGGAGCAAAAGGCTGTAGACCTAAACGTCTGCTTTTGCTCCATCTTCACCAGGGAAGCTAGCGATCCCCAATCTGAGAGTCGCATTAAAGCAGCCATGAAAGGGATCCAGGAGATGGGGAGGCCAGTATTTACTGGGGATATGGAATGAAGGGGACTAGCAGTCCTCAAGACAGACAAGGCCCTGGGCCTGGATGGGATTCATCTGAGGGTATTCAAGGAGCTGGCAAATGAATTGGCTGAACCTCTGGCATGCCTCTTTAGCAGCTTGCTTCAAACGGGTGTTCCAGAGGACTGGAGGGTGGCAGACGTGGTTCCGCTTCATAAAGCATAGTGCAACACCCGGAATCCAAAGGAGCAGAGGATCTGAGACAGCATGGGTTTACAACAGGAAGGTCCTGTCAAACTAATCTCATAGATTTCTTTGACTGGATAACTATAGTGGTGGACCAAGGGGGAGCAGTTGATGTCGCCTACCTTGACTTCAGGAAAGCTTTCAATACTGTACCACATAGAAGAATGATTAATAAATTGGGTTGGCTCGGGGTTGGTCAGAAGTTGGTCAACTGGGTGGCTGACTGATTGACAGGCAGAAAACTGAGTGGTGGTAAATGGTATATAGTCAGACGAGATGCAAGTCACAAGTGGGGTACCTCAAGGATCAGTCCTGGGACCAGTCCTCTTTGACATTGCAGATGGACTGGAGGGTAAGGTTCTGTTTGCAGATGACACCAATATCTGCAACAGAGTAGATGATCCAGATGGGATGGGCAGAATGAGAAGAGATCTGGATAAACTAGCAAAATGATCGGAAGAATGGCAACTGGGGTTTAACGCAAAGAAGTGCAAGATCATGCACATAGGGAAGAGAAACCCTGCAGCCACCTATAGGCTGGGAGGGGAGTTGCTGGCATTCATAAGGGAAGAAAGAGACTTGGGCATCATCATCATCATCACAGATGACCTGAAATCATCCAAGCAGACCACTAAAGCAGTAGGTAAGGCTAGGGGGATGTTGGGGTGTATTAGTAGGGGTATCACAAGTCGTAAGAGGGAGGTAATGATCCCTTTTACAAGACACTGGTTAGGCCCCATCTGGAGTACTGGGTGCAGTACTGGAGGCCACACCTTCACAAGGACATTAACCAAATTGAGGCAGTCCAGAAAAGGGCAACCAAAATGGTGCAGGGACTGCATCAGAAAACATATGAGGAGAGATTAACGGAGCTCAATATGTATACCCTAGAGCAAAGTAGGGAGAGAGGTGATATGATTGAAATATTCAAACATCTTCTTGTTAATGTCCTTAAGGCTCAGCCTTAAGGGCGTTAACAAGGTGAAAGAGTCTAACATGTTTCAATATAAGAAAAATAGCAGGACAAGAGGACACAGCATGAGATTAGCGGGAGACCGATTAAGGGGTAATGTGAGGAAGTTCTTTTTCACAGAAAGGGTGGTGGATGCGTGGAACTGCCTACCTCAGGAAGTGACGGATATGAATACAGTGCAGGGCTTCAAACAGGCATGGGATAGGCAAAAGGGAGCAATACAGATGAGTATGAATAGATAGACCATTGACAGAGCAA
The DNA here is from genome assembly GCA_016271365.2 of Neoceratodus forsteri. Lineage (NCBI taxonomy): Eukaryota > Metazoa > Chordata > Ceratodontiformes > Ceratodontidae > Neoceratodus > Neoceratodus forsteri. The sequence continues at coordinate 946,922,644 of CM057451.1, read as the reverse complement.
AGGCCGATGGCGCATTCATAAGGTAGAAAAATAAATCGGCAGACTGGATGGGCCCTGTGGTCCTTGTCTGCCGTCAACTTTCTGTATTTCTAAAGGAGGGGACAGGGAACAAGCAGGCAACTACAGGCCTGTCAGTCTTACTGCTAGTGTTGGAAAGCCGATGGTGTTGCTAATCATAGTAGACCTTGGGGACTGTCTGGAAGGTAATGGTCTCCAGGACAGTAAACAGCATGGTTTTGTGTCAGGGAGGTCGTGTCAGACAAACTTAATAGTCTCTTTTGATTGGGTTACAAAGGAATTGGATGAAGGCCATGCCATGAATTTGCTGTATTTTGACTTAAGCAAGGCCTTCGATTCTGTGCCTCACAGACGCCTGCTGAAGAAGCCGGGGGGGGGGGACCTTGGTGTCACTAGGGATATAGTCAGATGGGTGGAGAATTATCTAAAAGGGAGATGGCAGTGGGTAGTAGTAAACAGTATCAAACTGGAAGAGAGGGAGGTCACAAACAAGTGGGTTACTGCAGAGATCTGTCCTGGGTCCGGTCCTTTTCAGCATGTTCATCAGTGACACTGGAGAAGGGATCTGGAATAGGCTTGATCTTTTTGCAGATGACACAAAACTCTGTGGAAGAGTGGATGGTGCTGAAGCAATTAGAGAGCTCAGGAGGACCTGAAGAGGCTAGAGAGATGGTTGAAGGTCTGGCAGTCGAATTTCAACACCAGAAAGTGCAGGGTAGTGCACCTAGGGAAAAAGAACCCCTGGGCAGAATACTGAAGGGGTGGGGTACAACTCAGTACTACGGCAGAGGAACTTGACCTCAGAATCATTATTAGTGGCACACTTAAGCAGGCTAGCCAATGTGACAGGGCTTGCAGTAAGGCTAACAGGATGCTGGGATGTATAGGGAGAGAGATTGGCAGTAGAAGGAAGGAGGTGATTCTATGCCTCTACAGAGACCACTTTTGGAGTACTGTGTCCAGTTTTGGAGCCCTCACCTTAGAAAAGACAAGGATAGGTTGGAGGCTGTACAGTGCAGGGTAACAAAGATGATTCTGGGTCAGCAGTGGAAGCCCTATGAGGAACAACCCAGGGCACTGAATATGTGTATGGGGGGTTGATAGAGACATTCCAGTTCCTAAAAGGAATAAACAAGGTGGACTCTGGGAAACTGTTGATAAGGAACACCAAGTTTTGTTTAATTTTATTTTTACCAGGAGAGACACACTAAGCCGGAAGCTTGTTTACAGGTGCAACCTGGGAGCACAAGGAAGTTAAGTGACTTGCTCAGGGTCACACAGTATGCAAGTGGGGACTATGGGATTCAAATCCTGATCTCCAGGTTTGCAGCTCAGAGCCTTAAACCACTGCGCAATACTGCCTCCAGCTGCACAATAAGGGGGCATCACTGGAAACTGACGTGGGGGAAGGTTCAGAAGAGATGTGACAAAGTATTACTTTACAGAAAGGGTGGTGGAACCATAGAACAATTGAGTGGAGGGGTGCTGCTCATCCTGATTAGCTTTTTATGTTCAGTAAAGCAATTTTCAACATGACCTAGCATTTAAGGTTTTTTTTCAGTCGGTTGCTAAGTTGCTCCACTCTTTTGCACATGTGAACCATAGAACAACCTATCGGCCAAAGTGGTGGCAGCTGAAACTATGGGTGGTTTTAAACGTGCTTGGGATAGAATGAAGGGGATAGTCATCACAGGCAGGGACAAGGATGGGAAGGGAACAGGATAACTGTTGGGGAGGGGTAAGACCCTGATTGATGCCAGGTCACAGGGTTATTTAGGGACCCATGGGCAGACTGCATAGACCATTGGTCTTTTTCTGCCGTCATCTTTTGTGTTTCTAAGAGGCAGTGATTTCAGGCAGATAAGAGCAGCAGACCAAGTATAGATTCTCACCAGTGTTAATAGGGGAAAGGTCAGATCTGACTCGGTTAATATTTACAAACTTCTGTCTCTCACTAAGGTTGCTCAAAAACCAGGTAATAGCAGAGAATGAAACACCAAGGCTAAACAATTTGGATATGAAAAGGGAGTGGTCTACAATGTCAAAAGCATTGGTAAGGTAATTGAAAATAGCCCCTTGGAGCATACCTTTTGTCCATGGCAACTTTAACATCGTTTGTAAATTGGATGAGGTCAGTAATATACTGTGAGCTTGCCTAAATCCATCCTGTACTGGGGATAATATATATCATTTTTGAATGTGTCCATTACCTGAGAAGCAACAAGTTTCTTCATTAACTTATCAAGCACAGACAGGGTTGCAATAGGACGGTAGTTTTCCATGCACTTCATATCACCTTTTTTTATGAACTGGCACCACTTCGGCAACCTTTCAGAGCCTATGCACTATACCAGAAGTGAGGGACAGCTTAAATAATCTAGTTCCAGGAGCAGCTAGCTGAGGGGCAGCAGTCCTGAGGAACCTAGGTAAAAGGCCATCATAACTAGCACTACCACAGATAGATATTGACCTCTTATGATGTAGTACCTCTCTTTGAGTGACAGTCCTAAGAATAAAAGGAGGGGTGACTAGCTACTCAGCAGGAGTGCTTAGATCAGTGACTCTGCTGGACATATTTGTATACTTGGAGAGATCTGAGAAATGAGAATTAAAAGCATTTTCAATAGTTACCAAATTAATACCAAACAGTATCATATCAGATATAGTGGAACTAGCAACGTTCCCCATAAAACCCTTTATGTGACTCCAAAAACTAAGTCACCTACAGATGACTGGAGAAGTAGTTTACAGTAATTACATTTTTTTTCACTTTATCTTTTTATTGAAATTCAAGTATATAAGAAAGCACACATCTAATGCAATAGAAGACTATCCTCCATGTAAGGTATAAAATATCACTTAAAACACAGTATTTAGGGTAAACATATTGGAGAAGCCTTATATACATGTATTGATAATAAAACACAAGCCTAGACAGGATGTAAGTGGAGAGCAGAAGGGTTACAATCAATAGGGTATTATAGGATCAGAAATAACAACCATGTACGAAATGCATGCTAGGGCAGGCTATGGCAAGGCATTCAGTCAATTGCAAAAAGTGATAAATATGGTAATATGAACAATGTTCAGTAATGGAGAGGTGAAGATCAAGAGAAAAGTGTGCAAGGAAAGAAAGGAGAGAAAAAAGCAAGGAAGGAGGGAAAGAGAGGGAGAAAACAGGGAATAAGGGAAAAAAGAGGAGAAATCTGTGCACAAAAGTTTTGAGAAAACCTAATCTGTGAGCAAAATAAGAAGGAGGGCTAAATATCCCTAAGACTATTAGGGTCTAGAAGAACTAGGTTCAATGTACTTGAAGTAATCCTGCCAACATCTGTCATATACAGTGATTCAGTTATTAGTAACATGAGATAATCGGTCTAGGGAGGCATACTGACAGAGGCTTTGAAGAACATCTGAAAGTGAATGCACCAGAGTTGATTTCCATTTCTTAAGAATCAGACGTTTGACCAGAGGAGAAGGTATGTTTAGCCGTCTAAAATGTGCATGTGAGAGGAGAGAGCTATTGGGGATAAGGATGCCTAGAAGGACTAGCTTGGGGTCAAAAGGTATTTTTGTCCTGTTACTCTGGAGGTAAGTAAACGGACTTTATGCCAGAGCTTATTAATGGGAGCACAAGATATGAAGTAGATCCCCGATGGCCAAATTGCAGTGTCAGCAATTATTATTATTTAATAGGCCCATTCGTTAAAGCACAGAGGGGGTTCTATACCAAAGATGTAGGATTTTAGTTTGTATTAAAGAACTATGGGCATCTTTAAAGGTATTATATGCAATATGCCAACAATTGCTCCATTGTGCGTCTGAAATATTGTAGTTAAGAAGAGTACTCCATTTATTTTTGGCCTGTATAGACTGCTCAGGTAGATTATCAATAACGTCTTTGTAAATGGAGTTATTTAATTTTACTGATAAATTAGTCCAGTGCGAGATGTATGTGTTTAGAAGAGTATGCCTATACACTAAACTAGAGAGAGAGTTATAAGCTGCCCGAATTCGTAAAAACTACCAGAAGTCCTGTTTAGGAAGTTTCCATGTGACCTGCAAGTCTGAGAATGATCTAAGAGTGAGTGAATTCTGGACCAAGATATCTCCGAGAAAAACAAAATACTTTTGTTCCTCCATGCTCAACAGAAAATTGAGTAATCTTCTAGAGTGAGCAGTCAGTGGATTGCCCCATAAGGGGGCATAAAACCAGGGTGTTGGATTGGATTTGAGGAATTTGTGGGTTCATTTCCAATAAAGAACAGAGGATGATATAGTTGGGTGAGATTTTAGTTTAGAGGAAATGGGATTAAAAATGAAGGAAGTGGGAACTCCTCCCGGGCACAATGTGGATTCCATTATAACCCATAGTGGTGAGTGAGGGGAGGGTTTCTGAAACCATTTAATGGTTTGGGCCATTCGGAAAGCCCAGAGGTAGCCTTTGAACCAGGGGAGTCCGAATCCCCCTTTTTTTCAATGTGATCGAAGTTTGTTGAGGTTAAATCTTGGTGGTTTCCTATCCCAGATAAAGTTACCTATTTATCAATTTTAGCAAAAAAGGAGGATGGTAAGACTAAAGGAATATTGACAAAGAGGTAAAGAATCTTGGGAGAAATGGACATCTTAATGGCTGCAATTTTCCCCATGAAAGAGAGATTAAGAAGCTTCCATCTGTCCAGAATTGTTTTGATGTTATCAAATAAGGGGTTAAAGTTAATGTCCCATATCTTTCCTAAGTTACTAGTAATTTTGATTTCTAGATATGTTATACCCTGTGGTGACCAGCGGAATCCAAGAGGTATGTTCATAAAGGCTTTACAGTGGTTGTTAAGGGGCATAGTTTGTGATTTACCATAATTCAAAGCAAGGCTAGAAATTTTAGTAAAATTATTAAGTAAATCAGCCAACAGGGGCCCAGCCTCGTTCAGGTTTTAGAGTAAGATTAAGAGGTCATCTGCATAGGAGAGAGAGAAACATATCTTGAATTGCTCACAGGTATGCCCATAATGCCAGAAGATTGACGCAAACAAGCAGTCAGAGGTTCTATGGCTAAAATAAACAGGGAAGGTGACGGGACAGCCTTGTCTAGTTCCCCTTGCTAGACAAAAGTAAGAGGAAAGGGTGGAATTAGTAAGTACTTTAGCAACAGGGGAGTTATATATAGCTTGATCCAGGAGCAAAAGGTATGAGAAAGACCGAAATAAGATAAAACTTGATGAAGATAGTCACAGTTTAAGGAATCAAAGGCCTTCTCAAAATCAATAGCTATGGCTGCAGCTGGTGTCTTGAGGGATTTGGCTTTGTAAATTAAATTAAATAAGGAACGTAGGTGATCAGAACCAGATCTGTGTTTAATAAAACCAGCTTGCGAACAGTGAGTTAGCTTGGGAATCAAGGATTCAAGTCGAGAAGTTAGTAGTTTAGCAAATATCTTCCCATCCATGTTTAATAAAGAGATGGGACTGTAACTTGCAGGGTCCGTAGGGTCTTTTTCTTTCTTAGGGATTAGGGTTATGATTGCTTCGATGCAAGACGGGGGAAGCTTGCCAGTATTGGAAGCTTCATGATAAACATTAAGAAGAAGGGGACATAAGGTGTCGGAAAACATTTTATAGAAATCGACAGGAAATCCGTCACCCCCAGAGGATTTGCCAGATTTTGAGGAAGACACAGCTTTCTGGATTTTCTGAAGCAAGAAGGGTTCATCTAAAGAATTTGTTTCAAGAGTAGAAAGATGAGGAAGATGTAGTGATTTAAGGAACTGTTGAATTTGTAAAGTAGATGGAGGATTTGTGTTAAGAGTATAGTTTTTGATAAAAGGTTTTCATGATACGATTTATAGAGGGGTTGTCGGAGTGAATCGTACCTTGTTCATCTTTTAGGCTTAGGATGTGTTGTTCCATTTGTTGTGCTTTGAGCTGGTAAGAGAGGAGTTTCCCATTTTTATCACCGTGTTCCCAAAACTTATATTTAAGTTTAAACAAGGCCAGTTCGGTTTTACGAGAAATTAATTTGTTACTTTTAACTCTAAGTTGAAGAATTTCAAGATGAAGTTGAGAATCAGGACAATGCTTATTAGAAGAAAAGTGTAAATTCTCTTTAGCCTCAAGAGATTTTTCCAAATCAGCCAGCTGTTGTTCCCTTACTCTTTTCCTATGTGCAGCATAACTGATAATTTTCCCTCGAATCGTAGCTTTAAGAGCTTCCCATACAGAGGACATAGAAGATTCAGTTGGGGTATTGTGAAAGAGGAAGTCCTGAATTTGTGCTTTGATCATGGGTAAGAAATTGGGATCCTTGAGAAGGAGAGGGTCCAACCGCCAGTAAGAAAATTTAGGTGATAATGAGCCCCACAAAAGTTGCAATTTGACGGGGGAATGGTCCAAGATTATGATGGGAGAGATGGATGAATCAATAGTTTTTTTCATTATAACAGGAGAGGCTGACCAGTAGTCAATTCTACTGTATGTCTTATGTAGAGAGGAGTAAAAAGTAAATTATTGGTCGCGAGGGTGAAGGAGGCGCCATACATCGGCTAATCAAACATCTTACATTAGTAATGAGAGGGCTTTAATACTTCTGGGGTGGGCCTCTGTAGTGGGGCTACTTCTGTCAATGTTGGCTTCTAAAGCTAAGTTAAGATCCCCTCCAAGAATAACTGGTGTATTATCAGTGTTAAAGGATAGAATCTGTTGAGCTAAATTATGAAAAAACTCCGGGGAATCGGAGTTGGGTGCATAGACATTAACAAGCAGAAGAGGACCAGAGTTGGTATTCAGTTTGACCATCACCCATCTGCTGTCAGTATCAGAAACGGAGTTTACAAGGGACCATTTGAGACTCTTATGAATAAGAATAGCAACTCCTCTTTTTTTAGAGGTGTAAGATGATTCGTTGATCTGACTGACCCAATCTTTTTTAAGTCTATGAACATCCTCTGCTAATAATTTTGTTTCTTGAAGGAAAGCAATTTGTGTTTTATGTTTTTTGAGATGTGAAAGAATTTGCTTCCGCTTACAAGGAGAATTAAGTCCCTTCACATTCCATGTATATAAAAGTATGTCACTCATATTGTTAGTGTTAAAGAAAGGGAATAATCGCTGGAGTGTGAAGGGACAAATAAATGAGGCAGAGGATGATTAGAATACAATATAGAGAGCTTATGTATATGCAGAGAGTGGCAGAAACATTCAAGCCAAAAAGTGAGATGTATGATACATGAGTAGCACAGATATCTTATTAAAGTTAGAATAGAGATGGGGAAGGAGACAAGTCATTAACAACAACAACAGCAATACTAGTAAGCTAAATAACAAAGAAAACATGTTATGGGTGTGAGGAGATACGAGTCAGCCAACTGGCTAAGAGACTCTCTCACCACACTCTGGGGCGTCAATGTAGGGAGGAGACTAGGGAGGACTGGTTATAAATATCGACCCAAACCTAAGTCTGATCCCAGTAATATAATAAAGTAAGTATTCCTGATAAGCTAAACTGAAAGGGAATAATACCAAGAAAGAAAGGGGACTGTAATAACCTCAGCTTAATTCTAAGCTAACAGGAGAAGGTATAAGGATAAAGCTAAACACCAGAACTTATTTATAAACTTCAGTAGTAATAGTACAAGGTATACCAACTCAAAATAACAGTAAATTAAAGATCTATGTTTCTATGTTATGTTTAACCATATACGAGATGCCAGTACAGCCTAGACATAGAGCAAGGAATTCAGAGAGCCAGGTGGAATGCAAATGAACAAATATAAAAGGAAAAGTAGATCATTACCACATTAGAGTGACTCAGAGTATACTTTGCAGTGCAACAGAATAAGTACATAATAAATATAGTATTGAGGGGGAAAGAAGAAAGGGGAGGTCAATTTAAGCCCTTACGCCCTGAGCCAAATTCAAATCAGGATTATGTGGAGAGGTATAGGCTTCGGTGATAACTGTAGACAGAAGAGATAGTCATAGTAAAGATCAGCTCCGATTACTCGAAAATCGCCTAAATAGGTGTTTTATGGAGTGACTAGGTCTAGAAGACTAGGCTTAGTGAGCCCCATAACAGGAGGTACCACACAGCAGTGGATTTCTATAATGTCTGTAGGCATCGAGTAAAATAAGGAGCATAAGGAAGATGTAGATTGACAATCCTTTGCAACAGTACACCAAACATAGCCCACTTCTTTGAGTGCTAATGATAGTTCCATATTGTAAACAGGAGGTAGTAAGAATAATGGAGCGTAGGGAAAGAAGTAGATTAAATGTAGTTGCCAATAATACTTAAGAGCCTGTCATCAGGAGAGGAAGGGGTAAGTTGCCTTGAAATATATAATAATTCACATATGAAAAAAAGCAATAATCAGGATGCATACCGATTGAAGATATGCAACTGAACAGCCAAAAGACTATAAACCTGATGCACTGCTAAACTGGAGAGTAAAAGGCTAGATACACAGATCCTGTTTAGTGAGGTAATGTATAAGATCTAACACTAAAATAATGGGTTAGAAAAGCATTGCTAATATACCAAAGTTCCCTTGAAGACCTTTAAGCTACTTGTTTAAACACTGCAACAAAAAAGTAAATTGATCACGCCACGATGTACAGCCTTTGCTTTCTGCACCCCGCTGGGAGCGAAAGCAACCAGGTAGCATAGACTGTAGAGCGGGCGACTAGGCAGAAAAAGTGTACTGGCACTCCCTTTAAGTATCCTGGAAGCAAAACCTACCAAGATATAGCAAATGTGACCATATTACTGACCATATAAGCTCATGACACCTTAGATTTATTAACAGGATTGTGACTATTGATGTTCTTGCTTTTGGTCTTTGCCCTACGTTTCTTTTTGGGCGACTCTAAAGATTTGAGTGGGGAACTTGCAACAACTTCTGCCCATGAAGTATCGTCAGAAATACATCCCTGAGGCACAGGGCCCAAATTAGAGGAATGTTCGTCTGAAATTTGCTAGGAAAGATCCTTCTGAGAGGAGTGCATGTCATCCTCCAAGAGAGCAAACTTATTGTTCAAGGGAATAGAGGGGTTGATTTTAAGGTGAGAGGCTGCAGCTTGGAGTGTTTGGGGTGAAACCTTGCTAAAACAGCATGAAAGTCTTGAAGAATAATGCCCCGACAGAAGCTTCTCTTGCAGCCGTGTTGATTGCCTTGGGGTCAAATCAGTTGCAGCGTTGCTGCTTGGGGCTGCGAGTTCTACAGCACTTTCCCCACGTTCCTGTACCTCGTCGTCCACCCTCCATGCGGATACCAAATCTATGTTCGGGTTGCCAATTGCTGCTGAACCTCCCAGGGTAGGATTGCAGAGAGAGATACCTCCAGATAGTTGGCTAAGGCGTCAGGGTTTTCAAAATCCTTGAATTAAGAGCCTGAGAAAAGGCGTAGTGTTGCAGGGTAACGTAGAGCAAATTTAATGCTTCTTTGGTGGAGGATTTGTTTAAGTGGATTGTAGGCCTTCCTTCTGATGGTTAAATCTTTTGAAAAGTCTCTGTAGATGGAAATATTAAACTCTTGCCACTGAAGTTTCTCCATTTCTCTGGCTCGCTTCAGTATTAATTCTGTGTGGGAATAGTTCAAGAACCAAGCAATGATAGGCCTTGGTCGCTGGTGTGATGTTGGCCTGGGACCCAGAGTGCAGTGAGACCGCTCAATGATTAACGTTAGGTCAGGAGGCAGTTTAAGCACTGCAGGCAGCACATGTAATAAAAGCTTAGTAGTGTCTCCTAATTCTACACCTTCAGGGAAGCCAAAAAATCTTAAATTGTTGCAACAATTATGATTTTCAATATCGTCAATTTTGGCTTGTAGGGATTTAATAGTTCGATCTTGATTGCGGACAGTAGCCTGGAGGTCAAGTTCAAGTTTATTGCAGGAAAGACTCCGTTGAGCAAGCTCATTCACAAGGAGGTCCTAAGGCACATACACATACACTTCGCAATTACATAGACAGGAGATATAAAATGTAGAACAACAAAGAAAAAAATATATATATAATACAAGAGGTATACACAGTAGAAGTCCTTATGCTATATATGCAGTACATTCATGATATTCATGATTTATGATACAACATATGCAGGTCATGAATAGTAGTGGTGTTACAGCCCATTGCTTTCTCATTAAATGCAATTTTCTGGCTAAAAGTTTGAAGAGTGGTCGCATTCTGTTGGGTGGAGGTTTTTTGATCATTAATCTCAGCCATCAGTTTAGAAAACATTACTTCCAGTCTAGCAAGTAAGCTTTGCTGTACTTGGAGATCCGCCGTAATGCTGAAGGATGAGGCCTAGTATGCTGCAGTACAGTGTAGAATAATTGAATATAAGTAGATGATGGATCAAAAATGACTTACAAACTGTGTCAGGCAGTAAGATTACAGGATGGTTACAGGAGTTGGTACAAAAGAAAGGTCTGGTGAAGACTGGATGAAGTTAGATTGCAGTCATTCCTGCAGAGATTCTGAACTATGCTGCCATCTTCTGTCTGGTCAGGCCATGCCCCCCAGTAATTACTTTTAGCAACCTGTATAGCATTGTTATATTCATTTCTTTGCCTCCTATATTCCACCCAATATGAGGGAGACTTAAAATTTTAAATTTGGTCCACGGGGGCACTATTGAGCACTCTTGCCAAACGGACATACTTCACCTTGTCTCTGCAGATTTACACCTGTAATTATATAAATAATTGAAGTATTCCCATTCTAGAGTTTTGAGCTGCAGAAGTCAGTAGAGCGTACCGGGTACCAAATACAGCCATGGGTCGGACGATTAAGGGAGGAGCAAGCAAACCCAAAAATGTGCAACCTAGAGAGCAGCAGGCCCTGACGGCCCCCGTCAGATCCTCCAAATCAAGTATACCACCATGGAATTCACTGGCCTTATCTATGAAGGCCATCAATGGGAAAGTAGAGGAGATCCTTCGTTGGATGGGGGAACAGGGCCTGAAAATAGAATCGGCTACTAAAACAGCTGCTCAGGTGGAGACATAAGCGACTAAGACCATTAATGTGACCACTAAGCTGGTGCAAGAGAACAATCAGCTTAAATATCGAATGGAAGCCATTGAAAATGCCCAGAGAGCAATGAATTTAAGACTCGTTGGGCTGCTAGAAGATAGTGAAGGCTTGGACCTGGGATCATTTCTTCAAAATTGGCTGCCCGACCCACTGGGCTTAGAGGCAGGGAACATGCCATCCCTGCAAATTATTAAGGCCTACCGTATCTCCCCTTGAGCCACCCCTCTGCAGCCTGATCTTCCAAAGGCCATTCTGTTCATCACTACAGGGATGGTAGTTCAGGACTCATACCTGCAAGCAGCCAGGGAGTCACAAAATCTTTACTTTGCTGGGACAACTCTACATTTCTTCCCGGACCTTTCCTTTGCTACCCACTCAAGGAGGAAGAAATTTGATGCAGTGAGGGTTCGCCTTCAGAGCCTTGGAATTGTACATTCACTTCTAATGCCTGCTCATCTACGCAAACATCATGGAGGGCACACATATATTTTCACAGACCCACAGGAGGCCAGCAAGAAGGTGGAGGTGTTTGAGCGCGAGTTCCCTGCCGTTCGTTCACCGAGAGAAGATGAATCGGAGGAGGACACTTGAATGGAGTTCGGTAAAAACTTTTTTGCTACCTATTATTCTTGACGATGTTATAATTTGGGAGCAGAGACTGCTTTAGGCCATAAAATGTAATATGGTGGTAACCTCGTGGCAGCCTTCATATGCAGCAGAATTACATATGTCTGAATAGTTTTCTTTTTCCTTCTCAGTAGGATGTTTAATTTGCTAACTGGGGAGAGTTTAAGGGTGTGCTATACATGCTAAAGTTGAATTATTCTGAATAAGAGTACTCCTTATTGTTTCAGCCTTATCTTTGTCATTATTTACCATCTAAATGACAATTTAAGTTCTCACACTTAAAAATAGCTTCATTGTGAGGGTCCCTCAAGGTCCTTTAGAGCCTAAGATACGGACACACTGTTTAGTTCTAGTGATAGTTTTGTTCTTAAAGTAGAATATTTCTATTTTAAAAATACTGAATATGATTCTCTATACAGAGGTGAGGTTATGCGGAGGATGGGGGAGTACTACCCATTTTGTTTTGTATGTCTCATGTTTGGTATGGGATCACATCAGCCCCATGGTTGAGTATAAAAAATGATGCACTTTAACATTACAGTGTGATCGCCTCAATATTGCAAGTTGTAGCTATCTAGGATTTATTCCTGTTCCATTAATGTTGGAATACTCTCATACTCTTACGCTAACCTATTAAGGCTATGTATTCTGTCATCCATTGAATGGCTTCTTGAAGTATAGATTGTATGCCAGGTAGGAGGTATAAGCTGTATAGAAACATAGAATCTGATGGCAGATAAGGACCGCTTGGCACACCTAGTCTGCCCATTTCCCTACCTAACAGATCCTAGTTAACCAACAGCCTGAAGTTGTTTTATTTATAAAACAATAATATATAAATTAAAAAAAAAAATCTTGCCTAGGATTTATCTCTAGATACAAGCAGGTCACTATGCAACTGTTGAGTGGCTGTTCTTCTAACCCTATGGCTTATTTGGGGAATACACTTGTCTTGCAAGGCCTGAAGAGTAGAACCAAAGAAATTTAGTGCATTGTCTACATTGGACATATGATATAATGGAGACCAATCTATCAGATGGAAATCTGTAATAAGGGCACAATGGTTCAATTTAGAAAAAATCCCTAAATACTATCTCTTTGTGAGGCAGTTTCTGGGTTTGGGTTTTCCAGATGCGAAAAACTGGCAAATGATCACTAATGGAGTCTGGCAGTGTGCCAGAAGTAATGACCTTATCCTTTCTGCTGGTAAGGATTCAGTCAATAAGGGACTGTTGATTATTCCTTACTGATATCCTAGCTGGACAGGTGATCAGGAGGCAGATCTAGGGCTTTGCAAATGAGCATTAGCTTAGTCAATTCTATCCTAATTTATATATTTTGTATGAATAAAACTTTTACTTACTTATCAATTGGGACAGATGGCGCTTCCCAAGCAAAGAGTCACGCAAACTAGGAGAATTTCAATTTTCCCAGTGCAGGAGGCCAGATAATATCTAACATCATGTAACCCCCACCCAGGTATGCCGTTTCTATCTTGACAGCTCTACAGGTGCGTGACCTAGGGGTGATTCTTGACGACCGGCTGACATTATGTTCTCAGGTGTCGGCTGTTGTTAAGTTATCCTTTTTCCATCTGAGGAACATCGCTAGGATCAAGCACCTTGTTCCGTCCGGGGACCTGCCTACATTGATCCACGCCTTTGTGACCTCGCGTTTGGATTACTACAACTCCCTTTACTTTGGGCTTTCAGGGGTTGATATCCGCCGCTTACAGCTGGTGCAGAACTCTGCAGCCCAGTTGCTGATGGTGATTCCTCATTCTTCCCACATTATACCGGTGCTGCGGGAACTGCACTGGCTGCCGGTTCAGTGGCGGAACACCTTTAAAGTCGGTTTACTGACTTATAAAGCCCTCCACGGACTGGGCCCTGACTACCTGAAAGAGCTTCTGGTCCCTTACCTCCCGGAGCGACCACTCTGCTCGGCCAATGAGGGGTTGCTGGAGATTCTGAGGGTGGTTTTAAAATCTTCTGGGGCTCAGGCTTTCATGTTCGTGGCACCGACCCTCTGGAATTCTCTACCCCATTGGATCAGGGAGTGCATGACTGTGGGGGGTTTTAAACAAGCATTGAAGACTTATCTATGGAATAAGGCATATGGGGATGGTGTCGACGTGGATTGACTAAACTTGTTTTGGTTATTTTATCATGATGTTTTATTGTGAAATTATTTTAACCATGTACTGCACCTTGACTTTGAAAGGCGCATTATAAATAAAGTTTATTATTATTATTACTGGTGGGCTGGGTTCGGGGATGAATATGTCATTCAGCACATTGGCTAGGTTTGGCAACTCTGCAACAGGGGCACCCAAGTAACTCCGGACAAAGGAAGAAATAACTGTAATGTCCAGTCCCAGAAGTGGGATTCTAAAGTGTGGCTTTTATTCACATCCAACAGAATAAACAAAGCATAGATGGACCCCCACGGGGCTACACTCCTGGTAATGCAAATTTAAGGAGACCAGAACACATCCTCATCACTTTAGCCCTCAGGCTCTGAAACACACTGGGCACACAGCCTGGACTTGTACGCTGCTCTAGGTTTTCCCTGGCTCGGCTCCCTTGCAAGCCACTTGGACACTTTCCATATAGCATGGAAACATTTACTGGTGGCTCCCTAAACCACCTATGAGCACTTCTGCTCCATAAGGGAATCTTCCTCATCAATCTCACATCTGGGTACTTTCCTCAGGCACTGGCCAAGTACCTGAGAAAAAGCAACAGGTGTCCCAGAGCAAATCCGTAGAGGTAAATTTGGTTACTACTGATGGGGGGGGGGTCTCCCACCTCTCGCTCCCATAATTCATACCCGGCCATTTTCTGGATTGTAACACCTCATCCTTTAAAACACTTTGCTGTGTAGGTTCTTGTTAAATGTATTCCACATTCAGTCTACTGTCTTTACATCCCATTTGAGCTGAACTTGAACATACTTAATAAGAGGTTGTGTCCATTACTCTAGACCCCCCACAGAGTTAAACAGTCCAATCCCCACATCTTCCAAACTGTACTTGGCTGTCTTTTCCTGACCCCACAGTAACAGTCACTTTAGTTTCATCTTGACTGAGGTGAAAACACATGGTCCTTCAGCAGAGCGAACTCACCCCTTGGTTGCAGGTGCCCCACAGGCGTTTTCTCCTCAAAGAATTCTCGTCCAGAGCTTCTGGTGCCTCAGCATGAACTTAAATCAGGCAGCTTCTTTTCCCTAGCCAGACCAGGGGGGGTTGTCCCTGGAAAGAGACTGATTCCTTCCCCCCATCTCCACAGGAATGGGGCCCTGAACCACTAAAAGCGGTCTCCACCACTTCAATGTTCTCTTCTTGTGTTCCTCTTCAGGTGAGAACACACACCTATAAAACAAAAAAATAGCTCTTTGACAGAGCTAGAGCTCTGAGGGCCTGCTTACAGCAGATCACCTCTTCTACTACAGACTGCAACAGAACCCTACTCCACTGACAGACTGACTTCAAATTCCCCAACATTCTACTCTAACCTCCAACTGCAACATTCCAGTGTGGCTTATGCAGCTGCGACAGTTCTAAATGATGTCATCCCTCAGTCTCAGCTGAGACTGAGAACAGAGTGAGACAGTGTGAAATCCATTTAACTGGAATTTCACAAGCTGCCTTCCCTGCCTACCACTATTTCTTACTGGGATTCTAGTAACCCCGGGTAACAGGGGAGTTACACATCAGTTAACCCAGTCAGTTCTTTGGCACCTCTTACTGGACATTATTATGAATTTTATTGATTCTGTTCAAATTATTTTTGGTTTCTTGAGTTGTTTAGATACTGTTATTTAAATTTGTTGGGTTCTGGGTGGGTTTGAGTTGGTGTCACTGGTTGACTGTAGAACTGGTAAATGTTGGAGTGATTGGCAAGGAATTATTTTGTTTAATTAGTGTGAAAAGATTAGTGTGCCAGTTTATTGGGTGGGGTGGTTTGTGTGTGTCTGGGATATTGTCATTGGGGTAGTGTGTGTTTGTTGGCTAAGAGTGTGAGTGGGTGGTTTTATATATTGTGGGTGTTTTTTACAGTGGCATCATGTGTGCAGGATGTAGAGACCCTCTGTTTAGTTACCCCCATCCTAGCTGTTGGACTGCCACCCCTTTGATTACCACCCCACCAGCAGTGGCGTATATGTGCTGCAGGGAGGTGAGTATTGTCAAGAGGCGGGATTGTAAGCAGAGATGCTAATGGGGGGCACTATAGGTCTGTGATGGCCAGGAGGTGACCAGGGGTGAAATGGGTCCAAGAGAGGTGAGACATGGTTGGTACCCCTACCCAGGGCTCACCACCGGACCGAGTGGGCAGGAAGCTGTTAGGCCAGCAGCCTCCTTTCTTCACTCTAGGCCACTGCTGTGCAGTGCCAAATCAACAAGGAACAACACAGCCATTATGGCAGATTTAATTCCTTGTTCTTTACTTGATCTGGCTTGCGTTTCCGAGACCTGGTTGAATGATAACGATGATGGACCTGTTTTGGAGGTGGCTGTCCCAGTGGGGTTCTCCATGGTACACTGCTCTCAAAGGGATCAGGGGGGCTGTTTGTATTAGACCTGAAAAGAACTTCACCATACGCCCATTTGGGAAAACCTCATTGTTTGAATGTGTGTTGGTCCAGGGGTTGGTTGCAGGATTCTTCTTGTGTACTATCACAGGCCCATTCCTGTAAGTCAGGATTCTCTGGGCTTACAACGAACTCCCATGAGTGCAGCCTGTGCGGTATGGGTCAGGCCCCCCCCCCCGGTTCTTCCAGGGCGCTCACTGGGTTTCCAACTGAGCATCCGCCAGGGGTCCCGGGGCTTCCCTCTCACTGTGTGAGGGGTGAAGAGACAGCCTTGAGTCTGTGTTCCTGGGACAGGACCCTTTTGGCCACTGTGCAGCAAGGGAAAAAAACAGGCGTTTACAGGCCTTCGGGTGCCCTTTAACCCTATATGTGTCTTTTCCTAGGAAAATGCAGGGACCAGTTCAGACCACACAGACCACTCAGTGAGACCTCATGTATATCCCCCATATCCAGAGTCTCTTTCTGTGTTCCGTTCTGGTGGCGTTCAGCCTTTTTTTTTGCATTATTTATTTACCCCCTACGTCCGACTGGCCTCTCCTTCAGGCTTTCTGCCAAGGAGCTCCCCATCCTCCACTCTGAACCTACCCCGGCACCAGCTTCCTGATCTCATATTGCAGCCAGCCCAGGGTAGCCCGATGTGACCCATCGTCAGACGGGTTCCTCCTTCTGGGGGGAAATTACCTTCCAGCATTCCTTTTCTTAGCCCTGGGTGCTGCTGAGATTGGTCCTGGCTCTCCAGGGACTCCGTGGAAGCGGGGGTCCAGGCATCCATCATCCAGTCGCTCGGACCCCATTTTTCTGTGTTTTCCTGGCACCTCTGTCATCGCGCCGCATCCTGTAGTGCCCCCGGTCTCCACCAGGGGCTGCTACAGAGTGAGGCATCACCCTAACCCACCCCAGGAGAGGAGAGCAATCCTCTGGACACTCAATCCTCTCCTGCCCCTGCCGACCCCCAGTGACCCGAGTCCGTTCCCAAACCCGGGTCGCCAGTGTGGTTCGAGGTAAGGCGCCAGCGCCTCAGCCCTATGCGCCACGGGGTGTACCAAGCGTTCAGCCTTTAAGCATTAGGTCAGGCACGGTATTGTTTGAACAAATCCCTCCCAAGCTTACACACACAACAGACAGTTGCAGAGGTATGATAAAATGATGCCAATGGCTTTACTAATATTTACTAGATAATATAATTAAACATTTAATAGCACTCAAAATTTGGTTACAGGATATAAGAAATAAAAGTTGGACAATATATAAAACAAAAAAGTACACTTAACTTTCATAATCTAAAATCTAGTTTCTAACTTGTCCCAGTTGCAGTTGCTGCAGTTAAGGTCCAGTAAAGATGCCCCGGTTACCTGTTGTGTGATGAAATTCAAAATAGGGGTCCCATTTGATCCGTTTTCTCATCACAAACAGAATTGACTCAGCAAGCCTTGTGCTGGCTTTAAAAAGGCAGTTTCAAAATGATTACCTCTGGGAGTGCCCTACTGTGACTGGCTAGCTGAAGACCAATCCCCACCAGTGATGGGAACCCCTTTGTCCGCTGGCTGGAAAGAACCAACTGCAGATTGTCTTGCTGGAAGGTTCCTCCCCCCCACCCCATTAGGACAAAATAACCCGGTTTTACTCCTACCTTGTGTTTGAGACATTATGCCCCCAAGACAGCTTGGCCCAAGGCCTTTGTCAAGCTACTTTCCCAGCAGGTCAGTCATGACTTTAC
Source organism: Neoceratodus forsteri (assembly GCA_016271365.2). Lineage (NCBI taxonomy): Eukaryota > Metazoa > Chordata > Ceratodontiformes > Ceratodontidae > Neoceratodus > Neoceratodus forsteri. The sequence goes on along the minus strand of CM057451.1, from coordinate 946,904,659 downwards.
ATGGTGCTGGCCCTTCCACCAAAAGAAGCATCAGACTGAAAGATCATGTGCAAAGGTTTTTGCATTTTGCTAATAAATCTTGAGTTCAAGCCCCTGTGTCATGATTAGTGCTTCTTGAAATCTTCATGCTGTTTGGTTTTGTGGTTTTCTTTAAATCAGCATTTGTTAATTTGCTCTACAGTGGCTGAAAACAGTGGAGTTATTTCTGTCTTTCACAGTCAGACTTGGAAAGTGATGCCATCATCTTGGAGTACTGTAGCTTGCTGCTTCAGATTCACAATGACAGCAGGCTGTAGAGTTAATGGTTTGCTCTCCAGGTTTTTACAAACTCAGTCTGTGGTTTGTGTTTAGATAATTAGCTTAAAATCTATAATTCTGTTCTTATAAAAGTTGATCATTAGAGTTTCAATGCTGAATTGAAGTAGTGGAATTTTTTCTCTGTGAGCGATCAGCTTGTCTACATCACAGCTCTCAGTTTTTTTCTCATCAAAACTCTGATTTTTTTCTAATTACATAACATTGGGTTGTTTACTGAATATAAAATAAATCTAAATTGTGTTCATTTATAGAAATAGTTTGTCCTTGATGCAGCATTCATAAATATATTCATGCAAGAACTTTTTTATGTCAGATTGACAAACATGTGCCTGTCACACTTTATTTCAAGCATATGTACTGTCTGAACTCACACATTTCAGTTCTTTGGTCATTTCTGTGTGAAAATACATCATGTATGTGTATAACTAGAAACACTGTATGGCATCCCAATGCACCATTCCTCTTTCCCCACAGTTGAGGCAACGGAACCCCGCTGCCACCTGTCCCCTGCCCCACAAGCAGCCTGCCTTTTGTTCCACATTCAAAGCTGCTGTACCCTGCTGCCCACTGTCTTCTCCTACACAGTTGGAGATTGTGTACCCTGCTGCCTGTATCCCCTGCCTAAAGAACCAGGGTTGCTGCACCCTACTGCTCTCCCCCCCTCCCCACTCACAGTCAGGGATGTTGCATCTGTTGCACCCTATTCCTGTCTCCACAGTCAGGGCTGCTGTGCTGTGCTAAGCCCTAGAGTTCCAGGTCCCCCTGCCTCCATAGTTGGGGCTGCTGCACCATACTGTCCTAGGCCACCTGAGGTGGAGCTTTTGCTGCACCCTGCTACCCACTTCCATTGCCCCAAATGGGCAGGCTGCTGCACCACAGACATCCCATCTCACAGTCAGGGTTAATGTATCCTGATGCCCCCCTGTGTCCATCCCTATGGTTGAGACTTCTGCACCATGTTGTCCTCTGTCCCCTGTCACCACAGCCAGGGCTGCTGCACCCTGCTGCTGTCTACATCATTGAGGTTGCTGTGCCCTAGGGCCCTATGCCTCTGCGCCTCTGCAGTTAGGGCTGCTGCACCATGCTGTCACTTTCCACAAGAGGCAGGACATTTGCTGCACCCTGTTGTGAGCCTCCACAGTTGAGGCAGTTACATCCTGCTGCCCCCTGTTACCAGAGTCAGATCCTTTGCTACACCCTTCCGCCCACATCCCTTGTCCCAAACAGGCATGGGGCTCTAGGGCACAGTAGGCCAAGGAACACCAACTGTGTAGACAGGAACAAGGTGCAGTGGCCCTGGCTGTGGTGACAGGGAACAGAGGACAGCATGGTATGGAAGCCTTGACTGTGGGGCAGGAAACAGGGGGACATCAGGGTGCAGCAGCCCTGACTGTGAGACAGGATGTGCATGATGCAACAGCCTTGTCCATTTGGGGCAATGAAGGCTGGTAGCAGGATGCAGCAAAAGCCCCACCTCAGGTGGCCTAAGACAGCATGGTACAGCAGCCCCAACTGTGGAGACAGGGGGCCTAGGACTCTAGAGCTTAGTAGAGCACAGCAGCTCTGACTGTGGAGACAGGAACAGGGGGCAACAGGTGCAGTGTCCCTGACTGGGGAGAGCGGGGTGCAGCAACCCCAACTGTTTTGGCAGGGTGCAGCATCCCAGATTCTTTAGGCAGGGGATGGAGACAGCAGGGCGCACAATCCCCAACTGTGTGGGAGAACGTAGTGGGCAGCAGGGTTCAGCAGCCTCAGATGTGGAGCAGAAGGCAGGGGACAGGTGGCAGTAGCGTGCAGCTACCTCAGATGTGGGGAAGAGGCACGGTGCATCGGGATGCCATGTAGTGTTTTTATTTATACACATACATGATGAATTTTCACACATAAACCACCAAAGAACTGAAATTTGTGAGTTCGGACAGTACATGTGTTTGAAATAGTAGAGTGTGACAGGCGCCTGTTTGTCAATCTGACATGAAAGAAAATGTTCTTACATGAATGTATTTATGATGGCTACATCAAAGACAAACTATTTCTATGAATGGACAAAATTTAGATTTATTTTATATTCATTAAACAACCCTGTGTTATATAGTTAGGAAAAAAATCTGAGTTTTAACGAGAAAGAACTGAGAGCTGTGATATAGACAGGCTGATCTCTCACAGAGAAAGATTTCCACTACTTCATTTCAGCATTGAAACGCAAATGATCGGCTTTTTATAATGGTTAGATTTTAAGCTAATCAATCTAAACACAAACCACAGACTGAGTCTGTAAGAAACCTAGTGAGCAAACCATTACGTCTACAGCCTGCTGTGATTGGGAATCTGAAGCAGCAAGCCACAGTACTCTAAGATGATGTCATCGCTCTCCAAGCTTGACTGAGACAGACAGAAATAACTCCACTGTTTTCAGCCACTGATGAGCAAGTTAACAAATGCTGATTTAAAGAAAACCACAAAACCAAACAGCATGAAATTTCCAGGAAACTCCAATCATAAAACCTAACTGTTGAGTTTGCATCCGAACTCATCATCCTTGGAGACTTCAACCTGAACTGGGCCAAGGAGGCCAAGTCCTCAATAAAAGGTTTGCTAAAGAGGCAAACCTCTCCCAATTAATCACCCTACCCACAAGGTTGAACTATAAAACGGGTAGTCACTCAATCATTGACTGGGTATTGGCATCCAACCCTAAAAACTTTCAATCGGTGGGCACCATGGCCGATGCTCTTAGTGACCACTCACCCATCTTCTGTGTTTGGAAAAATAGGGCTGTAAAGGTCCCACCTAGGATACTCACTACCAGGGACTACTCAAAGTTCTCCCCGGAGCACTACAGTGCCCTCTTGGGTAACCTGGATTGGAGCCCGATAAGAAGTCTCCCCACCCTGGAGGGGGCGGTTGACTTCTTCAACAGGTCTATCATGTGGGCTGCTGACCTCCTGACCCCAAATAAGACCTACCGGGTAAAAGGCCACTACTACAAGTGGATTACCCCTCCCAAGGGCCCTGATGACTAGCTGCGACAAAGCCTGGAAAAAGCTCAAGGACACGGCACTCCACGCAGACCGGGTAATCTACAGAGCCCTCCGAAACCAATGTAAACAGGCCATCAAACTGGCAAAAAAGGAGTATCTCAACCACCTCCAGAAAGCAAACCTTGGTAACCCAAGGACTTTCTGGTCCCATATCAGTGAACTGATTAAGGGAAATAAAAAGACAGCAACGGGCCCTGTCTCAACTAACGGGCAGGTACTACATGATGAGACACTAATCGCTGAAACCCTCAATACATACTTCACTAACCCTGTTATACATCAGGCAGGACCATTGGTACCCAACAACCAGACCGCTCTGTCTGATCCCCAATCTGTTGGCCGCCCAGTCTTTCATATGAAGCTGGCAAAGGTAAAAGAGGTCCGGGCTATCCTAAAACCCCTGAAAACAAGAGGTTCAGGAGGCCCAGATGGAATCAAAGCTAGATTGCTAAAAGATGGTGCCTCGGCACTCGCACGGCCACTCACATGGCTGATCAATAGGTCCTTACTTGAAGGATATGTCCCAGACCTGTGGAAGCAGGCGCATGTGGTACCAATTCACAAGGGCGGGCCTGTTGAACCAGTTGAGAACTACAGGCCCATATCCCTGCTGTGTACCCTGGCAAAAATGCAGGAGAAACTCGTCTATGTCCAACTCAGGGAATACCTGGAGACATACATGCTGCTGTCCCCTTTGCAACACGGCTTTAGAGCCAGTCATGGGACAGACACTGCCCTAACCAAATTCTCATCTGATGTACTCAGAGAACTAGACTCTGGATCCAGTACTGGGGCGGTTTTTATAGACCTTTCCAAGGCCTTTGACTGGGTGGATCACAGACTACTACTCCAAAAACTCCTCCACATAGGCCTCGATTCCCATGCCCACAAATGGGTGGAAAGCTACCTCTCTGATCGCACACAGAGGGTCAGGTGGCAGGAGAAACTCTCTAAACCGCAGCCCCTAATGGATGGAGTACCCCAAGGGTCTATACTTGGGCCCCTCCTGTTCTCGTTGTTCGTAAATGAACTGCACAATCATTGTGGGGCAGCAATGCAATCCAATACACGGATGATGCTGTCATTTACAAACTCGACAACCTGATGATCTAGGCATCTCTCCAAGAGGATATCCACATCATGGAGACATGGCTTATCAAGAACAAAATGGTCCTTAATACCAATAAAACCAAAGCTATGCTGTTTGGACCAAGATCCCTTGGACAAGATAGATCTCAACTACTCCAACTCACGTCCCTGGAGGGCACTAAATTGGAGGTAGTTTCTTCAACTAAGTACCTCAGCCTTACCCTTGACCAAGGCCTCACGTTCAAACAACATGTTGACCAGGTCACAAGAGTAATCCATACAAAACTTGAATTACTGTATAGGCTCAAGGAACTGTTAACCCCCGAAGCTCGGACCGCTATTGCTGCTAGTGTCTGTAAGAGGTCTAAACCTCACTTTTAGGTTCTTGGCAATATTGGAGATGCAAATAATCACATACAAGTTGCATTCAAGTAATAAACAAGTTTATTACTACAAAAAGGGATGAATCACAGTTGCCCTAAGCAGTTCTTACCAATACGAACCGGGAGCCAGTGCTAAGCTTTCCCTACACCTCGAGGTTTCTTTGTAGTCTCTTGGGATCTCTCGGGTCTCCGAGGTGTAAAGTCTGTGCATAACATTATATACCTATGATAATTACTATGGTTACTGAAAGATAGAAACATTTCTAGTTACAGAGATGAGCCCTATTGGCTAAATTAGAGGTGGCTCCACGGTCCAAGATAACATTATATAATTTTGTAAAGTCATTAGTTTTAGAACAAAGACGTTTTATACAAAGTCTTACATAACAAGGTGAAGTGGTGTCCATCACCAAAGATGGCAATGTTGCTTCATACACATTATAATTACTTCAAGACAGGTGTCTTGGCATCTGACAAGTAAGAAATAGACAGAAAATACATGGTATAATGTGTGTGCATTAGCAAGCAAAGTGAGTTACAATAATATGTATTCATATCCTGACATCTACTCTTGTACAGTAGATGCCCTAAGCCCTATGTATTAGTATAGCCTATGCCTAAACATTAGCTGTCTACGGTGTACCCCTGAGGGTATCAATTAGGGTGCAGGGACCTCGTGTAACATGTCCTACTTCCAACACTAATATATGCTGCCCCAGTCCTCCAGGGAGTCGCAAAGCTGGAGTATGGTAAACTACAGACTCTATACAACAAGGTGGCTCGCTTTGCCACCTTATCTCACTCCAGGAGCCATCATTGTGAGGTGTTAGCAAAGCTTAACTGGCCATCCTTTGAGGCTCGCTTCAGGTACCCTGTACTCTGCCTGGTGAAGAAGATAATAAGCCCCACGCCCCGCGAGTCTCGTGGACCCCTTACAGTAAAAACTAACCCGCAGCCTTAGGTCCCTCGGCCTAACGTTATTAGGAGGTCCCCAAGGTTAGGGACAAAGGCAGGCTACAAATCCTTCTCACACGCTGCCCCTTCCTTGTGGAACAACCTCCCTTTGGAGGTGCGTGAAACCCCATTGGTTCCGAGCTTCCGCACAAGACTTAAAACCCACCTGCTATCAATGGCCACATGCCAATGCCACCACACCCTATGATAGCCTGCTTACCAAACTAATATTTTCTAACCCCTGAACAGGCAGCACTAACTTTCCCTCCCCCTCGCTGAACAATCCTAATGCTCTTAGAACTACATTACCTAGTGAATTAACAGTACTGTCTCTCGAGTAGGTATGGCTAATGTAGGATCTCATGTAGGTATGGCTAATGTAGGATCACATGAACAACAACTTGCAAACAAGATATTTAAATCCATTGAACAACTGCTCTGTGTAAACAGCCGAATACTGTGTACCCATGATGACCTTTTATGCATATGTTCAACTGTCTATAATCTCATGTACTTTTATTCCCGGGTCGCCCCTGAAAAAGGGACCTCTGGGGCCCAGTGGGCCTACCCAGTCATCAAAATTCAATAAATAAATAAATAATACAGGGACTTGAATTCAAACTTTATTGACAATATGCAATGGCTTGGCTGTTAGCCTTTAATGACCCTCCAGTTAACTGAAGACACCCCACCCAAGAACAGCTTCTGAAAACACAGAACCAGTTAAAACAAGCAGAGCTTCTCTACATGCACTAAAACTGCAGAATAAACCCAAAGAAGTATTACATGCAAAAAGGAATTACAGAAAAAAAAACAGGCTTGACCACCACCATAACAACAAAAGGGAATACTTACTATAAAAACAACAGGAATATGACATGGCGTGATTCCACCACACCAACTTCTGGAGCATAAGAGGGAATTCCTGCAGGAAATCTCAGACTGTGTCATCATGAAGGTGCTAGAGTCACCCAGATGGTTGATTCTCTGTGACTTCATTGCCTGGGTTGACAGTGAACTCTCACAGTTTGGTCCGAATTTCCTCCAGTTGATGGAATCACTGAGCCTAACACAGGTAGTTACCTCTGCAACCCATCAACATAGTCATGCCTTGGACCTGGTTTTCTCACTGGGACTGGATACTAACAACCTTGAGATTAATCCAGTCAGTTGGTCGGATCACTGTGCAGTCATATTCTTGTTCAGGACCCACTTTGTAGTCAACCCCCTGTGGAGATCGTCAGCTACCACCCTTTAAATGGTTGGCCCCAGAAGGACTCTAGATGGTTGTTGATCTATGGATAGTGATGGCTGCTTGTGCAACTGGATTGGTGGCAGAGACAGTGGCCTGTATTAGGGCCATTACTGCTGCACTTGATGTAGTTGCACCAGTCCATATATGACCTAGGACTTTGTGCTGGAGAGCTCCGTGGTTAGAGCATTGCTAGAAACATAGAAACATAGAATTTGACGTCAGATAAGGACTGCTTGGCCCATCTAGTCTGCCCATTTTCCTACCTAAGAGATAAGATGCAGATCCTAGTTAACCAATAGCCTACTTCCTCCTACCCCCCACTAGGACTGCCTTATGTCTGTCCCATGCATTCTTGAATTCCCCCACTGTACTTGACTCCACGACTTCCTCAGGGAGGCTGTTCCATGCATCCACAACCCTCTCCATGAAAAAATACTTACTCACATTACCTCTGAGCCGTCCCCCCTCACATCTTCAAATTGTGCCCCCTTGTTCTTGCACATCTCTTTTTTCTGAAAGATGCTACCCTTTTGGACTTTGTTGATTCCCTTGAGGTACTTGAAAGTTTCTATAATGTCCCCTCTCTCCCTTCTTTCCTCAAGGGTATACATATTAAGCTCCTTTAGTCTTTCTTCGTGAGTCTTGTGGTGCAGACCCTGCACCATTTTGGTTGCCCTCCTCTGGACAGCCTCCACTCTTGTCTATGTCTTTGCGGAGATGGGGTTTCCAGAACTGCACACAGTACTCCAGATGGGGTCTCAGTCTGTACAGAAGGATAACTACTTCCTGTGTTCTACTATTTATGCCTCTCCCTATGCATCCCAGTATCCCCCCAGCCTTTCTTACTGCATTCTCACATTGCTTGCTCACCTTTAGGTCATCTGATATAATTACCCCCATGTCCCTTTCCAAGTTTACTGTTGTCAGTATCCCACCCCCCCGATGTGTACTCTTCCCTTGAGTTTTTGTTTCCTGGGTGCATTACCTTGCACTTCTTTGCATTGAATCTGAGCTGCCATTCATTTGACCATTCCTCCAGTCTTGCCAAGTCTCTTCGCATCCTTTCCACTCCATCTTGTGTATCAACCCTGTTGCAGATCTTCATGCTGTCTGCAAAGAGACATACTTTTCCTTCCAGTTCCTCTGCAATGTCACTTATAAAGACATTAAAAAGGACCGGTCCCAGTACTGAACCCTGCGGTACCCCGCTATTAACCTTCCTTTCTTCACTGTGGACCTTGGGACCCACTCCAAGGCTGGCTAACTTGTGTATTAATCTTTTGTGTGGGACTGTATCAAATGCCTTGCTAAAATGTAGGTAGGCCATGTCCACAACCCCTCCCTGGTCTACTACTTTGGTCACCCAGTCAAAGAAATCTATCAGATTCGTCTGACATGACCTTCCCATCATGAATCTATGCTGCCTTGGGTCCTGTGCCCCACTGGCCTCTAGGTACTCAACAGTTCTTTCCTTCAGAAGTGATTCCATCATTTTCCCTACCACTGAGGTCAGACTAACTGGTCTATAGTTTCCGGCCTCTGTCCTGCTCCCACTTTTGTGAAGAGGAATCACATCCACCCTCCTCCAGTCCTCAGGTACCACCCCATCCTTCCATGATTTGTTAAAGAGAGTAGTCAGCATGTCACTAGTTCTACCCTTAGTTCTTTTAAAATTCTTGGGCGAATCCCATCAGGCCCCATTGCTTTGTCCACCTTCAATTTTATTAATTCTTTCAGAACCCTTTCTTCTGTAAATGGACTGGTATTGACCCCCATCTTCAGAGTGTTTCTCTTGTTTGGTTTAGGTACCTTCCCCTCCTCTTCCTTTGTGAATACTGAGCAGAAATATTCATTCAGTATCAGTATCCTGTTGGAGGACATCATGGGTCAGTGAAAACAGACTGGATTTGAGGATGCACTGCAGTGAGTATCAAAGGACAATTTCCCATAAGAAGGCAGTATTTCTGTCCAGGGAAACTGGTGGGGGACCAACAAGCTCAGCTCTTCTGGTCAGTAGACAGACCGCTTCATCTGGTCTGTAACTGGTGAGAGCTAATTCATAGACACATTGTGAAGATTTTGCTTGGTTTTTGTTTGATAAGATAGAGGGCTAGGGTACCCAATCAGGGTGCTGAAGCACAAGCAGACTTGCTAGACCAATAGGCCTACTCTGCTGGCGTCTAGTATGTTAGGGTGTCTTTGTTTCAGTCCGGGATTTCCCCAACCAGGTTGTCGCGACTTGACATCATTGAGCTGGTAATGGACAAGGGCTCCCCACCTGTTTGGGAAGAGTTTAGACCAGCATCAGTGTGTGAATTCTGTGGGGTGATCTCGGAGCCGCAGCCTACTTTTTGCTCACTGGACTCAGGCCCTGTGTACCTTGCTGTAGGATGTGTAGGGTTTTCAGGTCTAGTGTTTGCCAAACAAGTTTGGTGTTCCCTTTCTGAAGGTATCTTTCCAAGTGCTTTGAAAAAATGCGCTGGTTAGGCCACTCCTTAAGAAACCATCTTTGGACCCAGACAGTTTGGCGAATTATAGACCTGCCTCCAACCTCCCCTTTCTGGAAGAGGTTGTCAAGGAGATGATGGCACTACAGCTTGAGGAACACCTAATGACTTTTGACATCTATGAACTTCTCTAGTCCAGGTTTAGGTTAAGGAACAGCACTGAGGCCGCATTGTTCAGGGTGCACAATGATCTTCTTATAGTGAGGGAAAGATGAGAATGGTCAGTTCTCATTCTTCTTGATCTCACTTCAGCTTTTGACACCATGGACCATGGGTGGTTGTTGGATCATCTCAAGGAGCACTGGGGACTCACTGGCATGGTCATCTGCTGGTTTGAGTATTCCTCAGGAATAGGCCACAGAGGGTGGTAATGGGAAATGTCTCCTCACTTCCGATGTCCCAGCTCAGTGGCATGCCTTATGTATCAGTCCTCCCTCACATGTTGTTAGCAGTGTATATGCTGCCCTAGGAGGGGTCATTACATGGTACTATTTTGGTTTTATTGCTATGCTGATAATAGCCAGTTGTAGGGATGGACAAAGCCAGGGTGGATTTGGATTTGGTTTCAGATGCCAGATCCAGGATGAGTTTAGATTTAGTTTTGCAAAGGATTTGGATTTTGCTGGTTTGGGCCTCTATTGATAAGTGGTGAAAAAAGACATTTTCAGAGAAAACACCACACACTTTAAAGGGATAGTGGCATAACAGTATAGAGTATCCTGTGGAGACACACTACATCCTGCTATTTAAATTTTTTTTTTGTTACCTGACCCTGACCAACCTACAAAGCAAAAAGCCAAAAGGTAGGGTGCAAAATGAAACATGGCTTACAGGACCCCCCACTCATCCACCCTGATGTGGTTAGATGAAAATCAGGGCCAATAGAAAATGTAGCAAAGCAACCATATTAAGTAATATGGAACCCAGTGGGCACGCAGCAGTGGGCATTTCTCTGCTTTGCATTCTTTTCTTTTAGGCTGAATATTTAGCTGACACTTAGTTAAAGCTGTCTCTAGTGTTTCTTTTTGCCAGCATTGGCATCCCCAATGATGTTTCATTCGATATGCGACAGTTCAGCTAGAGGCCGATTAACACACACACACTTTTTTTTGGTTTTTACACAGATGCGACTAACAGTTTAGTTTGGTCTTCTTAGTTGCCATTTAACATGGTTTCCTTTTTTGTTTTGCCTTTTTCTTATTAAAGAGCCACTGACGCCAAAAGTGCTACATTGCAGAATCCAAATAAGCATACCCCCAATAAATCTCATATCAAAAATTACATTTCTGTGTTACTTCATGTTAAAGTTACTAGCCATTTTCTAACCCTGATATTACTACCTGTACAAAAAAAGCCTGTGTCAGTGAAGAGCTGCTGCTGATGTAATCTAGGGGACACATAGTCCAATATTCCCTATCAGCAAGCTTATAGGACCTGATTCTCCAAAATTGTAAAGATCAAGTGCAGTGTTTTGTTTTTATATTTGTTTATTGATGAATTCAACAATACATACAAACATTATAGAATACTTTCAATTTCCATATATCTTAAAATTCGATATTCTCATATCATTTAGCAAAACTAAAAAGCATAAAATACATTAAAAAACGTGAACTGTGTAAAACCATCGCAGAACAATTAGGGAGAAAAAACATTTAATGAAATGAATATTGTCTTATTTGATAAGGAAAGAAGGGCAAGGTAGGGTTAACAAAGAGAGGGGAGGGGAGGGAAGTGGGGAGAAATAATAGCTATTGAATCTAAATAAAGAATAACAATCAATTGATTAGTTTATCTTTATACAAGTTCCATCTATTCCACCTGTTAGGGAACTTTTCCTTTTGGTTGTTTATAGCAAAGGTTGTTCTTTCCGTGTTGTAATTCTGGGATATTATTTCTACCCAATCCTGAGTTGTGGGAGCAACCTGCTGGAGCCACTTCTTGGTTACAGCTTTCTATGCTGCTGTTGTGAGGATTACCCATAAATATTGATCTTCTTTACCTTTAATGTCAGTTGGGTATAGCCCCAATATCAAGTGTTCAGCGCTCACCTCTGATGCTAGTCCAAACAGTTCCTTTAAGTGGGAGCTTATCAGGTTCCAATAACCTTGGAGTTTAGTACAATGCCAAAATATATGTGCTTGGTCAGCTTCTGTGGCTCCACAGTGTCTCCAGCAGGTCGGATGTGGCTGAGAACCTGCCTTGAATAATTTGTAGGGAGTATAAAAATACCAGAGGCTAACCTTCCAGGTGTATTCACGCCAATTCGTTGATGAAGTAGTTTTCCAAGCATTTCTAAAAATTTTTATCCAGGAGAAGGAGCTCAGAGTAAGGCCCAGCTCCGCCTTCCATTTGTTATGGATTGGTTGTATGGTATGGGCTTTGTCAGCAATCAGATTCCAGTAGAGCATGGTGATTGCCCCTTTACCATGAGTGCCCTTCCATACTGTCTCAAAAGCCATAGGAAAGGGTCTCTCATCCTGCCAGCCCATTAATTGGCGTGTTTTGTTATTTATATGGTCCCTGATCTGATAATAGTATATACAGTCTGCTGGTTGCTAATTGACATTGGTTCTGATTACCTCGAACTGAAGTATGTCTTGCCCCTTAAGGACCTGCTAAAGGGCACATAAACCATTTTCCATCTGTTTCTTGTACCATCCTGAGTTGACAGCTGGGGAAAAAACTTTCATCAAAGCACCACCATCTATATTTCCACATATTTTTAGCCGTGAACCCCTTTCTAGTTCCCTGGATCCAGGCCTGTAACGTTGTGAGTACTGCATAACTTTGGTAGTCCACCAGGTTTATTTGGGATGAGGAATCAAATATAACTGCTGAGAGGGGCACCTTACTTTTGTTTTGAGTTTCCATTCACTTCCAATGGGCAGTATATTTTGGGTGTGTCTAAAGAAGGGCCACCTTCATTTGGGCTGCTAGCCAATAGTCCTGTAAACTGGGGCAGGCCCTCCCTCCTTGTTGTCTAGGGAGAAAGAGGGTCTTCCTTGAAAAACCCTAGGGCAAGCATGTGCCCAGAGAAAAGCCATTATTTTTTTCTGCCAAACTACCAGTTCTCTCTGGGGGATTGGGCAAGGGACTGCTTGGAATAAATAACAGTGGTGGAATTCAAGAATGCATGGGACAGTCATAAGGCAATTCTAGGGGGTCGGGGTAGGAAGAAGTAGGCTTTTGGTTAGCTAGGATCTGCAGCTTATCCATTAGGTAGGGAAATGGACAGACTGGGTGGGCCAAGCGGTCCTTATCTGCCATCAAATTCTATGTTTCTATAAAGGAGTCAAGGTAATACATGTGTTTTAAATGTTTGCAATCTCGAGTAAAAAGGGAGGGGTAAGAGATTCCATCTTTGTAGGTCAGCCCATATTACCTTAAGGAGATTAGGGTAATTACCCTGTAAAGATTATGTGACAATTTGCCTAATCTCACCCCAAATACTTAATATCAGAGCAGTCCCATTTCATCGGGTATTTAGCTACCAAGTCAGCTGGTATCTGGGAGGCTAAGGCCAGCACCTCTGTCTTGGTCCAATTTGATCTATAACCCGACAGTCGAGAAAAGGTTTCTATCTGGTTAAAGCTTTGAGTCATTGAGTTCACAGGGTCTGTCAAAAATAATAAAACAACATCTGCATATAATGCGATTTTATGACGGGTACTGCCCCAAGTCACCCCCCCATGCTTGTGTTCAATCTTATGTGCTGAGCTAATGGCTCGATGTAAAGAGCAAAGAGAAGAGACAACAAGGGGCAGCCCTGCCTAGTACCCCTGGTAAGTGTAATAGGTTGGGATATATAGCCATTCATCCTCACATATGCCATTGGATTGGCATACATCTTGGCTATAATTTGGCGGAATTGACTAGGGAATCCAAAGCTAGCCGGGGAGCCCTGAAGAAAAGTCCAGGAAACTTGATCAAAAGCTTTTTCAGCATCTAGACTCATGATATATGCTGGTTGGGCTTTTTTTTGTAAATGTTCAATACTATTAACGGATCTCCTAATATTATCCATTGTCTGTCTCCCTTGAATGAAACCTGCCTGGTCCATATAAATAAAACCAGGAAGGATCCGCTCTACTCTCTTAGCCAAAATGCTTGCCATGATCTTATAATCAGTGTTCAAGATAGAGATTGGGCGATAAGATGAACAGTTGGTGGTGTCCCTGGCCGGCTTCAGAATAATCGATATGATCGCCTGAGACCAAGAAGGGGGCATCGAACCATCCTTAGTACGCATGTGATTATATGCTTGATATAATAAGGGGGCAACATCCTCCTTAAATTGTTTAAAAAATTTGCTTGGCAGTCTGTCTGAACCCGAACACTTACCAGATTTCAGTCTTTTAATTTCTGTTAAAATTTCCTCTTCTGTAAAAGGCAGAACCAAGGCCTCTGTCTGACTTTGTGGGAGACATGGGAGTTGCAATGGATCAAGGAATTTCTGAATTTCCTCCCTAGTGGGAGTAGGCTCACCACTGTAAAGTTTTTCATAATATGACTTAAAGGCTTCAGCTATTCCCTCAATAGTGTATTGCATGGTGTGCTTAATGGGATCTCTAACTTTAGGGGTGTTAGTTCAAACCTTATGTTGGTATAGCCTACTAGTCAGTAATTTAAGTGCTCTAGGCCCTCCCTCATAAAATCTTTGGCACAGATAAATCAATTGCTGTTCCACTTGGTAATCCAATATTTTTTTAAATTCTGCTTTCAGTTTTATCAACTGCTTCCCTCTTTCTCTATCTACTTTTTGCTGCTGCTGTAATTGTAGGTCCCGTATCTGTTCCTGAAGGTCTCTGCTTCTGTGTTCTCTTTGTCTCTTAAATCTAGCTGAGATTTCAGTAAATCTCCCCCTTACAATTGCTTTCACTGTGTCCCATAAAATGCCCGGGAAGATGTCCGGTGCTGGTTTAATTGTACTGCTTTCTCAATTTCTTGTTTAATTATATCTTGTGTTTCCTCGTTTTGCAGAAGAGAGACATTAAGTCTCCAAAAAGAAGAGCGTTCGGTGGGCCCACAGCTAACTTTAAGTAGATAGGGGAATGATCTGACAAGGCCCCAGCCCTTATCTCGGAAGACCTGCATATTTTCATTGATTCTTTAGGGGTAAGGAAGTAGTCCAGCCTAGAAAAGGTTTGATGCGGGTGCAAAAAAGAATGTATTGTCTGGCGCTTTTATTCAGATGACGCCATATATCAGTCAGGCCATGTTCCCTTAGAAGCCTCGCTACCTTTTTAGCAACCCCATCCTCCTGCTTTGTCATTTGAGCCAATGAATCTAGTAGAGGGTTAAGTTTCAGATTCAAATCTCCCTCAATCACTAAGTGACCCTCTGCCCAACCTAGTATTTTAAGTAAAAATTCCTGAAAAAAAGGAAAAATCTGTGCCAGGAGGGGCATACGGTGACACCAGGGTAATCAACGAACCATTAAAATTACCCTTAATACCTACAGATCTACCTTCTTTATCTAATAAGGTATCCTTTAATTTAAAGTGGGTTTTATGGGGAATCAATATTGCTGTGCCCCTCCTACGGCCTTTCCCATATGCAGATGACACTACTTTTTGGTAACCAAATTTTGATAATTTCATATGTTCCTCTTTACTCATATGCGTTTCTTGCAGTAAGATGAAGGCTGCCCCTGATTTCTGTAAATAAGACATTACCCAGCTCCGTTTAATGGGATGGGCTAAACCATTTACATTATAAGACAGTATCAGTGTATCAGACTTATCAATAATCCGTAGTAACAGTATCTAAATTAAATAGTGTTACTCTGTGACTTAAGATCACCTTATTTCTGTAAATCCCCCCAATTGCAGGACCAGGCATGACACAAAATCTTTCTCCCTTAAAAAACATATAATAAAGCTACTCAACTTTGTTAACTCTTTTAACACATGTAGCAACTAGAAAAACATTTGACTTCCAAATGTGGAGATCTACCAAAGCCTTAGTAGATCTCTGTTCATCCAGTTTCCCACCTTGAAAAAAGAAAGGTCACCAGACTGAGGAGATGAAGCCTGAGCTGCTTGCCACTTGATGAATAGCTCTCCTGCAGAGCCCAAGGTGGTCACAAGTGGACCTTCAGCTGAAGATCAGCGTGTATGTGACGTCAAACTGTTGTAAAGGCTGAAAAGCTTAGCCACGGAGTAAAAGCAGCTAAGAGCACGCTGCACAGGCAGCAGCCACTAATGAGGAACGAGTCTCGCTGCTTCAGTCCCCCCCACATTAGACCCCAAATGAATGTCCTTGTAAGTCTGATTAGTTGCTTAACTTGTTTTAGCAGTAGTCTCTAGACTTTGGCAGTGTATAGGACAGTACGCCCGGTAACCCACTAGAAGACATGTGGCAGGCACTACTATGGTAAATTTTAGCTTAGCTCACCCACACCTCTGAGAGCAAGATGGAAAACAAAAAAAAGTCCCCTCTCAGTCCTGGATATCGGTAGTGCGAGATATTTTGCCAGCTTGAACCTTCTGTAGCACTAATCTGATCGTGCTTAAGGGCGCCAATGATGATGCATAGAGCCCACTACCTCGGCTCTTCTTGCTGAGGGCTATGAGCCAATCGGAATGACCCCATGGGTCCTGCTGGGAATCCGAGTTCAGCTGGGTAGATTCTTGTGCTTCCAGTAGGCCTCTTTCCATCAAGGCCCTCCTTGCTTCCTCGGGAGAGTCATAGATTTTGACCCCTTCCAACCAGAAGATCCAGAGACGAGCAGGGTAAGGAGTATTAAAGTGGATATTCTTTGCTCTGAGAACCTTCAGCATATCCGTGTACCGCAACCTTTGTTTCTGCACCTCTGGGGGGTAATCATGGTCAAAATACAATCTGCTTGTTAGATATTTCACCTTTTTCTGCTGCCATGGTTTCAGCAAAATTTCTTCTTTCACCTTGAAGCTGTTAAATTTTGTGATGATCGATTGAGGCTTTGCATATGAGGGGGGTTTAGGTTGGTGCACTCTATGTGCACGCTTTGTGCTAAGCTGATATCCGTGGGGTAGTTGTAAGACGTCCGCTAGTAAATCTGCCATAAATTCTGTCATCCGGCTGGTCTCCGACCCCTCCGGCAGCCCATGTATATGAATATTTTCTCACCTGGAGCCACCCTCCAGGTCCGTGCACTTTTGTTGGAGTTTCTCTGTATGCTGGAGAAGGACTTGTAGGACCAGGCCTGTTCTTGTTACTTCATCTTCTGTGGCGCCGACTCTTTCCTATAGCTCTCTAACTGGCTTCTCCAAGCCTGTAAGGTTTTGGTTTAATTGTCGGAATTCCACCTTATTCTCCACCCACATCACCTTGAGCTCTTGGAATAGTTTTTCAAATCTGGAGCGTGTGAGGTGATAATGTTCCTCCTTCATATCGGCCATACTCATGGGGGAAGGGCTCCGACTGCTATCTCTGGCTTGTGAATTCAGTCCAGATGCATCGTACCCCCTCGGAGCCCTTTTCATTCGGGATCTACTCTTTCGATCATTATTGCATCTCATATTTGCCATTTTGACAGTTTTGGCGCTTTTTGGAAGTATTATTTTATCTTTTAAGGCTCTTGGGTATTGGGAGATGTCTCTAGTGATCTGCTGCCAGCTCTGTGACATCACTGGAAGTCAAGTGCAATGATTTTCACATGTAAAATAGGCAGCACCATTCAAAAAACATTGCTATAAAAACTATATGAGTGTCAGGTTTTGTAACAAAGTTAATTCCACAGTAGAACAATGCTCTGGGGTGGTTTAATGTGCTTGTTACATGGTAAGTGCAGAAAAAGGGAATCATGCTTTATAAGACATTGTAGTATGACATCCTATATTAGCAAGTACAATAAAACACAGATACAGACACAGACACAGATATAGTGGAATCATCTCCATTGTTTTGCTGTGTTTGCTGTTTGGGATTTGACTGCTGGCATTATGGGAAATGCATATATTTAACTGCATTTTGTATATCGTGGGTGCAAAGGTGAACAGTCATACAATCACTGATTACTTGGGGATGTGATCAACATTTCAGAATATGTGTTCATTTTGGCTGACTTACTTTTGTGAACTGTGGCATTATCTCTGTGTTTCTGCTGTGTTTGCTGTTTGGGATTTGGCTGCTGTGTATTATGGGAAATGCATATATTAATATGCACAGGAGATTTCAACTCTTGTAGTTGTTCCTGTAGTTCCCTTGGCAGGCCAACAGATGGCTGTGAAACAATGCTAGCAGCACTGTTCTACAGCCATATATAGATTGATTTCCAAATGTACTGAACTGAGCCAATCAGGGAAAAAACCTTCATAGACCAAGTAAAAAAAAAAAAGAGCTCACATGGTTTACTGACTGTTGCTACATGTTTTACTTGTGAAAACCATTGCACATGATCTTTACAACTTTGGAGAAGCAGATCCTATAAGCTTGCTGACAAAGAATACTAGACTATGAGGTCCCGAGATGACATCATCAGCAGCTCTTCATTAACACAGGCTTTTTTTTTTAACATGTAGTGAAATCAGGGTTACAAAATGGCTAATAACTTTAAAATGAAGTAACATAGACATCTCATTTTGGTATGGGGTTTACTGGGGGTATGCTTATTCTAATTCTGCAGTGTAGCACTTTTAGCCAGATGGTGTCAGTTGCTCTTTAAGTTTGTTTGTTTTTGTCCCCTCTTACCTTACATGCATCAGTAGGATAACCCCTCACACAGACACAATTGCCAATTAAACTTAGTCAAGACATACTAGCTCATCTTCACCATCTATATCAAAATGGCTTTGTAGAGAACCAATGGACCAGAAAAGAGACCAAGACAGACATTAATAAATGCCAAAACATTCCACATTTTCAGGCAACAAATGGTTGCGCAGATCTGAAGCAACACTACCAACAGTGTTGAAGATTCTCTGAATAGACACTGGTCAGAGGTCAACTTAAATATACAAAGACAACTGCACAATGCAGGTCAGATTTTTTATTATTTTGCCAATATTTCAAATGGTCATCCTGTATGCTGTTTCCTAGGGTCTTTTAGTCTTTAACCGTAATGGTAGCAGTATGACCTTGGCCAGCAAAGGAAGAATTACTATCTTTATCAATATCACGTAGAACTGACCAAGTGTCACCGTCTTCATTTTTTCCACTGGATGTTTTGCCTACTGCAGTGAGGTTTTGGGGGGGGGGTTGCATGCTCAGCCAGTTTTGAAATCGAAATAGCATCCATCATTTAATCTACACTATTTCAGTGAGTAGGTCTTTATACCTGCTGATGTCTGTGACATCAAAGAGGAGAAAACATGCCAGGCTGACCTTAAATCGAGGATCTGACATTGCGGCCAGAGTATGGTGTTCTGATTCTAACATCATTGATATTTTGGGGTCTACTTTTAGGGATGTACTGTAGCTAGGTTTTCGACAAGAGAAACACACTACCTTCCTCAATTAATGTTGCCTTCTGCTTTTCAAGTTTGTTCCTAAGAAGGAATATCAGGGGTATTACATGACACAGATTGGCATTGTCTGCAGTCAATTCCCAAGTGGCTTGCTCAAGTGACACATCCCATTTCTCTATTGAGTGCTCCAGGGTGTACTGATGCACTGCTTTACACTGCTGAAGAAGCTGTTGTGTCATGTAGAAGGTGGAATTCCACCTAGTGACTGTCACAAACCCTCTCAGCAGGTCAGCCCTCTACTCCCAAAGTGCCAGCCTCCGAGCGCAGTCTTGTGAACAGTTAACAGAAACAGGGTAACCCTCCTGTCTGTTTTGTGGGTTTAAATCAACCTTTGGTCTCAGTTCTGGAGGGATTCAAACTGTGAACCTTTTGCTAGCATACCCGATGCACAGGCTCAGATAATTCTGTCTTTGGGGGGCCAGATATCTTTGCCTATAGGCACCTAACCAGGTGTATAGAAATGAACCCTTAAAAACTCTAATAAAGACCTTAGATTAATCTTACCTTTTTCTAGTTTGGTATCACCATTCAAGCTTATGCACAGTGTCTGCTTTAACCATATAAACTCCACTTGTTAAAGAAAATAAATTCAAAGACAGAGCAAGTAGGCTCTAAAAATAGAGTTTTACTAAAATAGATAAAAGTATGTAAACCATAAAATACAGAACTATATATCACAAGAACCATACAATCTTTTAAAAGAACACGGTTTTAACAGTGCAATTCCTACTACAGTACTTAGATTTTGTCTCTCTCTACCTGTATACTTGCTTAAAGTGCTCAAAGATGTTTCTTTGTCAGAGCTTAGATAAAAGTCTCTGAAGGAAAACAGAATACTTGTTTAAAAGCTGGTTTTGCCCACCTCTTTGCATGAGGTCACCTAGCTCCTCCTCTGGTTATGAAAAATCATACACCCAGGATATTTTATCATATTAGAAGATAAGATAATTAAGGATACATCAGCATAAACTCCTTTCCCCATGTGACAGCCCCAATCAAGTCTGTAAATTTCCTTTCATCTATAAGCAGTATCCTCTCTCACACAGCCATCAAAGCATTTATGACTTCGCACCAGTGTCACATAATCCTGCACTCTTCCTCTAGACGCCATACAAGTTTATGATTTTTCTCTCAGCAACTACAGCTATAATTAACTTAGATAAATAGGAGATCCTTGAATAAGGCCTGTAATTAGCTTCTGGCCTTCCAGGTAACACCTTGTATCTAAAACCTGTGTGTGTGTGTGTGTGTGTGTTATACTCACATGCTGTTTCAGCATTTCTCATGAGAGACAGTCCATAACACATTTTTATATTACAAAAAATGATACAGTGATCAGAACCAGCTGTCCAAGTGTCACAGTGACCACCTACTACTTTAGTTGATGTTGTGGAAGAATATTGTCCTTATGTATCTGACACAATATTTTGCTTACTATAGAAGTATGAATAAAATGTCCATGTATTTTGTGTGCAATGCTTAATGCATTCTGAATAGTTCTGTAATCTTTAAGAGATTAATGCACTGCAAGACTGAGGATATGAGCAAACCAAGGGATGTGCACAGCACGTACAGTTTTAGCCCTATTGTCAGATACCAAAAATCATGGAGACAGGCCATGAGGAGTAAGCCAGTCAGAAGGCTGTCTTTTTAATTCCTGCAAGAGGTTCACTGCACTGTGATCTTTTGACTCAGAACTAGTAGTACAGAAGGCGACCTGCTTCTTATATGTCATGGCGACGTGATCGAGTCGGAGGATGAGGAAGAAGAATCATGAATTGTGAAAGGATGCCCAGTTACCAGTGACTGTCATGTAGTCTACAGTTTTGCTGCTGATCCACGTATCAGTTGTAATATGTATGTGTGGCACTGCTGATAACTTCAAGGCCTGCATCACTTTTTTACACAATTCACAATAGATATTTGGTAGTGCACTTCGCAGAATGTTTTCTGGATGGTATTTGATATTGTGGAACTGCAGTCTTCATAAGTGTAAAGCCAACAGATTCAACAAAAGAGGAGGGATGCAGGTCAAGAGCTATCATTCCTGCTGTTGCCTTAATTTGTGGGTAACTGGATGAGTGTGTGTATGACAGGGTTGGAAAAACCCTTATCCCATTTCATACACAAAAAGAGTTAAAAGCAAGGATCTATGTTGTCCTTTCCATTTGTGCTAGTTGTCTGTCTTTTGCAGGTCTGATTGCGCAAGAAGTTTCCTCACGGCACCTAGGAACTGGCCACTCTGATGGTCCACAATTTCCTCATTATCTCTATTCTTTCACTTGCTGTTTGTATTGTTTGTCTCCCCCAGTTCTATGTGGTTAAAAACACATATGTGAATCTTTATTTGAAACTGGGATCCTTGGTTTGCAAATGTACATAATATTGTTGAAATGAATTACAGAAAGCTGTTTGGGTTTGTTAAAAAAGATAGCAAGCTGGAACACAGGGAGTTGATCTTAAGATACATTTTGACCTTCACAAGCTTGTTTACAGAATTGTCAGTAGGAAGTCAGCCCTTGGACAGAATGTATTATTCAAACAACATGAAGTCTTGCTATATTATGACATATGCAGTTAGACCCAGCCTTCGAACTGCTCCGGAGGTGAAAGAGTTAACTTTCCATGCCAGGCATGGAATCTTGAGCGCGAGCTCGGTTGAGAACTCTGTCTGTTGTTCTTCAAACTCAAATTGTCAGATTCTTTCCTCCGCCTCACTGAACAGTCGCTCCGGAGATTTCTCCTGCTGCTCGGTTCATTTTGTCGGTTAAAAAGTATAATTTCTCGTTTTTTAACCACATTTTGTCTATATTTTAACCGCAACCGGTCGGTTCAAGCTCTGTCTGTGGTATCGTAAATAATAGATAGGTTTTACATTATTTCTGTGTGGAACTTGCAAATGATATTATCGGTTCGGTTTGAACCAATCAGGTTGTTGTTAAACTTTATTAAATTGCATTTAGAGTGCAGTTCCCGGTTCTAATCGGTTCTAAAAAAAACGGATTTCATTATATTTTTTTCCACGACCCGTGTCACGGTTGGGAACCGATAAGGGTGTCTTGCTTGGCGGATTGCCGTAAACGGGCAAGTTTTTGGTTAGGCTGGGACTATGTCTAAGAAACCCAAAAGAAAAACCGGGCCCACTGGGTTTCAGCACTGTAGTGTCTGTGGAGAAGACTTGGCCAAGGCTGACCCACACACCACATGTGTTTATTGTCTGGGGTTTGACCACCTCAATGCAGACTGCCAGATTTGCAAGAATTTTCCTGCAGCTACCCTGGATAAGAGAGTTGGTAGGCTCAGGGAACGACAGGCCAAAAGGTCCGCTGACCCGGATGGCCAGCCCGGTTCGGTACCAACCGAACCAGAGGGAGTGCCCTCTGACCAGGGCGAGACTTCCTCGGGCAAACGGAGGGCTGACTCAGAGGAGTCAGACCCAGCAAAAAGGACTAGAAAATCAGCAGGTGTGGAGCCAAAATTTCCTTCTCCAACCGCTGCAGAGATAGCCAAAGCGATCAAAATTGTCCAGTTGCTTTCCCCGGTTTCGACCGAACCGGCACCATCAGGTAAGCGGTCGGTTCGGTCGGTGCCACCGGTTCAAGAATATGATATAGAGGAATTTTATGAACCGGAGGAGGGTGAGGAAGATTATGAAAAGAGTGAATGTGATTTTGAAAGTCTGGATGTGCCCATTGAACCGGACATCTCCCCAGACAGACCTTCAGGAGTGTCTCCCCCTAGGCTTTCTGAGTCCCCTTCTCATTTTATGTTTTATAAGAAAGTGGTTGAAACCTCCAGCTCCCTTTGGAAGAAGCTGTGGATGAACAGGAGGAGCCTGACTATGTAGAAATGATGGATATCCCAGAGTCTAGGAGATTGTCTATTCCTTTACATAAATCTTTTAGGAAACAGACAATAAAGATTTTAAAAGTTCCTCACACTATACCTCCTGTGGATAAAAAAATGGACAAGAGGTACACATTGTCAGGCCCTGATACGGAGTTCCTTTCACAACAATACAGCCATGTTGGGGCAGTGCAGGCTGCAGCCTGTGATAAGACAAATATTCCCTTGGCTTCACACCCCCCTGACAAGGACTCCAGGAGGATTGATGCCATGGAAAAGAAACAGTACATGGCAGCATCCTTGGGACTCAGACAGGCAAATTATATGGCCTATGTTGCAAGATACCAGAAATCCAGATGGGATACTGTTATGGCTCTAGCGAAACAGGTCCCTGGCCAGCTTGCCAAGGAGCTGGAGCAGGTGGCTGCTGATGGTATTGAGGCATCCAAGGTGCAATTCCATGCTGCAGTGGACTCTAATGATGTATCTTCAAGAGTCATGGCTACATATGTGGCTTTCGCAGAATGGCTTGGCTCAGGTGTACTAGCCTGTCACAGGATACCCAGGCTAAGGCCATGGATTTTCCTGTTGTGGGTAACTCTCTGTTTGGGAGCAGACAGAGAATTACATGAAGAAATGGATGAGTATAGGACCACTTATAGGAGTGCACAGGCCAAGGAAAGGCAGGCCACTCCTCAGAGGCAGCTTTCCAGGGGCAGGGGCAGGCCTTTTCACAGAGCTTTTTACCAAGCCCAGGCCTCCTATTCAGCCTATGCCCAGAGGGGGTTCTTCAGAGGGAGAAGCAGACGGGGTACGAGCAGGCCTGCTCCCACCCCTCAGCCTAAAGCCCCTGCCAAACAGGCACCCTGATGGGAGGGCCAGGGCCGATTCTCCATTACCTGTAGGGGGCAGGCTGGCTTACTTCATCCAGGACTGGGAGTCTTAACATCAGACAAGTGGGTCCTGGAAGTAGTGTCAGGACTGGTTCTCAGCTTCCAAAAATTTCCAAAGATGAGAACCAGATCCTTTCCACCTGCAAATCCATCAGAGACTCTCGCTTTGGAAACAGAAGTCTCAACCCTCCTGGCTCTCAGAACTGTAGAAAGGGTACCTCCCCTACACCAGGGCAAAGGACTGTACTCCAGGTACTTCCTTACCCCAAAAAAGACAAGAGAATGGCGGCCCATCCTGGATCTCAGATACCTAAACAAGCACCTTTTAAAACCAAAATTCAAAATGGTGACTCTGGGAATTATTTTACCCTCTCTAAGGCCAGGGGACTGGCTAGCATCCCTGGACCTCAAGGATGCCTACTTCCATGTTCTCATCAGAAGCTCCCACCGAAAGAACCTCAGATTCGAACTGCCCTCAGGCCATTACCAGTTCAGAGCAATGCCCTTTGGCCTCACCTCTGCCCCAAGGGTATTCACAAAATGCCTGGAAGTAGCAGTTGCTCATTTAAGAAGGCAAAAGACTGCCATCTTTCCTTACCTGGACGACTGGCTCATAGTGGGCCAGTCTCCAGACCAAGTCAAATTACACCTTCAGGTTACCCAGCAGCTGCTTACATCTCTAGGTTTCCTTCTCAATCTCCCAAAGTCAGTTCTAGAGCCTGTTCAGCTACTCACCTTCATAAGCGCAGAACTGGACACAAAGCAGGCCAGAGCTTTCCTCCCCTTAGAAAGAGCAAGACCCTGGTGGCTCTGGCCTCCTTCTTCACTCTGCAGGTCTCTCGACCAGCAAGGCATTTTCTGCAGCTCCTAGGGCACATGGCTGCCTCCGCAGCAGTAGTGCAGGGAGCAAGATTTCAGATGAGGGACATTCAGTTCCATTTGAGAGCCTTCTGGTCTCAAAGGAGAGATCCTCTAACCAAATTGATCCCAGTAACTCGAACTCTGATCCAGGCCCTACAGTGGTGGCAGGATCAGAGCAATCTGAGACAAGGGGTTCCTTTCATTCCTCAATCTCACTCCTTGACCCTTACTACAGATGCGTCCCTCTTGGGGTGGGGAGCTCACATGGGCAACCTCACCACCCAGGGATTGTGGTCCCCTCAGGAATCTCTGCTCCACATCAATCTGTTGGAACTCAGAGCAGTTTTTCTAGCACTTCAGGTTTTTTCTGCATCTGTTCAGAACAAAGTGGTACAGATCAGAACAGACAACACCACTACAATGTGGTACATCAACAAGCAAGGGGGCACTCGGTCTTCGGCCTGTGCACCGAGGCAATGAAGTTGTGGTCTCTGGCTTATTCTCTGAACATCTCCCTCATGGCAGGTCACCTCCCAGACAAGGACAATGTCCTGGCAGATGCTCTCAGCAGGATTTCCCCAGGGCCATCACGAATGGTCTCTAGATCCCATAGTACTGGAGGTAGTATTTGCCAGGTAGGACACCCCTCAGATAGATCTTTTTGCAGCCCCAGACAATCACCAACTTCCGCTATTTTGCTGCAGGCCCCCAGTGTTGGGCTCAGTCCCTCTGGATGCCTTCCTTCTCAACTGGGAAGGGAAGTTTCTCTATGCCTTCCCTCTCTTGTTCAAGGTGCTAGTCAAAATCAGATCTCAACCTTGCAAGATGATTCTGATTGCTCCAGATTGGGCCAGACAGCCCTGGTATCCACTCCTTCTGTCCTTAGCAGTCCACCTTCCCCTGTGTCTTCCCAGGAATCACAATCCTGTTAACCTGTGCCCAGGGGAGAGTTTGGTACCAATCTCAAATCCTCAATCTCAAGGCCTGGCTCTTGAAGAGTTAGAGTTGCTGACCTACACCTTCTCAAGGTGTACTTGATATCTTGAAAGCTTCTAGGAAGCCTTCCACCAGGGCTACTTATAATTCTAAATGGAAAAGGTTTTCCATATGGTGCTCTGGAAAGCATATTTCCCCAGAATCTGCTGATTTGCCCACAGTCCTGGATTATATGGTCCACTTAAATTCTTTGGGGCTGAGGCCAGCTACCCTGAAAGTGCACTTGGCAGCTGTCTCTGCTTTTATATCAGCAGGAAAGCCCTCTTCTCTTTCTGCTCAACCTGTATTCTCTAAGTTTTTCAAGGGATTGCTTCACATCAACCCTCCATTCAGGGACCCTGCTCCCGCCTGGGATCTTAATGTTTGCATTGCTCAGCTTATGCAACCCCCCTTTGAGCCTTTGTCTTCAGCAGAGCTTAAGTACTTGACTTGGAAAACTGTGTTTCTGGTAGCCATCACTTCTGCCAGACTCATAAGTGAATTACAAGCTTTGTCAGTGGAGTCCGATTTTCTCTCCTTTCACAGAGATAAGGTGGTCCTCAGGACTAACAGGAAGTTCTTGCCTAAGGTGGTTTCAGATTTCCACCTTAACCAATCTATATCTCTTCCAGTGTACTTTACTGACCATTCCTCCTCTGGCGAGAGGAGGTTGCACAGCTTAGATGTGAAGAGAGCCCTTAGTTACTACGTAGAGCGTACCAAGGGTCACAGGTTTGACTCCCTCCAACTGTTCCTCACTTATGGTGAGGTTGGTAAAGGGAAACCTGCCACTAAAAGATCCATTGCCAGGTGGATTGTCTCTTGTATCCAATTTTGTTATCAAAAACTGGGTAAGGTTCCCCCTTCAGGCCTGAGGGCTCACTCTACCAGAGGTACAGCTGCGTCCCTGGCTGCAGCCAGGACATCCCTATCATAGAGATATGTCAGCAGCTACCTGGAAAACAGTTCACACTTTCACCAAGCATTACTCCCTGGACATCCAGGCTAGGAGTGATGCTCGGTTTGGCACAGCTGTGCTTCAGAGCCTATTTCCTAAGTAGGTTCTGTCCCTCCTCCATGGAGGTACTGCTGTGTAGTCTGTATATGTCATAATATAGCAAGACTTCATGTTGTTTGAAGAAAAAATTACTCACCTTAGTAATGTTGTTTCTTCTAATGGAGTCTTGCTATATTATGACCTCCCCTGCCTGCCCCTCTCAGAACCTCTGCTTTTGGGATGTGGGTGGGCAGTGCAGTGTTGGCACTTAGTAGATGCCCACCTTGTTTTTTCACCCCATTTTTGGGGGTGTTCGGTGTTGTGTTTTTATTTTTTGGATCCCCTGACTTGAGTCTTTGTTTTGGGACCAAAAATGTGTTAGTATTTTAGTAGCCAGTTGGCTAGTGTAGGTTTACAGCTTCCACACAGAATCTTAGTGAGTTTTGCTCATAAAGATCTGACAGTTTGAGTTTGAAGAACAACAGACAGAGTTCTCAACCGAGCTCACGCTCAAGATTCCATGTCTGGCATGGAAAGTTAACTCTTTCATCTCCGGAGCAGTTCGAAGGCTGGGTCTAACTGCATATGTCATAATATAGCAAGACTCCATTAGAAGAAACAACATTACTAAGGTGAGTAATTTTTTCTTTGGTGCCACCTGTTAAGAAGTCAAGATGTACTCTTTAGGCTAGTCACAGAAGGGTAATGGCAAAGTCTTGTTACTTTTTTTGAAGAACAGGAGATGAAACTTTCATGGACAGGATACAGAATTTAATTGCCAGGGGAAAACATCTTGCATAAAAAGAGCAATGTTTTGTTTTGGGGGAGAGGAGACTAAGATATAAATTGAAAAGAGACTCTCAGATGAAGGGCTATGTTTTGTTTTGTTTGTGTGTTTATTTGTACTGCATTTGTGAAGCACTATCCTGTACGACTTTGTTTTTTTTTTTATTATACTGTACAGTAGCAAGAAAAAATCCTCCCCTCTGATAGGTCAGACTACCCTAGACACAGTGATGTTATCAGACAATAACATCACTGTATCTAGGGCAGGCACAGAAAAGACCACATGACAACATCAGGAATCACTCCCTTCTCATGTGTACACAGAAGCCGAACATTACGGCCACTGAAGCCATCATGGCTTAACACCCCCACCAGCACCAATTCAGTCTGTCCCTGCACTAGTCACACGAAATAGCACAGTTCAGTATGGAAAATCTGTTTAATTTTCATGACAGTTTTTGCCCTCAAAGCTCAGCAGCTTGAGTGAACCGCGCAGACCATAGCTACCAGTTGCATGGTTCACTGAATCCTCTTAGTTCAGGGATAAAATGCTGGCAGATAAATTAAATTTACTTTATATCCTGAAATTAACCCTGCCACACAGCCTGAATGCCCACCCTGCTCCTCTTGTACTCACTGCTGAAAGTAAGTGAAAACAAACCAAAGCCGTGACAACATGGGTCCAAAATCATGTCATTGAACATGTGCTACACAGTCACTGAGTGGCTTCACCACCAGAAAAAGAAGCAGGAATCATTTAAACAATCAACAAAAAAAAAACTGAAACACAGTCCTTTTTCATGGGCAGGCAAATGGCCTTTGGGGGTTGACGTCAAAGATCACAGCATAAGGACACTCCAGTAAAACAGGGAAAAACCTTGGCAGACTGGGCAGGCAGAATGATTCGGGTAACAGCTCCACCAAGTGGCAGAAAAATATACTGGACTTTTTTTTTTTAAAAAACATACTCCCCCACGCACAAATATCAAATAAAAATGTTTCTTTTTTTCTATTTCATTACAAATGAGCCATTGTATAATAGTAGTAAGGCATGCCAGGGTGTGTGTTATTATGTAATAATGTCACTTTTCAGGTGATGAACACGCATGGCCTTGTGCTTCAGAGGCATGACGTTATTACACAGTAGCACATGCCCTGTCGTGCCTGATTCCTTAATTGTATTATTATTAATAATAATAAATGCTACTTATGAGTTTTAAAACTTCTCCAGGTCTGTCTATGCTTCCTGACCCATGCCTGTATGACACTTGGTGTTAGAAGTGGAATTTATGCTGTGAATACTTTAAACCAGGAGTTTTGTGCATGGGTACTAGACCTGATACCAGGGAAGCACAGAAGAAAGGTATGGAGCATGCAACAGCAAGCCTAGGAGTGATCACCAGAAGAATGGCAGCCAAATTAGAAGCAGAAACAAAAGTCCAAACTGAAGCTGTACAGCGGCATCAGTGGTGAAAGAAGACCAGGCAGAGAGGGAACCTGCAAGCATGTCTGCCTTCTTCAAATGGTGGGCTATGCAAAAAAGAGAGACTGAGAAGCAGAGAAAACATGCAGCAGAGAAAATAAGAGATGTAACAATAGGAGCAGCCATGGCTGGATGCCTTGTAAGCCATCAAAGCTGGAGGAGCTGGTATAGGCCCAGCAGATCAACAAAACACAAACAAGTTAGAAGACATTAAACTTACGAAGTCGTGTCCCTCAGATGATATCGAAGCATACCTGACAACTTTTGAAAGGGTCGCCAGAGTCTGCCAGAGACCAAAACAGCAATGAGTAACCAGGCTGGTACCTTATCTGACAGGCAAAGCCCCATTTGCCTACAACAGTATGGACAGTGCACAGTCAGAAAACTATGACCTTGTGAAAAGAAAAATCCTTAAAAGATATGACATCTCAGGAGAAACCTACAGGCAGAGATTTTGGTCCCTGAAGTACCACTCAGTTGACAATCCTCAAGAAGCCTTCACCCAACTCGGAGAACTCCTCATTAAATGCCTCCAACTGAAGGGCAAAACAGTCTCACTGATCATCAGCATATTTGCATGGAGCAATTCATCAATATCCTTCCTGCAGAGGTGCAGCTTTGGGTAAAAACAGTCAGAAAGTGGGGAAAAGTCTGTTTCTTTGGCTGAGGACTATCAGATGGCCAGACAGACACTACAGCAGTGAAGTAACTGCTAAGAAATAGTAAGACCCTCTTTTTCTCGATTTAACTCCAGATCAGATAAAAACTTTGATGTGGGTAACAAATCTGCACCCAGAGACTTGATTTGCTGTAACTGTAGTAAGCCAGGCCATATTGCATGAAACTGCCATAAAAGTAAGGAGGGTAACATTGTAGCAAATTTGGCCTTCAAATTGGGGCAAGTATTTAACAGCTGTCAAGGTGGGGGATAAGGCTGTGAAGGGACTTATTGATTCTGGAAGCCGATAGACCCTGGTGCATGTTGAAGTTCTGGGAAAACACTGTGGAAAAAGGCGAAGTTCTGGGGTCTCTGCATCCACGGGGACACTCAGTACTGTCCCACTACCCAAGTGACTCTGAGAATTAATGGGGTGTCATACCAAATAAAAGTGGGGGCAGTGCCCAAGTTACCTGTACCTATGATCATTGGAAATGACTTTCCAGGATTTGCAAAGTTAATCACAGAGTGAATAAATCTTGCTGTGTCAGCAGCTGTGATAACAAGAGAAGAGGCAAAGAAGGTCTCAGATGTTGGTGACTTTTTTCCTTTTGGTGACTCTCATTCGGACTTATTTGAGCCCAGTTCCAAGATCCGGAAGTCCAGGAAAGAAAGAAGACTCCTGATAAAACAGTAGCAACAAAAGACTCATGGTCATAAGGGGCTGATACATGAAAATGCTGAAACTAAACTGATAACTGATTGTGATGTTGTTTCTGAGCCAATGTTTTTCTCTAAGGTTATTTTGAGCAGTTGAAGGTGAAACAGAAACAGGGTGAACCAGTGTTAAAAAAAAATCTAATGGGTTACTGTACAAAGTTTGGATTAATCCTTCCCCCACCTCAGCTCTCTACTCTCCTCTATGCCTCCCTCCAAGTGCTCGCTCCGTAACTGGCTATCATTCCCTCTTACTTCCCTTCATAAATCCCTTGCTGGTGAGGCTGCGTTCTCCTTCTGCTTTCCTTAACTTTGGAACTCTCTTCCCCCAAACCATTCACTCTGCCTCTTCCAAACACTCTGTATCCTCTCTATTTCATGTCCACACTGCTCCCTCCTGTAATTGCCCTTAGTCGTAGCCCTACCCCACGCTCCTCTTTCTCCTTCCTGCCTGCTTTCTTCTACTCCTTCCCCTTCCCATCTTCTTCTTCTACCCTTCTCCTTTGCAGGCCTGGAAACCAGGTCACGGGCTGGGTGTGCACCCAGCCGTGTCTGGCGCCTGTGGGGTTTGCATCTCAGAGGGATGAAGGTCTGCCTCTCCCTCTCCTCCCTTTCCTATTCCCTTCCACACTAGTTCTCCACTCCCCCCACACTTTCTCCCCCTGCCTGCTTTTTACTACTCCTTCCCCTTCCCCTCCTACCCTTCTCCTTGCAAGCCAGGAACAAGGACATGGGCTGGGTGTGCACCCAGCCATGTGTGGCCCTTGTGGTGTCTGCACCCCAGAGGGACAAGGTTTGCCTCTCCCTCACTACCATACCTCCCCTCTCCCTTTCTATTCCTTCTCACACTAGTTCTCTACCCCTTCCCCTTATGCTCTCTCACCCCTCTGTGCAATATCCCCTACTGCCCTCCTATATAATTGTTCTTTTCTCTAATCCAAGGCACATGTCTAGTACACACACATTTCTTTTGTAACTCTGCACTGTTATTTAATCTCTGTATGTGTTTTATTTGTAATAAAATATATTGTGCTTATCCCCCTCCTCCCCGATGCATCTGGAAATCAGCTATTTTTAGCTCAGTATGTCTTTACTAGGTTTTTTTTTTGGAAAATAGAAGGCAGAGGCCATTGAGATTTTCCCCCACATTTGAGTGGGCTAATTTATAAAGTTAAGATGAGAAGTTAACCAGATATCTAATCTTGTTTTAAACAGGTTAAAGTTATTGCAATCTACTAGTTCCTGGGGTAGAATGTTCCATAATCTGGGGGCACGCAGTGAAAAGAAGTTATGCCTTAAACTTGTTTTTGCCTTATTAGCCTTGATTTGTTTATTATGGAGCCTGGGGACGATGCGGTTAGTTGAAAACATAAGATCGCACTGTTCCATTAGTTCAGGGGTTTTTGGTAATTTATAGATACACAGAATATCCCCCCTGTGTCTCCTAAGTTGGAGAGAGGTAAGCCCAGTTGCTTTTAGTCTGTCCTGATAAGCTTTGGAGGATAGCCTTGGGATAATTTTAGTAGCACATCTTTGGACCTGTTCGATTCATGCTATGTCTTCTTTTAGATGTGAACTCCAAAATGGTGACCCATGGTCAATATATGGCCTAATATAGGCTCTGTAGAGTGGTATGAGACACTGTTCAGATTTGGTCACAAAGGTGCATTTCATTTGTCTGAGTAAAGTGTTGTTGTGTTTGCCACTCTAATGCAGTGATCGCTGGAAGAGAGCCTGTTATTGACTAATATGCCAAGATCTCTTTCTTTACATGTTTTCAGTGTGGTATTATTTATCTGGTAGGTGTTTTTAAGGTTCTTTGAACCAGAATGGAGAACTACGCATTTTTCAACATTAAACTCCATGTTATTAACCTGAGACCATTGCTCACTTGAGTTCAGATAAGGGA
This sequence comes from Neoceratodus forsteri, assembly GCA_016271365.2. NCBI lineage: Eukaryota > Metazoa > Chordata > Ceratodontiformes > Ceratodontidae > Neoceratodus > Neoceratodus forsteri. The sequence goes on along the minus strand of CM057451.1, from coordinate 946,872,535 downwards.
CAAGACTTTGTAAACATAGAAACATAGACTTTGACGGAAGATAAGGACCGCTTGGCCCACCTAGTCTGCCCATTTCCCTCCCTAAAGGATAGGCCGCAGATCCTAGTTAACCAACAGCCTAGTTCTTCCTACCCCCCACAAGAATTGCCTTATGTCTGTCCCATACATTCTTGAATTCTCCCACAGTTTTAGACCCCACAACCTCCTCAGGAAGGCTGTTCCATGCATCCACTACCCTCTCTGTGAAAAAATACTTCCTTATATTGCCCCGGAACTGCCCCCCCATCTTTAAATTGTGTCCCTTGTTCTTGCATGTCTCTTTTTCTGAAAGATGCTACCCTCTTGGACTTTGTTGATTCCACTGAGGTACTTGAAAGTTTCTATCATGTCCCCCCCCTCCCTTCTTTCCTCAAGGGTATACATATTAAGCTCCTTAAGTCTCTCCTTGTACAGCTTTTCTTGCAGACCCTGCACCATTTTGGTTGCCCTCCTCTGGACTGCCTCTATCCTGTCTATGTCCTTGCAGAGATGGGGTCTCCAGAACTGGACGGAGTACTCCAGATGGGGTCTCACCAACTGTCTGTACAGAGGGATAACAACTTACTGTTTTCTGCTGGTGATGCCTCTCCCTATGCATCCCAGTATACCCCCAGCCCTCCCTACTGCCTTCTCACATTGCTTGCTAACATTAAGGTCATCTGATATGATTACCCCCAGGACCCTTTCCTTTTTTGTTGTTGTTACTACCTCACCCCCCATTGTGTAATCTTCCCCTGGGTTCTTGTTTCCCAGATGCATTATTTTGCACTTCTTTGCATTGAATCCTAGCTGCCATACTTCTGACCATTCCTCCAACCTTGCCAAGTCCTTCTCATCCTTTTCACGCCTCCTGTGTATCAACCCTGTTGCAGATCTTTGTGTCCTTGCAAAGAGGCATACTTTTCTTCCAGTCCCTCTGCAACGTCACTTATAAAGACAGTAAAAGGAGGGACCTAGTACTGAACCCTCATGTACCCCAATTAGTAACCTCTTCTTCAGAGTGAACCTATTTATAATTACCTTCTGTGTCCTGTTGTCCAGCCAATGTTTTACCCAGGCTACCACCCTGGGACCCACCCAGGGCTGGTTAATTGACTATTAATCTTTTGTGTGGGACTGTGTCAAATGCCTTGCTAAAGTTTAGGTAGGCCATGTCCACAGCCCTCCTGGTCTACTACTTGGTCACCCAGTCAAAGAAATCTATTAGACTGCCTGACATGACCTTCCCACTGTGAACCCATGCTGCCTTGGGTCTTGTGCCCCACTGGCCTCTAGGTACTCAACTATTCTTTCCTTCAGAAGTGACTCCATCAATTTCCCTACCACAGAGGTCAAACTGACAGGTCTGTAGTTTCCTGCCTCTGTCTTGGTCCCACTTTTGTGAAGGGGAATCACATCTGCCTTCCTCCAGTCCTTGGGTACCACACCATCCTCCCATGATTTATTAAAAAGAGTAGTCGGTAGTTTTACTAGTTCCCCCCCTTAATTCTTTTAGAATTCTGGGGTGAATTCTATCAGGCCCCATTGCTTTGTCCACCTTCAGTTTTAGGAGTTCTTGCAGAACCCTTTCTTCCGTGAAAGGGCTGGGATCGACCCCCCTATCAAGAGTGCTTCTGTTAATTGGATTAGGCACTGAGGTGTCCACTTTCCCTCCCAGTTTAGAGTCATCAGCAAATTTAGAAAGCCAATTTTGTGAAGCAACTTGCATGTCGCTAATACAGATATTAAAAAGTGTGGGCTCCAGGAGAGAGCCCTGGGGCACCCCGCTGTGACCAAGTCTTGATCTGATAGTGAATTATTAATGCTAACCCACTGAATCCTATTCCCAAGCCAAAGATTTATCCAGTTTGTTAGATTCAAGTTTGGTAATGAGTTTGCCCCATGGGACTTTGTCAAAGGCCTTACTATAGTCCAGCAGTATGACATCCTTTGGAATGTTGTTGTCCATACCCTGGCTGATGTTGTTATAGAAGGAGATTAGGTTTGAGGTAAAAGAATGACCTGATCTGAAACCGTGTTGTGTTTTATCCATACGTTGGAGTTCTCCATTTCTTTTTCCAAGTATGATTTGATAATTTTCTCCATCGTTTTACATAAAATGGAAGTTAGACTAATGGTACAGTCATTTTGTATATTGGACCTGTTACCCTTTTTTAATATTGGTGTTAATGTGGCTGATAGCCAATCCAGTGGAAGTTGTGAATTATTAAGTGATTTATTGAATATGATTTTTGAAGGGGTAACTAATGCTTCTGCAGTTTTGATCAGGAATCTGGAGCTTATTTTATCTGGGCCTGGGCTAGTTGTTCATTTTAAAGTTTTCAGAATTGAAAGTATTTCTGTTTCAGAGTTGTTGCACGTGTGTGAAGAATTATCTAGTAGGGAGTTTGAGGGTATATAGGGTCTTTTTTTGAAAATATGGAACAGAAGTAGGTGTTAAATAAATTAGCGGTGTCGAATCAGATTGTACACTAGTACCAATTTGTATCAATGGACCAATCTTCCTAGTATTACACTTTTTTTTTTTATTTTTCACAGACCTTAGTGGGGTCCTTCCTCCAGACTATCTCCGACCTGTGCCTAGCTTCGTCATTAATTGTACAGACATCCCTCCAACACACACAGCACCTCTGTTCTACCTGAAGGTAATCTCTACAACTGAGGCAAAAGAAAATACTTGGACAAAGTTCTTGGGAACACTAGAACCAGTGGGGACTCGCTTGACTTAAAGATTATGGCTCTCACCCTGCATGTGTTACTCTCCCCTCTAACCTGGATCCTAAATCTCTCACTAACCACTGGCATTTACCCTCAATGCTGGAACGCTGCGATGGTCACCCCGGTCTTTAAAAGCGGGTACAGAACCTGCCTGGCCAACTACAGGCCAATCTCAATTCTGCCCCGGCACTAGAGAGGATAGTATATGATCAGTTAAGTATGTACCTTGATAAGTGCAACCTTCAATGCCAGGAACAGCATGGCTTTTGGAAGGCACATAGTACTTCAATGGCATTGGTTGAGTTTATCGTCATATCCATGAAGTAGTTGAGCCAGGGCTCTTGGTGGGGCCACCTCATCGTACCCCACCAAGGCTCCTCAACATGGTCAACTACGACTCTGCTTCTCACACAACTCTCTAACATTGGTATATCCTCTGTCTCTCTAGGCTGGTTCCAGAGTTACCTCTCTAACAGGACCCAGCAGGTCAAGATTCTTGATGTTCTAGCCGACCATCGGCATGTCAACACAGAGGTGCCCCAAGGTTCCATTTTGGGCCCACTGCTATTCAGCCTGTTTCTAAATGAATTCCCCAAAGTCTGCCAGAATAAGATCCTTCTATATGCAGATGATGCTGTTCTCTACATGTGTCACTCTACTACAGAAGAGCTGGAAAAAGGCATGCAAGATGACTTTACTGCTGTGGAAAAATGGCTCCTTCAGTCTAAGCTCTTGCTCAACTACACTAAGACTAAAACAATGTTGTTTGCCTTCCATCAAAACCGTCATGAGTCACATCACCTCAATATCTACAATAACAAGTTTGATGCACTCAAAATGGTCACCACCTTTAAGTACCTTGGTGTCTACCTCGACAGCTCTCTCTCCTACAGCCAGCACATAGACCATGTTGCCAAGGCAGCTAGTGCCAGACTAGGTCAGCTCTACCGGCATAGGCAGTGCCTCACCGAAAGTGCCATCAAGCTTGCAGTTAACACCCCCTTCCTCCCTGATTTTTTCTAGGTTTCTGAAATGATTCCCTGTATGTGTTATTCATGTATTCTATTTACCGTGATTCTGTACCTGAACTGATGAATATGGTTGTATGCTCTCTTTAATGTTGTATGCCCTTGTTTAACATGTATGTACTCTCTTGATCTGGAACCTTTGTAAAAGAGCTTTGGCTCAAAGGTAATTGTAATCCTAGGTCTAAATAAAATAAAACAAATAAAAATAACAGCTCCGTGCTCTCTATCATAGATTGAGAGAATGCCTGACCGTTGACAGGTGTAAAATTGAGTTAACAACTTATTTGTTTGATTTAGCCTTCCCAAAATATTAATAAATTGTTTTATTGTTCCTTTTAATTTTATTTATACTGTTGCATTTGGTTTTATGTACAGTGCCTAGGTTTGGAAAGGCGCTATAAAAATAAAGATTGAATTTAATTGAATTGATTATGGACTGCTAATCTACGGAGCTGGTACTGATACAGCACTTAGGCGAATCAAGATTGTCTTAAACAAAGCCTGCAGACTAGTCCTGGGTGTGGTCTGTTTAACTCACACTTCTGAACGATACTCAAGCACTGGTTGGTTAAACCTGAATAGCAGAATTCAGTAGCGAGTCTGTCTAATAGCTAAAAAATCTGCCCTAGGTCTTGCTCCTCCTGGAGAGAGGCAACTGCTGAGAAACTCTACTTCCTCCAGACTAACTAAGGGGTTCGAGTAAAGCTGCCTTCATTATCCCATTCCGCCGGACCTCACTAGGGCAACAATCCTTTGAATATAGGGTCCCCTGCTGGCTAAATTCCCTTAACTCTGAGCTGATTGAGGAAACAAAATGACGCCCATTTAAGGCCAAGCTGCTGCAGTACCTGGCCACTCTTAGTAACTGCGACTGTGTCACCTGTGCATAATCCTACTGTTATTGATAGCTTATCTTTCCTGCATAGCACCCATTCCCCCCCCCCACTTCCTCCCCTGCCTGGTGTGACCCCACTAAGCACTTACTCCCACGTCCCCTCTTTCCCCCCCCTTCTGTTTTCTCTTCACAAATGTTAATCCACCCAATTTTCACCCTCCCCAGTTTCCCCTCCCTCACCCCCCACTTAAACCTTTTCCCTTATCCCTCTCTCCAACCATATTACCCAGCCCTGCCCTAGCTCCTATTCGTAACCCTAGGTAGATTCCAAATCCAATCCACCCCTCAAGTTCCTTAACCTTATTCTGTCACCCCCCTTTGTCTCTGCCCCTCCCTCCTACTCTCATCTATTCTGTTCTCCCTCCTTTGGTCACCGCCACTTCTGACCCTCCATAACTCTACCTGCACACTCTAAAGCTCAGCTACCACTATAAATTGCTTGTCCACCTTAGGTATGCTCTTAGTACTGTTGCAATAAAGTTGACCTCTCCTACCTGATGTATTTTAACTGTACTTGCTTGAATCTGTATCTGTATGTACCATAATGTACTTGCCTGCTGTATATACCCCTATCTGTTTTGTAATGTCTGCGTACCTTGTCTATTGCCTTACGACATGGAACCTTTGTAAACGAGCCTTTAGCTCAAGGGTGTTATCCAAGATTCCAATAAATAAATAAATAAATTTATCCCCAGGCTCTGCTTCATTGGGAGCACCTATGGAGACAGCTTCCGCCTCTGCCACCTACCTTCACCCTTCTCGCGCTCACCCTATGGAGCCGCAGCTTCCCCTCAGGTGGGGACAAGGTGAGGCAGGTACACCCCGACAATCCAGATTTCGCCGGGAGCTGGAAGGGAGGTCAGTGCGAAGCCATGAGGAGTCTGTTCCTGGTGCACCATTTCCCTGCAGCCTGGAGAGCTTTTTCCCGTTTTTCCCCACGAGGCATGCCCTGACGTCAAGGCACTGTGTGCCAAGCGTCCATCCCACGTAGACCAGAGCCCCTCCTGCTATGGCAGGACTATGCCACCCTGAGCCTCGCTGGGTCAGGCAATCTGCGGACCTTGGTCCCCTTCTCCCTCCGGCAGGCCTTCAGCGGCCCGGACTCATTCTTGAAGCAGGGTCGCTGGCGTAGCAGACGGAAATCCAACCACTGAAGCTAGTGGGCTGGCCTCGTATTATGCTTTTTATTATGTTTGCTTGCACGCATGTGCAAGAAACATTATGTGGCAGCTTAGGAGAGAAGCAGGTTTTTGGAGGTGCAGCACTGTGGTGGCCAGTGCCCCCACTGCATTTTGGGGCTTGGCCCTCTTTCCCCAATGCAGTGGCATGCTGCTGCTGACACTAGTTCAGCAAGGGTCACCCCATTCTCCTATTCTGCACCCATTTCAGCATATGTCCTTATGGAATGGGGTGACTGTAAAGCCAAACACCCCAAGGCACACCTCAACACTTGTCGGTGTCTGCAGGATAGGATGAGTTGAAATAGCATGAGCGTTATTCGCGACGACCCAAAGGCATACCCCAATTCCTGTCCATCTCTGCAGGGTGGAGGTGGGGTTGGTGTGAAGTTCAGTACTTCACTGCCATTCCTATTCTGCATCTGTCTAACTCTGACACTTCCAATGCTAGTACCAGCAAATAAACACTCGGCATTGACAAATGCTTATTATTCAGATATGAAAACAAGGATTTGTAGGAATCCTTTGAGTGTGCTAATTTAAATTCCAGTTTTGCTTTGGTCTGTTTTGTCATGTGCTTAAGGGTATGCAAGGCTATTTTATAATTTAGATAAGCTGAGGTCCTTTCATTTGTTTGGCCATTCTTAAGCTTTTTGAATAATTTGTGCTTGAGTTTAATTTGAGCTTTTATTTTCTTGATTAGCCACCTTGGAATTCGTCATTTATTATTTATTATATTTATTTTGGATTGGTACGTGGGTTCTTTCAATATGGTAAATCATATTTTTAAGTTTAGTCCAGGAGTCCTCCGCTAACAAATGTTGCATGATCTTTTCCCATGGTGTCAGATTTTGGGTGTTGTTAATTTCTGTGACATTATCTTTGTCATAGTTCCTAAAAGTGGATTATTTTATTATTATTTTTTTTTAATCCCATCTATATTTCTTCTGTCCCATATGGCCCCCATCTGACGACTCCCCAGCTCCTTCCCGGAATTACCCGGGGCTGCATCCGGTCCGAGGGCAGTGTCTGGAGAGTAGGTCGCCAATCTACCAGTGTCTTTTTCCACTTTTCTCCCTTATTTTCCCAAGGACCCCAGGAGAAGTACGCATGCGCCTTATAGCCCTGGTAATGGCCCTCTTCCATCCACCCCATTGGCTTATCGCTGGCACCCTTGCTTGCGCAGCCCCTCGGCCTCCACCAGGGGGTAGCTGTGAGTGAGGGATGCCACCCCACCTCCCTGGAGAGGAGAGCTGCCTTGATGGCCACTCCATCCAGCTCCGCCCACCCCCCCCTCGTGCCGACCTCCGACGGCCCAGGCTCACTCCCGAACCCGGGTCGCTGGCGTGGCGCGAGGTGAGACATCCAGCACCTCAGCCCTCTGCGCCACTGGGCCGGCCAAAGTGGACTGTTTTTTAAAACTAATGTGCACCCCTGCTATATCAAATAAAATAGTAGAATGATCACTGCTGCCTAGAGGGTCGCCTATTTGGATATTGCAGATTTTATCACTTATATTAGTGGCGAGGAGGTCTAAGGCATTCATACTTCTAGTTGGCAGTGTGATGAGTTGGGTGAGGCTATTGTCTGTAAGGGCTGATAAGAAGAGTTTGTCATAATGGCAGCTGCCAGTTAATGATGTCCAGTTTATATTGGGCATATTAAAATCACCCAATATTATTATATCACCCTTATCAGATAGACTCCCGCTACCCGTAAGACGCGAAATTGTGCAGAAAATTATATTACCTACCTTCGACTACTGTGATGTAGTCTACAGTGCTGCTCCCAAGTCTACCCTATCCAGACTGGATCCTCTCTTCAATGCATTCTGTCGTTTTGCCCTCGATGCCCCCCCTGTACCCACCACTGTGAGTTTTACCATTCCCTGGCCCTCCCTCTCTTGACAAGCCAGCACCTACTCCACAGTGCTAAATTTTCTTCTAATCTCTGGTTCAGGTCCCTTCTACCCTACCTTGCCTCCTCTCTATCATCTCCTCCAACCCCCTCTCATGCCCTTAGGTCTACTGACTCCCGGCTGTTGGTAATCCCTCACCATCGGATCACTGAGGCCAGTTGGCCTTCTCCTACCATCTCCCGAAGCTCTGGAATGACCTGCCGGTCCAAATCCACCACTCCTCCTCCAGGCATTCCCTATCCTCTCCCTAGACAAACTTCTACGTGGTAAACTGTTCATGCATCTGACCTCCTCTTCCCCCCCACTTGCCCGATCTCCCCTTCCTCCCACTCCTACTTACTACTCCCCCACTGCTCCCCCCTAGATCCTATGTGGCCTGACCAATGGCTTTAGCAAATGGCTACAAATGCTGGCATATATCTACCAAACTCTGCACTTACCCCCTACCGCACTTCTAACCTTGTCTCTCTGTCTAACGTGTTACCCGTAGATAGTGGCTGTCACCTATGTATTGTGTAAACATAATCCAGGTCCTAATTCCATGTTCTCCCATGGCTGGCAACATAATATTGTTTAAACCTACCCCATGTTGTATCACTTCTTGATGCAGCCCCCCACTGCATATAAGGTTGTTATAAATCCCTGTACACTGTTACTCTCACTCATTGTACCAATGTGTAACTAATTCCAAGTTAATGTATGTAATGTTACTCTCAGTTCATGATTCCAATGTGTAACTCAATACTATGTATCATGTGCTCCTCTGTAATCCCCCAATCTTGTTGCTCAATGTGTCTTTTCTTGTCAAATATTTCAATAAATAAATCAGATAAGTTAGAAATGTTGAGTAGTAGCTTATAAATCTGATGCTGGAGGCCTGTAACAGTTACCTATTATAATTTGTGGCTGACCTTTGAACTGAATGGTAACCCAGATATTTTCAGTGTTGGTTTGATAGTGGGTTTCATATGAAGAAATATAATCTCTTACGTAAATACAGACCCCTCCACCCTATCTGCCTGATCTGTCCTTTTGGTATAGTTTGTAACCCTGCATTTCTTTAATCCAGGAAGAGGAAGAATTCCACCAGGTTTCGGTAACTGCTATAATGCCCAGATTGAATATCTTGCTTCTAGCTTCCAGTTCAGCCATTTTGGCTAGATTAAGTGATCTTGCATTTAATGATAAAAACTTGCAAGAGGGTGTGGGGCAAGAGTGGGGTGGAAAGTTAAGAGACTTGAGTAGATTCCATTCTACCCCTTTGTATTTAGTTTAAAAAGTTATTAATAATAGCTGAAAACGATTTTCCCAATAAAGTACTGCCCCTCCTGCTGAGGTGTAGCCTGTCCCAGCAAAACAGCGGGGTTTTGTCTAGAAAATTCTCCCAGTGGGTGATGCATGGGATTCACTGTCTAAGACACCATTTTCATAACCTTTCATTTATGTATTTGATGTTTTGGGAAGTGGACTCTGTGGCTCTGGGGACAGGTAATATTTCGGAGAAGCTTACTGTACAGCACCTTTCAACAAGTAAGTTGCTGAGTGCTATGTAATCTTGTTTTATTTGATCAGGGTTGCTGTACTTAATGTTATTGGTACCAGCGTGAATGATTACAAGTGGGTTGGTTCCTGCATTGTGCAAAATCTCAGGAATCATGGTGGTAATATCTGCTATTTTTGGCCCCTCTAAAGCTAGAAGAAGTGTGATTAAGTTTATCAGGATTACAGATGGTTCTGTTGAGATGTTTAATGATCGAATCACCCAATACATACACTTGTCTTGTCTGGGGATGGGGGTCTGTATGTAAAGAACTGGGTTTATATTGGGGAAAGACCTGTGAGGGAGAGGTCTGCATGGGAGCTAGGGTTTTTGGAGTAACTGAGGGGAGTGGGGGGTTCTTAACATTCCCCAAAGGGTTGCAGGGTTTAGTGCAGTCTGTTACACATTTAGAGGCTTATAACTGGGCTGGGCTTGAAGAGCAGTCATCTTCTTGTATTATGTCTTCAGAGGCAAGGGGGGTGAAACTTTTCAAATAAATAAATAAATCTTCAGACACAGGAACAGATGGAACAATTGGTCATACCAAAGAAATGTAGAACTGAGTTGTTACAAATAGCACATGATAGTCCTATGGTTGATCACTTATTTATTTATTTAAGAGTTTTACCAGGAAGGCATGCTGAGTGTCGTCCACTCGATTCCAGATGCATCCTGGGGGAGGGGAAGCAGGAGAATATACAGTGCAATAGACAGTAAGAATATAGTACAGTAAGACAAATACACAAGGCAGATACAGTACATTAGGCTACAGAGCCACTCCCAAAATGGTTACAAAGTAGATGGTAGAGTCGGAGTAAAAGTAGGCGAGTTAACACTACAACTGTTTAATCGAGACTAAGTGTCTGGCATACTTATTAATTAAATACCTATTTGAGGTGCTGACTGGAGCCCCAAGCCAACGGGTGGTTGGGCATGGCCAGATGGGAAGGGACCGCACCCTTGCCAGATTGCTGTACTGGTTTTACTGACCTGGGAGACGTGGGATTCATGAAGATGTTACTACCTATTGCATTTCTTGTGCTGAATGTCAGAAAGTAGTCCCAATGACTAAAAATGACAAGCTGCCCCTACTCTTGATAGATGTGCCTTTTGAGAGAATTGCAGTGGATGTGGTTGGCCCCTTAAACAAAAGTAAAAAGGATAATCAATTAATTTTGGTAGTGTGAGACTACTACTTAATGCTAATAAGCAGTTCTAATGCATACTGTCACAGCCCCAAAAGTGGCAGCAGACATTGCCAAAATTTTCAGCAGGATGGTGGGCATACCTAAAGATATTATTACTGATCAGGGTGGTAGTTTTGGTGCTGCATTGCTGAAGGAGCTGTACTGACTACTAGGTGTCACTGCTATAAGAACCTCCCTGTATCACCGTCAGACAGACAGTCTTGTTGAGTGTTCAAATCAAACCCTAAAACGCACGTTAAAAAGGTTTGTGAAAGGTGAAGGGAAAGACTGGGACCAAAACTTATCTTACCCGCTTCTTGCTGACTGAGAACTGCCCCAAGCATCAACAGTTTTTTTCGCCCTTTGAAATGTTGTTTGGTAGACAACCTAGAGAGCTACTAGATGTAATAAAAAAGAAACATGGCATGATAACCCCACTTAGACACACTCTATTACATCTTATATGTATGCACTGAGAAAAAACTGGCAAAATATGTTGAAATCACCACAGCAATCAAGAAGTCCCAAAACAGCAAAAGGTACATTATGACCATGAGGTAAAAGAAAGTTTTTCAGTCAGGTGTAAAGGTCTTGTTACTGTTACCCACTACAGAAAACAAACTGTTAATGAAGTGGCAATGGCTTTATAAAGTGATTAGACATACTTTTATAGTTAATTTTGAGATTGAGACCCCTGATAGGAAAAATCCTACCAAGATATACCATGGTAACCTCCTGAAGAAATGGACTGAAAGAACACCAAAGGTTACTTTGTTAGTATTACAGTACCAGAAACTGCTGAAGAAGATATTGATGTAACTTATGACAGACTGGAACAAACTGTAACTTCTGAAGCTGTTAAGGTGAATATTTTCTTATTTACAGAACAAACCACAGAAATTCATGACTTGGTAAAGACTTGAAAAGTACTTTTATCACAGTGCAAGGCAGAGCAAAAGGGTTTGAGCACATAACAGTAACAGGGAATGCTCACTCTATCAGACAGAAGTCATACAGATTACCCGAGTGATTAGCAGCAGACATGGTTAAGGAAATATAAAAAATGAAAAAGCTAAGATAAATTGAAGAATCAAGAAGTGCTTGGTCATCATCAGTGGTGATTGTAAATCAAAAAGAAGGGGTGTAAGAATTTGCCTTGGTTGCAGGAAACTTAATTAAGTGTCCGTATTTCACAGCTGTCCTGTGCCCAGGATGGAGGATTTGGTGGACAGATGGGGAAGTGTCAAGTACATTAGTACCCTTGATCTCACCAAGAGTTACTGGCAAATTCTCTTAGCTAAAGAATCAGACACAAAACTACATTTTCCACTCCAGTTGTAGTCTGTCCATTTACCACTATGCCGTTTGGTTTATGTGGCACACCCACTGCATTCCAGTGGTACATGTATATAATTCTACCCCATCACACTAGTTATTTGTTGCTTATGTGGATGATGTCATGGTGTACAGTCCAGACTGGAAGAGCCACCTGAACGCCTATGAGCAGTTATCCAGTGCATTGAAAATGCTGGTCTGACCATTAATTCTACAAAGTGTGCATTAGGCATGCAGGAAACAAGATATTTGGGTTATGTTTTGGGAAATGGAAAAGTAAAGCTAGAGATTTCCAAGACAGAAGCAGTGGCTAGGAGTCCTATTCCTAAAACAAGGAAAGATATCAGATCATTTTTAGGTCTGGCTGGTTACAGCTGGACATTTGTTCCCAGCTTTGCTCAGATAGTTACTCCCCTCACTGAACTTACAAAAAAATGGTACCCGAATAAAGCGAAATGGCTCCTAGAGTGTGATGAGCCTTTTTGGTCCATCAAGGCTACATTATGCTGAACTCCTGTTTCAAGAGGTCCAGACTTTGAGAAACAATTTCGGTTACAGATGCATCAGAGATATGCCTAGGTACAGTCCTGAGTCAAAACATAGATGTGAAGGAACATCTCATGCTGTATATCAGTAGAAAACTGCACAACAGAGAGAAAACATACTCCACTATTGAAAAAGAGTGCCATGCTACAAAATGGATAATGGAGCCCCTTAAATTTTATCTGCAAGGAGCTGACTTTGTACTTGTAACAGATCACAATCCACTCTGTTGGTGTAATCAAATGAAGGATAAAAATCCCATCATCACAAGGTGGTACCTGGTACTACATCCATTTAAATTCACAGTGGTATGCAAATCTGGAAAAGAAAATGTCATCACTGATTTTATGTCAAGATATGGATCAGGAATTGAGAATTCAGAAGATTGAAAAAGTGTGTGTGCTTAACTGAACTGTTAGCTATAAAAGGTGGTTTGGAAAAGGGATTCTGTAAATGTTATAAGGTAATGGTAAAAGAAAAATAGAAGGTTTTGGAAACCTGTTAAAAAAACAGGTTACCTTTTAAAGAGGGGGGTATGTGACAGAGTCAGAAAAGCCCTTGTCCTTTTTGTTCTACAGAGACAGTTAAAAGCAAGTATCTGTTCTGTCTTTTCTATTTCTGCCACTTGTCTGTCTCTTGCCTATCTGATTGTGCAATCAAATTTTCCTTGTGGCATCTAGGAATTGGCCACTCTGACGATCCCACAGTTTCCCCCTGTTATCTCCCTTCTTTCACTTGCTGTTTCTATCTGTAACCCCTACTCCTTCTTGGTAAACTCAGTATTTTCGACAGCTCACTTTGGCAACACTTTCACCTCAGGGCAGGCTGCACCCCCCCACCTCGAGTCTACTTGCTGGCATACCTGGGCACCTCTCTTCCCTTCCCATGGCTAGGGGTATTTGGTGATGTTACAGTCATGGGAAAGGGGGGAGGGCCCCCCTGGTCAGGACTCAAACAGTTCAAACATTATTTCAGTATAGACAAAAAACAGTACTTCTGCAATTTTGGGATTCCTTCTGGTGACAGCGTGAACTCTTTCTTGGGCGCTTTGATGGTTTTCTCACCAGCTGGAGGGGCAATCAGGCTGTTTTTGTTCAGGGGCAAAGTTATTAGGAACAACAAAACATCAAGCAATTAATTTGGCATAAACAAAATGATGTGGTTCAGCCAGAAATCCTGATGCAGTCAGGCTTAGTTTACTTTTCAACAGTTTACAAGGCTCAAGCCACAAAACTCATTCTGCTCCATTGAGCAGTGTGGCACATTTTCAGAACTAGCACATTACAATGGCAGATGGCTGTGGTACTTCACTTAGGGGGATCTGGATCCTGATCCTGGATCCTTTCACATTTCTTTGGGAGCCAAAACAGGCTCTCAGCATACTGGTGGCAAGCAGGCTCTAACATTCTCTTTCCTCTTAACTTCCCTATGGCCTTACTCCCCACCATGGGGAACTTGGGACCCATTGCATTTCTCTCAATAGGAAACACATTTTGGAGCTGGGTAGAGTTCTTTCTTCCTATGGCCTTCCCACCCTTGACAACTCTGTGGGGGTCGCAATGCAGAGGCCAACTCTTCCCTGGGCAGTTCACAGCAGGTTACACTCCCTTAGTGGACATGGGCTTATGGCTGAGGGTCCGATCTGCCACATAGGACCCTCCAGAACCTGGTCACTGCCACTTACCAGTCCCGGGCCTGCCATGGCAGCCACTTAGTCTCTCAGCCATCTCCTTGTGGAGCAGGATGGGCTCCTCTCTCGATGCAGCGTCTTCCTCAACTCTGCAGATCTCTTTTGCTCGCCCTCCCCACCAGTGGTTGTGGGGATCCCTCTGCTTCACTTTTGGGACCAGGGCAGCAATCAGTGAGCCCTGGGTACCTTTGACCAAGACTGGTAGCCCACTCCACTGACCGGCACAGACCCTGATGCTCCTCATGCTTACGGCCACTCTCCTCTTCCTCCTCTCAACTCAAACTCCCTCACGGGCACTTTCTCCAGCTCTAACCCCTTGCACATGTGATGCCAGGGCCCCGCCCACATTACCAAGCCTGGCATCATGCAGGGTCCCGATGCCAGTGGGCATCCTGGTAACCCCAAACGGAGGGGGGGTTACATGTTCTTTCTTTCTCCCCTTGCTTCCCTGTGGTTAAAAACATTTATGTGAATCTTTATTTGAAACTGGGATCCCTTGGCTTGCAAATGTACATAATATTGTTGAAATGAACTGCAGAAAGCTGTTTGGGTTTGTTAGAAAAGATAGCAAGCTGGAACACAGGGAGTTGACCTTGAGATACCTTTTGACCTTCACAAGCTTGTTAACAGAATTGTCAGCAGGAAGTCAGCCCTTGGACAGAGTGTATTCATTGGTAGCACCTGTTAAGAAGTTGAGATGTACTCGTAAGGCTGATCATAGGAATGGTAATGACAACATTTTCTTACATGTTTTTGAAGAACAGGAGATGAAACATACAAGGAAAGAATTCAGAATTTAATGTGCCAGGAAAAAACATCTTATGTAAAGTGAGCAGTGCTTTGTTTGGGGAAAGAAAGATTGAGATTTAAATTGAAAAGAGCCTCTCAGATGAAGGACTCTGTGTTTTTTGTTTGTACTACCTTCCTGAAGCACTTCCTGTACAGCTGCATTTTTTATTTTATTGCTATTAATAATAATAATAATAAACACTGCTTGTGAGTTTTATAACTTCTCCTGGTCTGCCTGTGCTTTCTGACGTATGCCTCTATGACAGTATGATCATATCACAGGCCACCCTCTCAATCGGAAGGGATGGACAGGGTACTGGCAGAACAGATCAGGAGGAACTGCAGGAAGGGGGGATGGTGATAGCAGGGGACTTCAACCTGCCGGGGTGAGTGGGACACACCTACCACAAAGAACAGAAGGGAGCAGGTAATGGTGGATGCTTTCCAATAAAGCTTTCTAGTACAGTTAGTCAAGGAACAAGCTAGGGGAAGGAGCACCCTTGACCTCATACTCACGAACGAGGAGTGAGTGAGGCATGTGAGGGTGGAGGAACTACTGGGGGAGAATGACCACCGGACAGTATGGTTCCAGTTACAGATAGCTAAAGAGAGGGGGGCATCTGGCACAATGGTGCTGGATTTCAGGAACGCCAACTTTAAGATGATGAGGGAAGTGGTACAGGGGCTCCTGTGCAAAATTCAACCGGGTATGGACACACAACAAAGGTGGAAACTGATAAGACAGGATAGTGGAGGCAACAGAAACTTTCTATAGGGCCCTGACTAAGAAGGCTAGGGGAAAGGAACCCAGCTGAATAAGCAAAGGGGTGTTAGACAGGGTGAGGAGGAAAAGGGCAGCTTAGAGGAGATGCAGAAAATTGGGGAATGAGGAGGATAGGGAGGAATATCTGCAAGAAGCAAGAGGGAGTGACCAGGGGGGTAAGGGCAGCCAAGGCAGCAAGAGAACTCAGGCTGGCACAGGGCATGGAAAAAGATTTCTGTAGGTGCATCAGGGAGAAAAGAAGCTGTAAGGACCAAATTGTAAGAATTAAGAAGGAGGAGGGATGGGTGGAAGAGGGGGTGAAAAGGCAGACGTGCTCAACGACTGCTTCTGTTCAGTCTTTACAAAAGAACGGGAGGGGGTGCTACCCATAGAAGGAGGGAGGATAGAAACAGATGGGGGGATGACAGATGGAGAAATCACAGTGGGGAGGGCGCTGGAGGGGTTAAGGGCATTGAGGGTGGACAAGGCACCAGGACCAGATGGAATACATCCAAGAGTGCTGAAGGAGCTGGCAGAGGTCCTGGCAGGACACTTGGCAGAATTATTTAATTCCTCTCTAGACACAGGATGCATACCCCATGACTGGAGACTGGCTCACATGGTTCCCCTCCACAAGAGTGGACCCAAGGACTAACTTGGGAACTATTGGCTAGTAAGTCTAATGTCCATAGTGGGGAAGCTAATGGAGACCATCCTAAAGGAGAGGCTAGTCTCACTACTGGAGGTGAATGGGGTTCAGGATGAGAGGCAGCATGACATCATCAAGGGCAGGTCGTGTCAGATCAAGCTGGTGGAATACTATGACTAGGTGACTAGGCAAATTGAAGGGGGCCATGTGGTGGATGTCCTGTACCTAGACTTCAGTAAGGCCTTCAATTTCAGTACCGCATGGGAGACTTGGAAGCAAGCCATGGAGCATGGGGCAGGAGCATAACTGATGGGGGGGTGGAGAACTGGCTAAAAGATAGGTAGCAGAGGGTGGTGGTAGGTGGGGAATACTTATCCTCTAAGCCTGTGAAAAGTGGTGTTCCACAGGGGTTGGTGTTGGGCCCTGTACTGTTTGGCATATTTATTGCAGACATCTCAGAGGGCATCAGCAGTAAAATCAGCCTATTTGCGGATGACACCAAGGTAGGAGTGGTGATGGATGACCAGGTTGGGTAGCAGGGGCTACAGGAGGCTCTGGCAAGGCTAGAGGTATGGTCTGACAGATGGCAGCTGGGGTTCAATGCAAAAAAATGCAAGGTACTGCACTTCAGAACAAAAAATCCAAGGAGAAGCTACCATCGGGGTTGGGGGGTGCAGCTGGGGGTAACAGAAGAGAAGAAGGATCTGGGAGTGCTTGTCACAGGAGCAAGGAACAATTCTGCGCAGAGCACAAAGGCAGCAGCAATGGCCCACAAAATGCTGGGGTGCATTGCAAGGGACATTAACTCGAGAAGAAGGGAAGTTATTCTACCATTATACAGATAGTTGGTTAGACCCTGCCTGGAATACTGCATGCAGTACTGGCTCCCATACCTACAAAAGGGCATTAGGCTGCTGGAGGGGGTGCAGCGTAGGGCAACAAAGATGATTCAGGGCCTGGGGGAATTGCCATATGAGGTCAGACTAAGAGAGTTAAACATGTACACATTGGAGGAGAGGAGGGACAGTGGGGGACATGATTTAAATCTTCAAATACATGAAGGGATAATCAAAACAGACACAGAGGTTTATTCAGGAGGAGGATGGGGAGAGAGACTAGGGGCCATGACATGAAATTGGGGGTAGATTCAGGAGGGAGGTGAGGAGGCATTTCTTACAGAGAGGGTGGTGGCAAGTGGAACCCACTACCTGTTGAGGTGGTGGCATGTAACACAGTAGAATGCTTCAAGAAGGGGTGGGACAGGGCAAAGGGGAGGGTAAAGGGAGGGAAGGTGGGGGGGGGCAGCTGCTGAATAGGGAGCTAGCTGCAATCTCGAGCAGCCTAGATAGACCAGGATGGCCTTTTGCTGCTGGCAGCTTTTATATGTTCATATATCTACACGCCCTTTGAAATGACTCTTCAATGGTTTTGTTTTGGGGCATGGTCTGTTGTGAGATGAATGGAGAGAAGGCAGTTGAGGGTAACTGTCAGTTACAAAGGTGCTAGATGGAGATGGTGACGGAGATGAAAGATCATGTTGTTTCTTTGTTTGGTTAAGTGGAGTTGAAAAATAGTTGGCTATGCTACCACTTTTCTTTTTTATGATTATTTTTACCTTCTCTTCTGCGGAGCGGGTTGGCAGGTCGTCTGGCCGCCAACACCCCCCCTCCCCCGGACCCAGGTTTGTTCAGCGACTCGCTCTCCTCCATGCAGACTGGCACACACAGGGTCCCCCCCATGGGGACCCGGATCCAATACCTGGGGGACGCACCTCTCAGGCCCCCTGGGGGCGTGGTGTGCATGGCCATCAGCTGCCACGACCGCCTGCGATTTTTCTGCCTGGTTTTCACCCTGGAGCGGATGTGCAATGGCGTCGGGCGCACCCATGCTGACATCTGTCGCGCTTCAACCCCGGCTGTGAGCCATGCCTGTAGTGACCCTGACTTCCATCAGGTGCCGCTGCAGAGGGATGCAACCCCCCCTTACCCACTCCAGAGAGAGGAGAGCTGTCATGGGATGCACCATCCTCCCTCTCTGCTGTCGACCCCTGATGACTCGAGTCTGTTCCCGAACCCAGGCCGCTGGCATAGCGCAAGGTGTGGCGTCCAGCACCTCAACCCTCAGCGACACGGGGCCAGCACATGCCACCACTTTTTGATAACAAAGAAACACCTTCCTGTTCACTGTCACCTGCTTCATCCTCTATCTCACCAGACACTGATGCCTGATCTTTTCTGTTGCATGCGATTGAGTGCATTCTCTCTAAGTGTCTGCTTATTAAAGTGGATGTTCCAAGGTGATTTTCCTGTCTCCCCTCCGACACCAGTTTTACAGTAAATATATTGCACAACAAGCATTTTGAGAATCAGTATAATAGTAGCTACATACCTAAGAAGTGTCTTTCTTAGTTTTACCTCCTAGTGTAGGTGTCTGTTGGCTGGAAGTAACAACAGGGACTCAATATTGGAAAAGGAGCAAAAGCAGAGTGCGGGTTTGCACTGCGCTTGCCCTTGCCCACAACCCCAAAGATGCTATATTCAGTTGGATATGCACCTACGCTATCTGACTGAATATAGGGGCATGTCAGCACAGTGCTAATTCAAGTAGCGCTGCCCCAACATGGATCTTGGAAGTGCAGTGAGCAGTGCCCCCAGACCCAATAGCACCAGGAACCTCCAGTGCAATATTCAGCTGGTACCATGCAAATGAGCCCATTGGGAATGTAAGGCACTAGGGAGCCATATGCATGCCCATTATAGGCTCATTTGCATAGGAAGTGGCGTCAGGTTTGCGCTCCTGTGACCAGCCCCACCAACTCCGATCAGCCATCCCTGTACAAAGTAAAGCAAGCCTTGGTGTCCAGTGGTCCTACTGTCCTCCAGTGCCTGTCCCCATTAAAATTAAATTATTCCTTGGTGTCCATTGATCCCTCGTCCTCCGATCACTGGCCCTGTTAAAATAAGTTACTCCCTGGTGTCCGTTGGTCCCCCCCCCCCCGTCCTCTGATCCCCATCCCTGTCAAAAGTAAATTATTTCTGGTGTCTAGTGACCCCTCCCCCATCCTCTGATCGCCAGTCCTATTAACATTAAATTATTCCCTAGTGTCTAGTTGTCCCCCCCATCCTCCAATCCCCATCCCTGTTAAAATTTAATTATTCCTTGGTGTGCAGTGGTTTCCCCTATCCTCAGATCCCCACCTCCATTAAAATTAAATTATTCCCTGCTATCCAGTGGTCCCCCCCATACTCTGATCCCCATCCCCATTAAAATTAAATTATTCCCTAGTGTCTAGTGTTTTCTCCCCATCCTTTGATCCCTGGCCCCATTAAAATAAATGATTCCCTGGTGTCTAGTGGTCCCCCCACCCTTCGGTCCCTGGCCCCATTAAGAAGAAAGTAGTCCTTGGTGTCTAGTTGTCCACCCTGCCCTCTGATCCCCGCTTCTGTTAATATTAAATTATTCCCTAGTGTCAAGTGGTCCTCCCATCCTCCGATCCCTGTCCCTGTCAAAAGTAAACTATTTCCTGGTGTCTAGTGGCCCCCCACACCTTCTGATCCCTGACCCTGTTAAAATAAATGATTCCCTAGTATCTAGTGGTCCCCCCACCCTCTGATCCCAAGCCTGTTAAAAATAAAGTATTCCTTGGTGTCCAGTGGCAGACTCTGCTCTCTGATCACTCACTGCAGTCTTGTACATGAAGTCTCTGGCATCTAGCACCCCCGCACTGCCCACACCTGCCACCCTCTTACTATAATCGCTGACGCTGTGGGGAGCCTATACAGTGACCGGCACAGCCCTCGTCTCACAACCTCAGCTGGCCGCTGGATGCAATGACAGACAGCGTGCATCCTGTGTACTGTAAAGGGAGCGTATGCACTGTCTACAGTAGAGAGCATATGCACTCCCTTTTTACAGTATGCAGGACATGCACTCCCTGTTATTGTATATGGCAGCCAGATGAGGTGATGAGAGGAGGGCTGTGCTGGTCACTTCAATAGGCTCCCCGCAGTGCCTGCGATAATGGTAAGAGAGGAGTGGAAGGATGTTGTACCTGGTGCAGGGGGGGGCCACTAGACACCAGGGACTTCTTATATGAAACTGAAGCAAGCAATCGGAAGATGAGGGGTGCCACTGGACATCAGAAAATATTTTTAACAAGGTCGGGAATCAGAGGGTGTGAGGGACCACTGGACACCAGGGAATACTTTCTTATAACGTGACCGGCGATTGGAGAATGGAGAGACCCCTAGACACCAGGGAATAATTTCCTTTTAATGGGGACAGGGTTCGGAGGATGGGGGGGTGCCACTAGACACCAGAGAGCAGGTGTGTTCCCCCAGCCACCAATATGGTTGTTGGCTGCAGTGGCTCCACTGGCCGCTAGGGTTGCCTCGAGTATGCCGGGCTTCCTCTTGGTGGTAACTGTTCAGTGCAAAGTGGCCTGCGCTATTCCTTTTGTGCAGCGCTAGTGGGCTGAATATTGTGTTGCGCCTGTGTTTATGTCCCTGTCCCTTCCTTTGTGTACCAGTACTTATGTGTGCACTAACCCCTTTTTGCGCATTCTCCAGTCCCCTTTGAATATTGTGGATGGGCACAAATCCCAGGCAAATCATGGGTAATCACTTTGCCCACTGGGAAAACTTTTGAATATCAGGACCCAGTGCCTTTTTTCATTATGTCATCATTATCATGATCATCATGGACATTGTTCTCCTCATGCAAATTTTTTTCATTTATTTAGATCTTCCTGGACATAAGTCTCCACCACTCATTCACACTAGTGGGATTAGCGCCGGAGGCACTAGGACCCATCGGGAGCAAACTTTGCTGGAGGGTCGGTTGAGAGATGGTGCATGAGCATGGCGCCCGCAGTGGTGGCTCGCGCGGTAATGACTATCTCAGCGACGACCCTCCAACCGCCTCAGTTCCTTTTTTCCCGCCGTCGAGTGCGCTTCAGTGACAACGTCGCTCGCCTGTCAGGAGTCAAACTTCAAACTAGCGCATAGTTTTCAGTTTATTTTTTTGTAATATTATCTCGATAGTAGTATCGCTAATTTTATTCTATTTACGTTAAATTCCTGTAATATTTTAAATTTAACTTACATTAAAAGCTCGGCCTACTTGGGGTCGACCATGAGCAGGTCAGGTGGCGGTAGGGAGACTTCATATGTAAGCTGTTCAGTCAGTCGGGCTGGGTCCGGTCAGCCCCTTCTCCTCAGCGGGGTTCCGACAATGGTCAGTCCGATGCCGGTGGGATAGGCGGTCCCCGCCGGCATAAAATAAGCGGTCGCATTCCCGGCACGGTTCGGCCTCGAGCTCTTCTTCTGCCCACAGGTCAAAGAAGGCATCACTCGAGTGCGCCCTCTGATCGTCTGCGTCGGCGGTCGGTTATCAGTAGCTAGTTGCGGCCTCCTCCTTCGGAGTCGCCAACTTCGGTTTTCGCTGGTCCTTGACATCGGAGCCCCACCCGCCTATAGGTAGGGCTTCAGATGAGCAGTTTCATCAGTGGCGCTCTTATGGAAGCGATGGACTCGAGTTGGTTCTTCTGCGGCTCGGTTGCCCGGAGCCTTGGGCTCATTAGGCGATCAGGTAGGGCGGTTGGACCTTCCCTAGTCGTGGCGCCTTCTTGAGTGCCAGCGACTCCGCGCTTGAGTGTTTCCCCCCCTCACATGGCTGCGGCGCAGGGGGCCACACCGATGCCCTTATCTCCTGTGTTTTTCCCTTCTCTTGCTTTTCAGGTCCCAGGGGTGTCCTCGGCACCTTCCGTGGGGTCTCTGTGCTTGTCGGCGCCGTTTTCGGCACTGCTGGGCCTTGCGGCGCCGTCTGCGGCGCCGCTGGGTCTTGCAGCGCCATCTGCGGCGCCGGCGGGTCTGCTGGCGCCGCCAGCGGCACAATGTGCTATTGGTGATTGCTGTGCTGCTGCGGTGCAGCGTGCCTCTTCGGCGCCGTGCTCCTCCCGCGGCGCCGTTTTCACTCTTTCGCCTCCCTCGGCGCCGGGGGCCCTCGGGACTCTCCTTTCTATCTGCGCTTTCCTCCTCTCTATTTTCCTCCTTTCCTGTCCAATCAGTCCTTCCTGGACCATCAGGAGATGATGTTGAGCCTGACCCAGACCTCGGTTGGGTGATGAAGTGGAGAAACAGGATCTTTCATTGCTACAGAGCCTGTGGTCAAGGACCTGTCCTTTAAGTCTCTGTTGAAGAACCTGAGAGCCACTCTTTCTCTCCAGACTACAGACATCGATCCTGGGAAGATATTAAGACTCCAGTATCTTCATGCCTGGAGATCCCTACAGTTTGACTCCTCGATTCAACCTTCCTTGAGGCGCTGTCTCAAATGGTATGGAATAATCCTGCTCTTATTCCCTCAGTGGCTAAATCCATTGATAAGAAATATTCAGCTCCCAAGGATGCGTCCCATTTTGGCATCCCAAGCCTTTGCGGATCCTATTGTAGTCCTGGCAGAGAATGACAAGGTCGTTCTTCCTCAAGCTACTACAGCTCGACCTATTAACAAAGAATCTCGTAAGATTGACACATTAGGTAAGAGAGTCTTTGCTGCCTCCACTTTAAGTATGCGTATTGCCAGCTATCAAGGCTATTTTTCTCAATATGAGTATATCCTGTGGCAGTCTATGAAAAGAATGGTTGAAGCTCTTCCAGATTCCGACTCCAAGTCAGAGCTTCTTCTAACCGTTACCAGAGGTATTGACAACAGGTCAAAGCCACCATGGACGCTTTCGACACTGCTTCTCGCTCAGCAGCCGCAGGTATTTGTACTCGACGCCATTCCTGGCTGCGTACTTCGGCTTCACAGATGATGCTCAGCAGCAGGTAATGGCGTTGCCTTTGATGGCTCCTATCTTTTCGCCCTCAGAAAGAGCACCTTAGAGGCCCTCAGAAGACTAGATCGGCCATTAAGTTGGCTAGACCTCCGCCTACCCGTCTACGAGAACGCGTGAGCAAGCGTCAGTTTCATAGTCGTCCAGTCCTTCGAGGGCAGAGGTAGAGGAAGCTTCCATAAAGCCAACCTGCCCAACCTGCAGCAGAAAGCGCCGGGGGCCTAAAGCCCCAGTGCTGCCTTATGAATTGCCGGCCCAAGTTCCATCCACACTGCCGGGTGGAACTTTCTCCTCCGGTGGGAGGTCATCTGATGTACTTCTACAACCAGTGGAAGTCCAAACCTCGGACAAATGGGTCCTTTGGATAGTCGCGAGGTTATTCTCTCAATTTCTTGGAAACCCCGGATTGTCCTCCCAGGCGACAACCCAGGTTGTGCGCCCCTCAATCGAACCTCCTCACGCCGAGATCCAGGGCCTTCTAAACAACAGGGCAATAGAACTGGTGCCCCGCATCAGCGAAACATAGGGTTCTACTCCCATTACTTTCTGGTTCCAAAGAAATCTGGGGAGCCCCATTCTAGAACCTCAGATTAAACAAATTTCTCCCCAACGAGAAATTCAGCATGATTTCCCTAGGTACCCTGTTACCTTTGCTGCATCAGCACGACTGGCTGGCCTCCCTGGATATGCAGGACGCTTACCAGCATATCCCCATCCACCTGACCCATCGCAAATTCCTGAGGTTTGTAGCTCTGGGTCAGCATTATCAGTTCAGAGTCCTGCCTTTTGGGCTATCCTCGGCGCCGTGAGTTTTTACAAAGTGTTGTGCTGTTCTCGCAGCGCATCTCAGGAAGCTTCAGTGGTCACCGACCTCTCGCCCCCAGTCTTATCCCATCAAGGTGACGGGGCCCCTACGAAGGTCTCTCACCTGGTGGTCTCAAGAGAGCAATCTCCTGGAAGGATTCCCCTTTGCTCCTCCGGATCATCAGATCTCCATCACCACAAACGCATCGCTAATGGGATGGGGAGCTCACTGTCGCTCTCTCCACACTCAAGATGTATGGACTCAGCTCGAAGCTCAGCTCCACATAAATGTCCTGGAGATGAGAGCAGTCCTCTATCTGATCCAGCGTTGAAGGATATTCTTTGCCACAAGAACATTCTCCTTCAAGCGGACAACAAAACTGTGATGTATTACATCAACAAGCAAAGCGGTGCTCATTCTTGTATCCTTTGCAGGAAGCAATGAGAGTGTGGGAGTGGTGCTTGGAGCACAAATCTCTAATTCAAAGCGGTATATCTGCCAGGTGTACAAAGCGACTTAGCAGATCTCCTCAGCAGAGCGGAGGCAGACCCTCCACGAGTGATCTCGATCCAGCCGTAGCTCGGTCACTGTTCAAAGTGGGGGACTCCAGACCTGGACCTTTTGCATCCCACTCAAGCAAAACTGCCTCTCTTCTGCTCCAGAATCCAGGGCCTGGCATTTTCTGTCAGGATGCGTTCAGGCTGCTGGTGGACAAAGCGCTTTCTTCAGCCTTTCCACGCTTCCTCTAATTCAGAGAGTACTCCTCAAATTCGAGTCTCAGGGGACCAAGATGATTCTCATTGCTCCTCCTGGCCTCGGCAACTAGTTCCTCTACTCAACAGTATGTTGGCAGCCTCTCGAGACCACTTCCCTTGCAAATCAATCTTTTGACTCAGAGTTCGTTGGTCCATCCCAACCTGAGGTCACTTCACCTTCATGCTTGGCTCCTGAAGAGGTAGAAGTAGATGGGTTCAACGTCTCGTGGGGAGTCTCAGGCGTCCTTCTGGCTGCTTTCGAAGCCAGCTACCGAAAAACTTACTGCTTCCAAGTGGAAGCGTTTTCTCTCTGGTTGTGCAAAGCCTTCTTGGAATCCCTTTTCCTGTCCTCCTGACAAGATTCTAGAGTACCTTTTGGACCTATCGAACTCAGGTCTCCAGTACTCCACGGTTAAAGTTCACCTTAGTGCCATGTCAGCATTCCATGAGCCGGTTTCTTCCTTGACTCTGGCTCAGTTACCTCTAGTGAAGAGATTTCTTAAGGGAATTCTGCATACCAGACCCCCTGTTAGACGTCCGGTCGCAGCCTGGGACATTAACCTTGTGCTGGACATGCTCACTCAGAAGCCTTTCGAACCCCTAGCTACCTGTGAGCTAAAATTTCTCACCTGGAAGACAGCCTTCCTAGTGGCCATTACCTCAGCCTGCAGGGTCTCTGAGATACATGCCCTGGTTACGGACCCTCCGTATACTGTGTTCCATAGGGACAAAGTAGTTCTTCGTACTCATCCTAAATTTCTTCCCAAGGTTGTGTCAGAATTCCATCTAAACAAACCTCTGGTGCTTCCCTCTTACTTCGCGAACTTCCAAAATGAAGGGGAATGGTCTCTTCATTCCTTGGATGTTAAGAGAGCCTTGCGGTTCTACTTAGATAGAACCAAGAATTTTCGCAAGACTCAGCAACTGTTTGTTTCCTTCAGCCAGACCGGCTGGGTCAGCCTGTCACTATCAGATGCATCTCATCATGGTTAGTGGCATGTCTGACATTGCTATTCAATGGCTCAGGTTAAATTAGAAGGTAGAGTGTACGCTTACTCTGCTACGGCGGTTGCGGCATCCCTATGGAAATTCGCAATGTTCCACTTCGCGGATATCTGCAACGCCGCCACCTGGGCTCAGTGCATACGCCGTTAAGCATTATGCACTGGATGTTCATGCCAGGCGTCATTCCGCCTTCGGCAGAACTATCCTTAATGGACTTCTGTCCTAGACGTGTGAGCTCTGGCTCCCCTGCCGCCCTTTTGGGGGATTATCAGCTTGGTACTGTCCCACTAGTGTGAATGAGTGGTGGAGACTTATGTCCAGGAAGATATGAAAATTACGTACCTACCGTAATTCTTGATCTTCTTGGACGAGTCTCCACCACTCATTCACACGCCCACCCTCCATCCCCCGAGCTCACCGCTATGTTGGTCTTCACTCCCTCAAATCTTTAGGCCGTGAAGACTTCTTTGCTAACCCTTCTTACACGGGTCATCCGGACCATCTTATGTCCGTTTTTTTTAAGGTTAGATTTACTCTTTCTGTAGTTGTGCTGCACTTCCTTAGTAAAAAGGTACTGAGGCGGTTGGAGGGTGCGTCGCCCGATAGTCATTACCGCTGAAGCCACCGCCAAGGGCGCCATGCCTCATGGGCGCCATCTCTCACGCCACCCTCCAGCAAAAAGTTTGTTCTCGAAGGTCCTGTAGTATTCTCCGGCACAATCCCACTAGTGTGAATGAGTGGTGGAGACTCATCCAAGAAGATCAAGAATTACGGTAGATACGTAATTTTCATTTTTTGTTACCCGGGTAAGTGCACTAGCCAGGAATTGACTATTTTCAGGCATGACCCGGGAGAGTACAACAAAAATTGACAGATACTTGCATAAGTACAGGAAATTGCATATATGGCAGAAATTGAACAATCAGTGAAAAAGATGCATAACAACCAATCTGACATTACATAATATAAAACTTCCAAAGTACAGCAGATAAATGACAGATACATTGCATAAGTGCAGGAAAACTGCAAATAAGGCAGAAATCGATATGACATTTCATGATGTAAAAATTACAAAGTACAACAGATAATTGATAGATACATTGCATGAGTACAGGGAAATTACATATAAGGCAGGAATCAAAAGAGTCAGTAACAACCGATCTGACAATTGCATGATGTGAGAATTATCGAGTATTAAAAATCGGGTAAGGTGGAAACAGCAGATAAGTTGATACATTCAGCCAGGTAACAGAAACATGAAGTGGGAAACTAGCATTGAGTCATTGAGGTCTTTGTTAAAATAGTCTTCAGGAATGAAACATCCAAGAGGTAATAAGAGGGAAAGTAAAACTGACTCACAAGGAGATCAGGTGATTGAATAGAAAGGGTAAGTAAGGAGGTGGATTGATTGAAATTGCAGGAAGTAGTTTGGAGGTTGATGGGAGTTAAGTGGGGTCGAAACAAGTGCAGGGGTCTGCGAGAGATAGATGGCGGAGAAGCTCCTGTTTAAAGCTAGTATGGGATTTGGTCTGCCTAAGTGCGAGAGGAAGGGAGTTCCAGAGCTTAGGGGCAGTGTGATAGAAAGCTCTAGAGCCCTTTGATGTATGACACCTAGGCATGTTAAGTTGAGACTTATCCATTGAGCGCAGTCCATAGGTGGAGGTTGGAGGTATAAGCAACGTAGCAAGCAAAGAGGGCGTTTGATCTCTGATTATCGAGTCAGTCGTGGAGCCAAAAGAGTATTGTCAGCAGGCAGAGGGAGAGAGCCAGCCCAGGTCACCATAAAGCTGGCAGTGGTGCTTGAGACGCGGTGATGAGGAGGCAAACCGACATATATTATTATATGTTATGTCCCACTTATGTAAGGTAATTTAATGTGCAAATGCAAAGGTGGGAGCACCATAGGTGAGGGCAGGGAGAAGGATACCTCTGGCAATAGCCAGCTTAGCTGAGGGAGTAAGCATAAAGCTAGTTTTATACACAACTCCCCGGTTTACATTCACTGCTTTACAGGTGGACTGTACATGTAGATTGAAATCTAGGGACTGATCCAAGAGTACTCCCAGGTACTTGAAAGAGGTAACACTCTATTTGAGTGCCACTCGAGTCACAAACCAGAAGGTAAGTTTAACAAGATCTGAGCTTAGGGGCAGAGCCAAATAGCATTGCTTGGGTTTTCTTGGCTTCAAGTACAAACTTATGGGTAGCCAGCCAGTTTTGTACATTCTTGAAGTCTGAAGAAAGTGATGCATTTATGTTGGTGACATTATCAGAGCTAGAGTAAAGGACGAGACCGTCTGCATAGAGAAATGTCTTAACGTGGGCCCAAAATTTTCTAGGATCACCGGCAGAGCTTAGTAGAAGGTTTTTACAGTAGGTACTCTTTACAGTTAGAACCCGTCTTTTACAAGGGTTCCGAAGGGCTCTGTAGGTATTATAGTCTGCTGGGAGCCTGGATAATTTGTACTTCTTCCAATAACTGTCCCTAGTGCGCAGGTTGGCCAGCAGTTCTTTATGAGCCATCTTGTTTGTTTACCCTTGACCCTCCATGTTACCTTGGAGGCATGCTTGCACTGAATAGCCAGAAAAGCATCCAGGAAGGCACATAGTGCAGACTTAACGTCACGGGAGTGATAGATGCCAGACCAGTTTATTCCGGAGACATTAAACAGAGACGCTTCAACATCCAGATTGGCAAAGTTGGTAAAGGTGACATAACGCGATGGAGGGGAGGGAGCAGTCACAGGGCTCCAAATGCAGAAGATTGGGGAATGATCAGTTAGTACATCTGCCAGGGTGCCTGCTGCTAATACATGATCAAGACAGTTGACCAGTACCCAGTCAATGAGAGTTGAGTATTGTAGTGATGTAGTAATTCTTGTAGGCTCAGTTAACACCTGGTGGAAATTATAATTTTGCATCACTGAGAGCAGCGAGCTTTGAGCTGCCCCTAGCCAGTTTACGTTTAGGTCGCTTAATATTATGGCCTCATTTTGTTTTGAAAGTAGGGAGGTTTGATCGAGTAACTCCTGCAATCCAGCAGTGCCCCCGGAAGAGGGGTTGTAGGCACAAATAATATGAAGTTTCTTGGCACACAGGGTGAGGGTTGTGTGTAGGAATTCACAAGCAGAGGAGGAAGCGAAGGCTGGGACAGCCTTAACAGTAACTTCACCACCGCGCTTAGAGGAGCGCCTGTCTCTGCAGATCAGAGAATAGTTAGCTAGGGAGCATATGGAGTCGGGAACACCCGGCTTCAGCCCCATTTCAGATAGATAGAGCATATCCAGACTGTAGACAGCGACCCATGCCTCAAGATCAGTAAAATTACGAGCGAGGCTTCTGATGTTAATTTGAGATTGTGGATATATCAGTTGAGGAGAAATGGACTGGAGGCCCTGGATTCATCTCAACATCTCCAGACCGCAGGATAACTAAGATGACGAGGAACCACAGTTTACTATTGTGGAAGGGAGAGGGAACTGCCTTCCTCAGAAGACGCTTGTTAAGTGTGCTAACCATTTAGAAGGTGCAAACCTTTGTCAATATAAGGTGCTTATAAGCAGGCGTGGACTGAGATTTGGCGATTAGATTAGAGAAGCAGAAGTCAGTAGGTAGCGAGGTAGAAGCACCTGGTATATTGGTGCAGGGGGTGGATAGTGCCATCTCATTAAGACATAGTAGAAGTGTTAGTGTAAAGAGCAGCCCTAACAGACTATGGAGAGCCATACTTATACATGTAAGAGTGCTAGTTACACTGACAGCCAGGTAGGGTAGCAGAGTATCGAGCTAAAGTACTCGGAGAAATAGAGAATCAGACAAGGTGGAAGGCTAATCGTTTGCCCCCTGGAGGGGGTAGAAAAGCCAAAGGAGAGGTGAGGATACAACATACAGGTCATTAACTGATATAATATTGAGTTGTGCCCCTCAAAAGTAAGAGCAAAGGGAGAAACACGGACCAGGAAAATGGCACAGGATGGCTATTTAAGCACTTTCTCGAGGATTCCTATTAGCCTTATAACAGTAGAAAAAGGGTCCAGGTAGGGTGTTTAAATAAGTGAGACAGGGAGACAACGAGTTTAGGCGAGAAGCACTATGCCCTGCAGTGTAAAACAGTGGCATAAACAACAAAAAGTTCATTTGGCAGGAACCACACATGGATACAGCTGCTGCAAGGAGACTCACGAGGGCAAGACTACGAGAAGTAAAGTTCTCTGATGATTTGTTCAGCCCCTAGCGGTAGCTCTGTATAAGGAGCCAGTGGAGGATTAGACACTTAGTCATCTGATTTGAGGGTGTCTATAAAAGAAAAGGTCCACCCAGGGTGGGTGAGGTGGGAGGAGAGCAGGCAGCGCTGTGTGGATTAGCGGATTTCTTCTTGGGGGAGCACGGTCTGCCACCCTCAGGTGGTATCGTCTCGGACCCCACAATTCGGATCTCTCATTGCCAGGTAGTGAGACTGCAGGTAGCGGCTTGTTTTGGGAAGCACCTTGCCCAGGAAGGGCAGAGCAACCTAGGGGAAGAGGGAAGGGAGCTTGGTTATGTAGGGGCTAACAGGGGGAGAGCTTTAGTAAGACAAAGAAATCAGGACAGGCTAGGTAGAGCAGAAGAAACAGAGTGGGAAAGACAAAGAAACAGGGCAGGCAAGGGTGTTAGGCAAAGTGGAGTAATCCAAGCCAGAGGGGGCAAGGACTATCGTGAGAGAAGCAACGAGTGTAGCAGTGGCAGTTAGAAACAGGTGGAAAGCAGTAGGGATAGTAAGAGAGACAGAGAGCAGCCACAGATTCAAAACTTAATAAATTGGAAACCTTAAACTTTAAAATGGCCACTAGTTAATTTGGTGACTGGGTTTCAGCAAGTAACTAATTTTTTTTTTTTTTATCATAGAATATTTTTATTAGTTTTTAGATCACCATACACCATAAAACATAGTGCAGCCATAGTAGTCACAACTACAGAGAACAAAGCCAGTGATCAGCATCAAACATCTGGTTCATTCCTCCTCTAGAAACTCAGCCAAGTGAGATTACTGGATAATGCACATTGATGGAGATAAGAAAGAGGGGTTCATAGGGTGGAAATATGGACAGTATCAGTAATAAAAGAGGTGCCAAAGGTTCAGGTGGAAGGGTTACTGTTGGGGGGGGGAGAGTCTTACAAAGAGCTGAGTATAAATAAGCATCCCATTTGGCTGATATCCAGAAAGTGAGGCAAAAATCCTGAAGGATAGATAAGACTGCCAAAAGGGATTGATGAGGATAGGAGAGGGTGAGCAGAAGGTCATCGGCATAGGCCGCTACCAAATAGGGAGTGCCACCCACTGCTACGCACAAAATTACTTTGCAGGCAATAAAGGTCTGAATAAGGGGGTCCAGGGATATCAAGAAAAGGAGGGGAGAGAGAAGGCAACCCTGCCGGGTCCCTCTTTGTGGGCAAAAAGGGGCCAAGATGGAGGTATTGGTAAGAATGTGAGCTACAGGGGAACTATATAATGTACACACCCACTGGCAAAAATGTGAACCAAAGCCGTTACATCTGGAGCACTTCATGTAAGTAGTTCCACTCTGTCGAGTCAAAGCCCTTAGTGAAATCAATGGCTAGGGCCACCATAGGAATGGACAACCAGGATGCCACCCACTTGAGGTTGAGTAGCAGTCTAGTGTTGTCAACACCGCATTTGCCTTTGATGAACCTAGCCTGTGCTGGGTGGATAATAGAGGGAAGGATGACCAGCAGTCTCGTAGCCAGGTTTTTGGCTAGAATTGTTGTGTCAACTGGCAAAAGAGAAATGGGGTGAAAATTCCCACAATGCAGGGGGTCATTAGATTTCTTAGGGAGGAGGGTAATAAGGGCTTCTCTCATAGTAGGCGGGAGAGATTGTGCTCTATGAGCCTCCTGAAGAGCCTGAAGTAGAGGGCCTGTTATGTCAGCTCCCAGGGCACGGTAGAGTTCCACTGTCATGCCATCTGAGCCTGGGGCTTTCCCCGGAGCTATTTGGGATAAAGCTTGCTTGACTTTCAGGCCAGTAAGAGGAGTATCCAGCTGCGTATCTTGGGCCGAGGTTAATGTCGGTCAGTCCGAAAACCTGACAGAACCTGTCCAGTCAC
Organism: Neoceratodus forsteri; assembly: GCA_016271365.2. Classification (NCBI taxonomy): domain Eukaryota; kingdom Metazoa; phylum Chordata; order Ceratodontiformes; family Ceratodontidae; genus Neoceratodus; species Neoceratodus forsteri. The sequence goes on along the minus strand of CM057451.1, from coordinate 946,840,756 downwards.
TGTTTTAGCTGTGAGGGAGACAGAGAGGAGTGTGACTGATACAGGGAGGCATAAAAAGACCGCATGGTGTTGTTAATGTCCTGTGGTTCGTTGACAACTTTCCCTGAGTTGTCTTGGAGGGTATGGATTCACGAGGAGGCCTGTTGTTTACGAAGTCTGAACGCCAAGAGCCTGACACTCATTTCACCCCCATCCCAGTAGGTATGCTTCGCCCTTAGGAGAAGCCATTCCGCCTTCTGCTTGAGAATAGTATTAATTTGGTATTTTAACCCCCCCATATGGTTAAAAAGAGTTATCTCTACCAGGGGTCCACGACTGAAATCGCTGCTCCAATCCAGCAAAGTCCACCTGCAACGCAACTAGGGTCGCCCTACAGGCCCTGTTCTTCACCGCTGAGAATGCTATAATTCGGCCCCATAGGACAGCCTTGAAGGCTTCCCAGACAGTACCCGGTGACACTTCACCGGTCGAGTTAGTGGAAAAATAGTCACGAGCAGCTTGGGAGATCATTCGACAGAACTCTGGGTCTTTGAAAAGTAGGGGGTTACATCTCCACTTCATGCCTTGTGGCTGTTGCCCTACAGGAGTGTATGTAGTTAGAACTGGAGCATGATCAGAGATGAGAATGCTCCCAATTTTGTTTTCAGATATCCCCTGGGCTGCCGCTACGTTAGCCAGCCAAAAATCAATGTGTCTGTGGGCGGCATGGACATGAGAATAGAATGTATAATCCCGTCTGGTAGGATGGTCATGCCGCCACATACCAGACAGGTTCCATTCCTCCTGCAAGTCCTGCAGGGCTGCCCTAGCTTTAGGGTGTGCTTGAGGGAGGGGTTTAGATTTATCAAGAAAGGTATCCAGGATGAGGTTGAAATCACCCCCCACAAGGATGGGGATATTCGAGCAATCCAGAGTCAAGGAAGTATATGGCCTGGCTAACGGCAGGAAAGAAATCGGAGTTATCCTCATTAGGGGCATATACATTGGCAAGAATAAGCTGCCCAGCCAGGGAGGATAACTTAGCCACCACCCACCTCCCTTGTGAGTCCATCCTGGTGTCATCCACCACCCAAGACGAAGAGCGTCACACCAGAATGGCCACCCCTTTGGATTTGGATGGGGCCGAGCTAGCATGCACCGCACCCACCCAAGGTTTCTTCAGCCAGGGCGCCGCTCTACTCAGACGTTGCATCTCCTGGAGTAGGGCAATGTCCGTGCAAAGAGATCTAACATATGCAAGACCTTTGTACACTTAATGGGATGGTTCAGGCCCTTAACATTCCAGGAGACCTGGAGGGTGCCATTAGAGGTGGGGGAGACACCAAAGGCACCATGTCCAGATGAGAAACGGTACTAGGTACTTACTCAGACCACTGGTTAGGTAAGGTACTAGGAAATACTGGAGCCAAAAGTGTGAGGTTCCACCCCAAGGGAGCACACCAGAATGAATCTTTAGCACCCAAGATAGAGATAGAGGGGGCGGCTCAGGGGTAATGTGAGGACATTTTTTTTCATGGAGAGAGTGGTGGATACATGGAACAGCCTTCCTGAGGAGGTTGTTGGGTCTAAAACAGTGGGGGAATTCAAACATGCATGGGATAGACACAAGGCAATTATAGTGGGGGGTTGCAGGAAGTAGGCTGTTGGTTAACTAGAATCTGCAGATTATCCAGTAGGTAGCGAAATGGGCAGACTGGGTGGGCCAAGTGGTCCTTATCTGCCGTCAAAGTCTATGTTTCTATGTAACAGTAAGAGGCATGAGTGAGTAGGAGAGAGGCTGCAGTAATACTGACACAGGAAACAAGCTAGAAGGAAAAAGAACAAAGAGAAAAATATCAACACCTAGAGACACTAAATGTGTATAGGGCAATAACACACTAAAAATGTCCAGCTAATATATATCAAAAACTGCAAACAAGCATAACTACACTAGTGGATTCTAGGCTAAATGCGAAAGAGAATATTGGATAACCAGTATTCTCAGCTACGCCGGCCTTGAGAACCCAACACAGGGGAGATGTGTGGAGCCAAACAGGTACAGGTCTCCCTTGAGAGGTAACCGTCCCAAGATCAGGCACCAGGACATCGAGGGGAAACAGGGGAGATGTGGTTCAGGGAGAAGGAAGGCAAGGAAGGGGTCATGGGGAAGGGACAAGGACCTACCGGTGGGAGGGGGGAGAAGTGGAGGGTAATTCTTCCTACCAAACATATCAACGGTGCTAGCGAGCCGTTACCCCTCAAAAAGAGGGGGGCCAGAGCTAGTGGCCTTCCTACGGAGAAATAACATAGGCCAAGGTATGCCTACCATAGGTAGCCTGAGCCAGTATCGCGACGAGTTGGCCGTCCTCTGAAACTGAGGGCTGCCAGGGCCACGAGGGGAAGGTAGCATGTAAACATGCCCACAAGAGCAAACAAGCAAATCCCAACATGCACATGGAGGCCTGGGCCTCTACAGCCTGGCCTAGTATGATGTATCAAGAAGGAGAGGGGAAGCTCATGCGATCCAAAAAGGACATTGTTAGCCCTCTGAGGCCCCCATCCAGGTATGACAGAGGTCAAACCCCCGTGCACTAGCAGGAAAAAGAATAACCACAATCAGCAAATGCCATGCAGGTTTAAAATGCTCAGAAAAAAGAAATCCAGTCCACATTTTAGCCAGTGGGACTTTCGGCCTGCCCGGTGGGGTAGCAGAGGGGTCTTGAGGTCCCAAAGATACCACAGCAGCATATGACAGAAGACCAGGCTGCACCGGGGTTGAGGCATCCACCACTTTGACTAGAGAGGCATCCGGGTAATCAGCCCAGTCCAAAGCAGTGTCCGTATCCATATCTAGTAAGTCCTGGCATTCCAGGTGAACAGGGAAAGGTGCCCTAACATGTTCCTCCCTGGAGATTTGTGCTGGAGGGGCATTCATTTGCAGTTCGAGAGACAGAGGGGTCCCACTCCATGCCCACTGTCTTTGTTGAGGAGTAGAGCCAGATGCACGAGGAGGCAAGGAGGGAGCATCGCAAGAGACAGATTGAGAAACAGCCATCAACGGGGGGGGCGGTCGAGCAGAGGGGACGAGGGAACCCATATGAGCTGCTGCACATCCTGCTGATAAAGAGTCCTCCTGCAACTTCTTGCTCTCCAAAAAGTTCCCTCTAGTGGTTATCACGCTGCCAGGTGCCCAGAGCCTTCTGGGAGTTGTAGTAGGAAGCGGGAGGTTAGGCCAAAACTTACTGAGCCACTTTTTGATAACTGCAGGATGATCAGCCACCAGTTCTCACCCATCCTTGGACACCAGCAAGTTGGTAAGTCCACGAAAACAAGATTGAAAATTATGCTGGTAGAGAAGTTTCTTGAGTGGTCCAAATGCCCTCCTCCTGGTTGCTATCTCCTGGACAAAATTGTGATAGAAAGAAATGGGAGCCTTGCCAACGAACCTCCCCTAAGTCCCTGGCTACCCTCAAAATGCGTTCCTTCATGGTATAGCGAAGGAAATAAGCTGCAATAGGTCGAGTGTTTGACTTTTCGTGTCACGCCTCCCAGTTATACGGTGCGCCCTTTCAACATCCATAGGGCCTCTCCATCTGTCCCCTAGCAAACAGGGGGGTTTTCATTCAGGAAGTGCTCCATGGACTGGCCTTCAGCCCCTTCTGGCAGGTCAATAATGCGCAAATTGTTGCGCTGAGCCCTATTCTCCTGGTCTTCCATTCTGTCCCATAAAGTAACTAGCCTGTCTTCCTGTAGCCAGATCCGATATAACAGTTTACTCTGCTGATGCTCACAGGTGTCCAGACACTGTTCTTATACATTCATTTTATCTTGCAATTGTCTGATATCTGCCACAGTATTAGTAAGGGATAAACTGATGTCATCAACATGAACTAGCAAAGTTTCCAGCATCCTTGTAATATATTGAAGTGAATCCCCCACTGAGGCAGGAGGGGTGGGTGGCTGGGCGCCTCGATGTTGTGGAGACGGCAAACTGGGGTTAGACATAGTCGCGTAAAATGTAGTCCAGCAATAAAATTAGATGACACTGCAAATGCCCAGGCTGGTGCTCAAGAAGGCTGGCCGAGGTAAAGATTGTGCAGGCCCTTGTATCAAGTGAGGCAAGCTGAGGCTTATGCGGCTTAGGCCTCCAGAGTGACTCGCAGATGCCCGGCGTTGGGAAGGGTGCAAATTGTATTGGAATCTGCTAACGAATGTTGCCAGTCGGCAGGGGTGGGTTACCCAAAACGTTAGAGCTGGGGGGTCTCGATGTCTGTGGATCACGGTGCCAGAGCGCGGATGGTACCCCGATTAGGGAGACCCGGTGGAATTAAGCAGCCATTGCTCCAGGGGTCAAGCCATGCTCAGCAGCATCATCTTCAATAATCGTGACTAATTAATTCTAAAGTAAGACTTAACTGTAAGCTAGTCCAAAAGGTTCAAGGACAAGCATAAAGCAATGTAAATTTTAAATATTACCCACAACCATATAAAATTAGTTTTAGTCAGTTTGCAGTACAAAAACTGAAAGTGTAAAATACTCTGCTGTAAGAGAAGCAATACAGCTTTAGCTTTGGAAATAAACTCAAACTTTTCAGGGGAAAATACAGCAGCCAATTGGCACCAAAAATTCAAAGTCCTTTTGTCTTAGAGCAAGCTCTGAGCTTTCTGAGGCCCAAATGTACCTGCACTTTACGGCTACAGATCTCGAGCAGGCTGCGCTGTGTGAATTAGTGAATTTCTTCTTAGGGTAGCACTGTCTGTTGCCCTCAGATGGTACTGCCTTGGACCCCACAATTCGGACCTCTCATTGTCGGGAAACGAGACTGCAAGTAGCGGCTCATTTTCAGAAGCACCTTGCCCAAGAAGGGCAGGGCAACCTAGGGGAAAAGGAAAGGGAGCTTGGTTATGTAGGGGCAAACGGGGAGGGCTTCAGTGAGACAAAGAAATTAGGGCGGGCTAGGTAGAGCAGAAGAAACAGAGTGGGAAGGACAAAGAAACAGCAAGCTAGGGTGTTAGAGAAAGTAGACAGTGTCAGCAGGGGAGATACCATTATCATCTTTGTTGCCGCCATTGCCACCTCCATTTGTGTTGGCCTTCCTTCATGACCCATCGCCCAGGGTTTTGGAAGGACCTTTGTCCCACAGCACAATCAGTATCAGAAGAAGAATCAGATGACTCAGACTCAAGCACATTGGGCATGAAGTTGCTACCACTGCTGTAATTGTCTGTGCTGAAGTCTGATCATGAGATGATAATTGGGATAGTGCAACATTAAAATCATATGTAGTCATCCTTTCAGTGCCTCTGTGAATGACACACCCAACGATCCTTGTTTATTTGAAAACATTCCCTCTACTGCCTTGTCCCTTGTAGGGAAAGGGGATGCGCCTCTGGTGTCACTCACAGACTAAGAATTATTTGTTGTGTTTTTTCTGTCAAACACAATTCAGCAATGCCAGTAGGAGGAGGGTGACGGATAGTACTGCTTATAGCAGAATAAACAACTTGCTTTTTTTGGTCAAACTGTGTTTTTGCAACCCACAGATATCATTCTTCTTAGTCCCACTTAGAAAAAGTTTTTTTTTCCCCCTAAAGCAGGGTGATTTAGAAAACAAAAAATATTTTTTAAATGCGATTTTGCATGTAATTGAGCCCAATAAGCTTATTTCACACTAGTCAAGGGGCTTCGGCTTTGCAGGATGGTCAGGGTCAATAACTTTTATTTTTAAACAGCAGGATGATTGAAGAAATTTGTCAGCTAGCCCTGTAGCCTTATGTCACGCTAGCCAAAGGGCTTTGGCTTTGCAGGATGCTCAGGGTCGAGACCAATTTTTTTTTCCTAACAGCAGGATGATTGAAGAAACTGGGCAGCTAGCCCAGTAGGCTTATGTCATGCTAGCCAAGGGGCTTTGGCTTTGCAGGATGGTCAGGGTCAATAATAATAATTTTTTTTTTTTTTTTTTTATAATAGTAGCATGATTGAAGAAATTGGGCAGTTAGCCCAGTAGCTTATGTCAGGCTTGCCAAGGGGCTTCGACTTTGCAGGATGGTCAGGGTCAAGAATAATTTTTGTTTATATCAGAGTGATTGAAGAAATTGGGCGACTAGCCCAGTAGGCTTATGTCGCGAGCCCAGTAGGCTTCTGTCACATTAGCCAAGGAGCTTCGGCTGTGCAAGATGGTCAAGGTTGAGAACTTATCTTCATTTTTTTCACTTTCAGCCCACACTGCCACACCCACGATCATTAACTGTCAGTCACATGCTCCTTCCTTTCAGCCCACCTCTGCAAACCCCAGTTTCTGTTTCTTAACTTGCTTTTATTCTTTCTCTTCTTTTTTCTAGCTTTTATCTTTATCTGACTTCTTTTCTTGTAATTCTCTCTTTTCCTCTTTTGTCTTTGTGTTAGTGCACACACTCACCCACTTCCAAGACTTTTTTTTTTTTTTTAAAGATTTTTATGCTCCTTCAGCTGAGACTGGGTGGGTAGTCAGCCCTGTCCCCAGATGCCATCAACTATCCGTCTTTTCTCCTCCTTCCCCCTCTGCTGTTCCGGCATGGTGGGTCGTGGCGCCTCAGGCAGGGTTTTATGGAGTTCAGTCCCCTGTCCATTTTTCTCCTGTTTTTGCCCTTTCCCAGGAGTTCGGTGAAAGCAGTCACACATGCATGTGGAGGTGCGCTTGTACTCCGGGACCAAGCAGCCCCAATCCATCCACTGGGACTATAGCTAGCCAACTGAGCATCGGTGCTACCACTGGCCTTCCACCGGGTGGCAACCAAGAGCAGGGACAGCTTACATTCCCAATCCAGGAGACAAGAGCTGCCAGGTGGCATCTCATATTTCTCCCATCCTCCCCCTCTCCCCCCACCAGCCAACATAGAAACATAGAATTTGACGGCAGATAAGGACCACTTGGCCCACCCAGTCTGCCATTTCCCTACCTAATGGATAAGCTGCATATCCTAGTTAACCAGCGGCCTACTTCTTCTACCCCCACCCCTAGAATTGCCTTGCTGACTGTCCCATGCATGCTTGAATTCCACCACTGTTTTTGACTCCACAGCCTCCTCTGGAAGGCTGCTCCACGCATCCACAACCCTCTTTGTGAAAAATACTTCCTTAAATTACCTCTGAGCCTCCCATCTTCTTCAAATTGTGCCCCCTTGTTCTTGCACACCTCTTTTTTTGAAAGATGCTACCCTTTTGACTTTGTTGATTCCCTTGAGGTACTTGAAAGTTTCTATCATGTCCCCTCTCCCTCCTTTCCTCGAGGCTATACATATTAAGCTCCTTAAGTCTCTCTTCATATGTCTTCGGTGCAGACCCTGCACCATTTTAGTTGCCCTCCTCTGGACAGCTTCCATCCTGTCTATGTCTTTGCGGAGATTGGGTCTCCAGAACTGCATGCAGTACTCCAGATGGGGTCTCACCAGCTGTCTGTACAGAGGGATAATAACTTCCTGTTTTCTACTGGTGATGCCTCTCCCTATGCATCCCAGTATCCCCCAGCCCTCCTTGCTGCCCTCTCACATTGCTTGCCCACCTTTAGGTCATCTGATATGACTACCCCAGGTCCCTTTCCATTTTTGTTGTTGTTAGTATCTCACCCCCCATTGTGTACTCTTCCCCTGGGTTTTTGTTTCCCAGGTGCATTACCTTGCACTTCTTAGCATTGAATCTAAGCTGCCATACATTTGACCATTCCTCTAACCTTGCCAAGTCCCATCTCATCCTTTCCACCCCACCTTGTGCATCAACTCTGTTGCAGATCTTTGTGTCATCTGCAAAGAGACATACTTTTCCTACCAGTCCCTCTGCAATGTCGCTTATAAAGACATTGAAGAGGACCGGTCCTAATACTGAACCCTGAGGTACCCCACTAGTAACCCTTCTTTCTTCAGAGTGGACTCCATTTACTATTACTCTCTGTGTCCTATTTTCCAGCCATTTCTTTACCCAGGCTGTCATCTTGGGACCCACTCCCAGGCTGGCTAACTTGTATATTAATCTTTTGTGTGGGACGGTGTCAAATGCCTTGCTAAAGTCTAGGTAGGCCATGTCCACAGCCCCTCCCTGATCTACTACTTTGGTCATCCAGTCAAAGAAATCTATCAGATTTGTCTGGCATGACCTTCCTGCTGTGAATCCATGCTGCCTTGGGTCCTGTGCCCTTCTGGCCTCTAGATACTCGACAATTCTTTCCTTCAGAAGTGATTCCATCATTTTCCCCTATCACTGAGGTTAAACTAACAGGTCTGTAGTTTTCTGCTTCTGCCTTGGAGGAATCACATCTGCCCTCCTCCAGTCCTCTGGTACCACCGCATCCTCCCATGATTTGTTAAAGAGGGCAGTCAGTTGTGTCACTAGTTCTACCCTTAGTTCTTTTAGAATTCTGGGATGAATTCCATCAGGCCCCATTGCTTTGTCCACCTTCAGTTTTAAGAGTTCTTTCGGAACCCTTTCTTCTGTAAATGGGCTGGTATCAACTTCTGTATCCAGAGTGTTTCTACTGTTTGTTTTAGGTATCTCCCCTCTTCATTTGTAAATACTGAGCAAAAATATTTGTTTAGTATCTCTGCCTTTTCACAGTCACCCTCTGCCCACCCTCCCTCCCTTTATTAAGCCTCACTATCCCTCCCTTGGTCTTCCTTCGCTCCCTGATGTACCTATAAAAGGTTTTATCCCCCTTCTTAACTGAGTTGGCTATCTTTTTCTCGGTTTGGGCCTTTGGTGTTCTGACTGCCTTCCCAGCTTCCTTTTGCTTTAACTGATACAGTTCTCTGTCCTGCTCCTTCTGTGATTCCTTGTACTTCCTGAATGCTTTCTTTTTCTCTTGAACCTTCACTGCCACTTCCTTTGAGAACCATAGTGGTTTCTTACATCGTTTTGTTTTGTTTATTTGCTTCACACAAAGGCTTGTTACCTCTGTGATGGCAGTTTTTATTATTCCCATTGTTCTTCCACCCTCCTTCCTGCCCATTTGCTAATGCATTCCTTATGCACTCACCTATTTTAGCAAAGTCAGCCCTCCTAAAGTCCAGTACTTTTGCCTTTGTAAGGCTTGACTCTATTGCTGTGTTTATTATAACCATGCTGTTCGATGGTCGCTAGTTCCCAGATGGCTACCCACTTCTACATCTGTGATCCTCTCTCCATCTCCATTTGAGAGAACCAGGTCTAAGATTGCTCCCCTCAGTGGGCTCCAATACTAGTTGTCTAAGGCATGCCCTGTAGGGCATCTAGAATAACCACACTCTTCAAGTGGCTGCTGCAACTGCACTCCAGTTAACATCTGGCATATTCAGATCACCCATTAGCAATATCTCCCTTTTCTGCCATTCTAAGTATACTTTCTATCATTTCCTTGTCCATTTCCTCCCCTGAGAAGGGTCTGCATACAACCCTGTGCGGATTGTGGTGCCATTGCCTGTCTCCAAATTTACCCACAGTGCTTCTTCTTCTCCCTGTTTACCCTTTTGTTCTGTTGCTTGATTCCTTCCCTTATGTAAAGAGCTACTCTCCTCCTCTTTACCCTCCCTGTCCCTCCTGTAGATAGTGTATCCTGGTATGTTTACGTCCCAGTCATGGTTTTGTATACCATGTTTCTGTGACTGCCACGATATCCAGATGTTTCTCCTCCATCAAGGCCACTAATTCAGGAAGCTTGTTACCCAGACTACGGGCATTGGTACTCATTGCTCTTCATTTTTGATGGCTTTACCTTCTGTTGCAGCATCCCCCACTGACCTTTCTACCTCGGTCTTTTTCTCATTTAGTACCCTGTTTTGTAGGGAGAGGCTGGGATTTTCCTGCTGCTTATCAGTGCCTCCCCCCTTGACTAGTTTAAAAGCTTGCCAATGAAGCATTTAAACTGATTGCTCAAAAGACTTGTTCCCTTCCTGGACAGATGCAGACCATCCTGCCAGTATAGGCTGGTGTCCCTCCAGGTGGAACCCCTGTCCCCAATGAAGCCACACCCCTGTGCTCCACACCATTTTTTCAACCATTCATTAAACTGCATGGTGCAAAGTACCCTCGCCTCACCCATGCCATTGACAGGCAGCACCTCTGAGAAGGATACTGTGTGTGCTACTTTTCTTAGGCCCCTCCCCAACTCTACAAAGTCCTCCTGCACTGCTCTAGTCTCATGATGAGCCAAGTCATTTGTCCCTAGGTGGACAATAATGTCCAGCTCAGACTCCTGTGCAGCTGTTCTCGTGATCCTGAGGATGCGCTTCCTGTCCCTCCAAGCCATGGCACCAGGCAGGCACCTTACTTCAGTTTTCCCTGCTCCCTTTTTTGTGTGTGTGATTGGTTTGTTATATAGAAATATATATTATACAATGTGTATGCTTATATTGTCAGTGCAGTGTGCTAGAGAGGATATGACAGTGATATGCACCTTGCACTCTTGAGGAAATGATGTCAGAACCCCAGGTATAAAGGAACTATTTCCAGGGGTGGGTGGGGTGAGGGGTAGGCAGGGTTGGGCCTAAACTGTGCCCTCACGAAACAATCAGCTAAAAGCTCTGACCCACCGCTGCGATGAGTGCCTTCCTGTCAGCAAGATGCCCTACACAACAATTTGACAGAGAAAATACCCTGCTAATCAAACAGAGAAAAATCCAGACATCCAGGTCAGACACAGGTAAACCTCCCCAACCCCAAAACAGCCTGGTGGTTTGTGCTCTGAAAGCAGTCAGCCCCAAAATAAGTCAGCTGTGCTTTAAACTCTTCCTGCACTGAAAATCTTAAGAATTGTAACAAAAGTAAGCTAGATCCACCTCCTCTGTTGCTTGAAAGACTGTCTTTCCTGATACTAAGTTCCTTATTTCACCTTTCAGTTAGAAGTAGCCTCCACCTGCACAATATCTGCTACAAACCAAAGACAATTGTAAGGTTCACCTCCCTCTGTTGTGAGCGCAACTCACTTTCTTGCAAATCCTATGTTCAGTATTGCAGCTTCCAGTCAGAGGTAGCTTCACCTGAAGAATATTAGCCGTTCCCCCAACAACCCAAGTTCGTTCCTGAACTTGTATCGCCGGCATAGGAGAGGTAAGGTGCTGTGCAGCATCTCAGCCCTCTGTGCCACTGGGCTGGCTCCCACATTTTTGGTTTTGCAACCCCGGCCTCCCTATTAAAGTTGTAGCACACCTCCCAATTTCAGTCTCCATTTAACTTGCTTTAATTCTTTTTTTTCTCTGTCTTTATTAGCCTGCATATATTTCTGTTTCTGTCTTCTTTTCTTGTTTTTCCTTATTCCTTCTTTTTAACTTATTTTTCTTGTCTTGACCCCCTTGTAGTGTAATTCACCTCACCCATCACATGGTTACTCTCCTCCAAGTCCCAGTGCTCCAAACTCCCACTTTCACTTTCTGCTTCAGTCCCTTCTCCTAATTTTGCTTTTTTCCAATTCTTTTTTTTAGTTCTTTATCTTTTTTTCTGTCAATCCTTAAGTCTCAACCTAATCCCTTCCAAACTTCAATCTACCCACACACCCACGTTGTCTGTACCCTCACCTCTAGTTCCCCCCCCCCCACTTTCACTTTCCATCGGTCCACTCTGGCGTTAGCGCAGCTTTTTTTTTTATCTAAAGTTCTTTCTTTTGTAAAGTTAACTTTTTCTCATTGTAAAATGTAGCTTTTCTTTTCATTTTTTGTGCTGTTTTTCATTTTATCCACTTTCCCCAGCCCTGACTAGTCCCAAATCCTCCCAAACTTCAGTTCACCCCCATATTGTCCATACCCTCTTCTCGAGTCCCCCCAACCCCCACTTTCACTTTCAACTCGGTCCCCTCTGGCATCGACTCAACTTTTTTTCTTGTAAAGATTTTATATTTGTAAAGTTAACTTTTTTCTTTGTAAAATGTAACTTGTTTAAATTTTTTTCTGCATGTTTTCATTTCGTCCGTTTCCCCAGCCCTCACCACCCACACCGTTTCTACTGCTAGCACAGGGCCATATGTCTGGTCAGACCCAGAACTCCCTCCCTGTCCCAGCATGTTAACTCACTAGCTCTGCACATCATGAAATAGCGCCAATCTGCAGTGCAATCTGCCTTTTATACCCCAGTTTATGCATGTCAGACCAGGATACAGTATCAGCTGCAGCCTGGGGCGCCCTTTCATCTCTCCCCTCAGTCTCAGATGCCAGTCACATGCCTGCCAGTGACTGGCAACCCTACAAGAATAGGCTGGGAGACGGGGAGAGAGAAATAAAGGAAAAAGGCAAAAATTGGCGGTTTGGTTCAGGATTTGCTGAAACAGAGCTGCTTGAGTTTGGGACAGCTCGTTTTCAGCATAGAGGTTTGTGCCCATCCCTTCCCAGCTGTACCTGTCTTTTGCGCCCAGGACACCAATCATGGTCAAGGTATTAAATTTTTGCCTGGCTGAGATCCAGGACTGGATGTCATCAGGTTGGCTTAGGCTTAATCCAGACAAGATGGACTTACTGGTGATTAAGCTTGGTCATCACTGGGGTGCGAAGATGGCAAACTTAATGCTCTGCTCCTCTAATTTGGTGGACTATGCTAAGGTGAAGAATCTGGGGGTCTTTCTGGATGACAGGCTGACACTTGAGGCTCAGGTATATGCTGTAGCCCAGAGTGGTTTTTACCATCCCAGAAGCTTCGCCCAGATCAAAGCCTTGCTTCCACACTGAAGACTTGCCTTCACTGGTACATGCCTTTGTCACATCTAGACTTGACTATTTTAATGCTCTTTATCTCAGGGTCTGTGGAAGTGTCCTACAGCTGGTGCAAAATACTTCAATCTGGTTATTGACAGGCCTTTCTAGGTCCTGTCACATAACCCTGATCCAAAACGAACTGCACTGACTGCCAGTGAAGTGGTGTATCACCTTCAAGATCAGTTTGCTGACCTGTAAGACCCTATATGGGCTGGATCCTGGTTACTTGAGGGAGTTTCTGACTCCCCCCCCAACTCCTCCTGAGGTGAGCCTTCTGGCCATTCCTCGGGCTAGGCTAAAATCTTGCAAAGACTGGGCATTTGCACTCACAGGATCTGCCCTATAGAGTAAGCTTCCTCAAACTCTTCAGGAGGCCCTCTCAGTGGAGGCCCATAGGAGGGGCCTAAAGTCCTTCCTGTGTCAGAAAGCTTTTGACTTGACATAGGAAGTTCCTGAGGTGATGCCACCTAAGCATTTTATCCAATCTGCAAATTTGCACATATGTATATGTAAATTTGTTTTACTGATGCTGTTTTAAATTATTATATGTGAATTATTTTAATTTCTGTTGGACGGCACTCTGAGCCCCACCCCCAGGGAATGGGCATGCGATAAATACATTTTTACTTACTGACCAGGTTAGCAGTTTTGAGGGCTGTGTTCCCATGCTTGTAACTGTAAAGATGTTAGCAAACATGACACAACTGATCACTTGCACTGGGATTTATTACTGTTTTGACAGAATGGGGAAAAACAGCAGAGTATACCTGGGAAAGAAAGTAAAATGGAGTGTCTATACTGTAGTTTGTGGTTTTCGATGTTGTGGTGGACCCTTCTGTGAACAGATGCCACCTTACCTTTAGACATGGAGGGTGTCCCTGAGCTATGCCCAGGCCCACCTGATGCCAAGCGAGGGTTGTCAGATGGTGTCAGCTGTAAGCTGAGAGAGAAATGACAGCAGCCACAGCTGCGTGAGTTCCTGGATCACACTACATCTGGTCCATGGGTTGCAACCGTGAAGAAAAATATCAGTAACTTATTACTTAACAAGTAAGTAGCTGCTCAGTATAGGACTGCATGTTCTCCTTTAGATTTGTTTATTAGCAGTATTATTAACTGCAAGTGCATAAACAAATATTCTAAAGCTGGCAAAATGGTACAGCAGTAGCTGTGTTGAGGGGAACCCAGGTATCATTCTAACCTCCACCTCACGGCTACTTGCAAGGAGGTTAATTCCAAACTGGGTATTGCCTATAGAATTAGGTCCTCCCTGAATGTTGCTGCCTGGCTTGCTGTTGCATAAGGTTTCCTCCTTCCCTCCCTTACATACTGCTCACAGCTATACCTTAATGCTAACAAAGGATCCCTCCATAAATGGAGCACGTTATAACAACATATGCTGATTTGCCCTCTCTGCACACAGACTGACTCATCACTGTGAGCTCTACTCCAAACTAAATTGGCTCTCCCCGTCTTCACGCAGACTCTACTCTACCGGATGCTTGATTGACAATATCATCAAAAAGGGGACACCTGAGTATCTCTCAAGGCTGCTATCTCATCCCTCCCAAGCATATCTCTTTTGGTCATCCGTACAAACCCAACTTGAAGTTCCCAGATACTGCACATAAAAGGGGGCACTATCCTTCGCTATATCGGCTCCCAGCATCTGGAACTCCCTCCTCCCTCACATTAAACTCTCTAAATCCCACCTAGCCTTTAAACTGGGTCTCTGCGCCCACCTGACTGACTCTGATGGCTGCTCCTGTGCTGTAACTTGAGACTGACTCCCAGTAGCATTCCTTACCTACATGGCACTTACTGTTTCCCTCCACTGTATAAAATCTGCTTGTTCCCACTCCATCCACAAAATCGTTAAGTTAAAACTGCTATTTATTCTTTAGTGGTTGTTGTATGTCCTTAATTATTACTGTTATTTCAAAATCATCCAGATCCTGAACCTAATATGATGAACCTACTAGTATCCAAATGTTAGTCTTCTACTGTATTTCTTGTACCATTCTTTGTTACTTTGTTACCTGTGTCCCCCTGCTGAACCACTTTGTACAGTTCTCCAGGTTGTATCTGTGTCTGACGTGGAACCTTTGAAAAGGAGTCTTTGACTCCAAGGGTTTTCCGAATAAACAAATAAATAAAAAATAAATAAAAGTAGCTAATGTAAGGGTATTTGTTTACTCTCACTTTCCACAGAAATATGTCTTGCTTTTGTCAGCAAACTGTGAATTTGTTTTGTTCCCACTTCATGCTGCGCCATGCACAATTGTCACTGATGTTTGTACCTTCTTTGTACCTTGCTCTCTCCTGATTGTACTCTCCCAGGTCGTGCCTAAATATAGGCAATACTCTTGTCTAGTGTACCTACCCGGTAAACAAAAAACAAATAAATAAATATCAGAAAGCCCTACTCTGCTCGGCATCACTTATATGATGCACTCAAGCAGCGGTGAGTTGGATTCTTTGTAAAACTTGCATTCAGCTGAATGTTCATTCCCCAGACTACATGGTCACGGAACATTTTACCTGTATAGCTTAGCAAGAAACAAAGTTTTATGAACTTTTACACAAAGTGGTTCATGTATAGCAGTCACACACTACACATCGAACTGCTTGTTGATTATCAAACAGGTATGTAATGAGCATGCAGAGTGTTATTGGACCAGGTCCAAGTAATACACATCTTGTGCAGAAAGTGACATTCTTCCTTGCATGTTACTGTTTCAAGTACACAGAGTGAAAACCTAGAGAAGACAGCCCCAGCCCCCATTGTACACTACCATGGTTAGGCGTAGCGCTGTACTTTTCTCCAGGAAAATGTGGGAGGAAATCATAGTTAAAGTCAGGAGAAGTCATGAATCCAGTGTCTGAAACAGTTTACCTCTGTTTTGGCAATGTAGTGTTGGGCTGGTCTGATAGCAGGAGGCAGCACATTGTGCAGCCGTCAGGGAGACTGGGGCTCATGTGCAAGCCACCAAATCCATCACCTGGGGCCCACGGGGACCAAGTGCTATGTGGTGGTGATGCACACAATTATGGATCAGTCATTTGCAAATACTCGAAACAAATGTGTTCTCAGGAACGGTGCTAAACATAATTGTGTTACACAAACATAGAATTTATCAGCAAAAAAGGACCAGTAGTCCCATCTAGTGTGCCCTATTTTCCCTGCCTGTTTTTACACCCTGGATCCAGTTTGGTCACAGGTGTTTCTTGTCTTCTCCCTTTCTTCTACCTGTTATGCTCGTGTGCCTATCCAAAGCAAGCGTGAAGCTCACCACTGTCTTCGCCCCATCACCTTTTCTTGCAGGCTGTTCCGGTCCACCACCCTTTCTTTGAAGAAGCATTTTCTCACATCCCTCTTAAACGTCCCCTCCCCCAAGCTACATAGTTCTGGTAGTGCTCCTCCACTGAAAGAGACTTTCCCCTTGCACCTTGTTCACCACCTTGGGGTACTTACAGGTCTCAAGCATGTCCTCTCTCGCTTTCCTCTCCTCCAGGGAGTACATGTTGAGCTCCCACAGCCTCTCCTCATATGGTTTCTTGTGCAATGCCTGCACCATTTTGGCAACCCTTCTCTGGACCACTTCCACTCTGTCAGTATCCTTGTGGAGATATGTCCCCCAGAATTGAACACAGTACTCTAGTGGCAAAACTATTCACCTACTAGAAATCCCCCTTCCTATACAACCCAGCATCCAGCTAGCCTTGCTTACTGCCTTGTCGCCCTGCCCTGCCACCTTGAGATCATCCAATAGTGATTACCCCAGGTTCCTCTCCTGCTTAGTGACTGTTAAGTACCCCCCAATCTTATACATAGACCCTGGGTTTCTCCTCACTGGTGCATAACATTGTACTTTTTGGCATTGAAACCCAGTTGCCACATCCTAGACCACTTCTCTAGTTTCCCCAGATCCCTTTTAATTTCCGTCACCCCTTCCTGGGGTCCACCCTGTTGTAAATATTTGTGCCGTCCACAAAGAGAGACACCTTCCCCTCCAGTTCCTCAGCAATGTCACCTATGAAGACATTGTAGGGGACAGGATGCAGTAATGGTCCCTGTGGTAGTTCGCTAATCACTCCCTCATCCCCCGAATGACTGCCGTTTACCATTGTCCTCTGCTTCCTATCCTTCAACCAGTTTGATATCCAGTTTACCACCTTCTGTCCAACTCCCGGGGTGCTAAGTTTCATATTTAGCCTTCTGTATGGCACAGTGTTGAAGACCTTACTGAAGTCCAGATAGGCCACATCATGCCTTCCCTTGATCCATTTACTTAGTCACCCCGTCAAAGAAATCTGAGAGATTTGTTTGACATGACCACCCTCCTGTGAAGCCGTGCTGCTGATGACCTTGCACCCCATTTGCCTCCAGGTACTCCGTCAGTCTCTCCTTCGGCAGAGTTTTCATTAATTTTCCCACCACTGACGTGAGACTGACTGGTCTACCAGTTCACTGGAACTTTTTTTTTTTTTTTTGGTCTTTGGTAACCGGGTAAGGCCCACTAGGCACGTGTGCCTGTTTTCAGGGGCGACCTGGGAGCACTGGGCGGATAAGTGACTGCTCAGAGTCACACAGTATGCAAGTGGAGGTTGTGAGAATCAAACTCAGGTCTGGTCTGCTGGATGTATCAAGCTCGTTCACACCTCGTTCCTCTAACCTCTAGGCTATGCTGCCAGCCATAACTTCCCCCTTCTCCAATGAGTTGCTGAATAGTATTGCCAGAGGGGTGGCTAGTACCATGCTTAGTTCTTTTAGTACCCTTCGGTGGATCCCATCTAGCCCCGTGGTCTTATTTTTCTTTTGTGCTTCCAGTCCCCTTCAGGCTCTCTTCTCCAAAACTGGGCTTGTGTACACTCCTCCTTCCCCTGGAGCCTGCTGATACATGTTGGTCTTATCCTCCTCCCCCATGATGACCAAGCAGAAGTACTCATTTAATGTTTTAGTTTTTTCTTGGTCTTCTTCTGCACAGTCTCCTTCCCCACCCCCGCTCTCCTGATCATCACTATCCCACCTTTAGCTTTCCTTGTTTCACTTGCGTATCAGAAGACAGTCTTATCCACTTTTTTGACCTACTTAGCTATCCTCTCCTCTGTTTGTGCCTTTGCTGCCCTCACCTTCCTTCCTGTCTCCCTTTGTTTATCTAGATATACCCTCTGTCTGAGTCTTCTTGTACTTCTTAAAAGCTGATCTTTTTTCCTCCCTTACTGCTTTTGCCATCTCCCTTGAGAACAATAGTGGCCTCTTCCTCCTTCTACCCTTGCTTATTTCCTTCAAACAACTTGCCATTGCCTTAGTTATTACCTCCTTTATCCTTTTCCATTGTTCCTCCACTCCCTTCCAGACAACTTCTCTTCAGTGTATTTACTAAGGCATTCTCCCACTTCTTTAAAATCTGCCTTCCTGAAGATGAGGACTCTCATCCTAGTGTGTTTTCTCTTCTACCCAATCTGTGTGCTTAACCACACTGTACGGTGGTCACTTGTACCCAGGAGGTTACCCACTGTGACTTCTGCAGTGCTGTCCCCCCGTTCATAAGAACAAGGTCCAGCACTGCCATGTTTCCAGTGGGTTCTGTAACTACAGATTCCACAACAAAGAATGCTGCACTCCACAGTAACAAAATGGACACATGGCATAAATGTAAATTTAAATGCTTTAATCGAAAATCCAAAGTGTCCATACAAACTTTCTCCCAGCTCACTGCTACTCATGGAATAGCAGTGAGCTGGGAGAAAGTTTGAATGGACACTTTGGATTTTCGATTAGGCATAAATGTAAATTTAAATGCTCTAGTGTCCATTTCATTACTGTGGAGTGCAGCATCCTTTGTTGTGGAGTTTGTAGCTGTAGTTAGGGGTAGGCAACCCCCTTATGCCGCACCATCCCATACTGTGTTGTTCACGGACCACACCAGACTGTATTTCTGGGTTTTGTAACCAGCTGCCTGAGGAATATCCCTGTAGGGAGTCAGGGATGGCCATGCTTCTTGCTGTGGCTGCCCATATCTGACCCTTTTCACCCCTCTGAGTTACCTGTAGGTCTCAATCATGTCCTCTCTCTCGCTTTCTCTCTCTCTCTCTCTTGCTCCTTTCTTCCAAGGTATACATTTTGAGATCCCTCAGTCTTGCCTCCTAGGGCTTCTCATAAAAACCCTGTGCCACTTTAGTTGCCCTCCTGTGGACTGCCTCCACCCTGTTAGTGTTCTTTCTGAGGTGTGGTTTCAAAAGCTGAACACAGTACTCCAAGTGGGTACACACCAAGGAGTGATACAGTGGCAACACCACCTCTCTCCTCCTGCTGGAGATGCCCTTCCCTGTGCACCCCATCATCTCACTAGCTTTGCCCACTGCCTTGCCACACTGCCCTGCCACATTTAGGTCTTCTGATATGATAACCCTAAGGTTCCTTTCCTGTCCAATGACAGTCAGTACCTCCACTCCTATACTCGGCACCTGGGTGCCTATTCCCTAGGTGCATGATTTTGCACTTTTTGACATTGAACTCTAACTACCATGTCCTTGATTAGTCCTCGAGTTAGAAGTGCTGTAAATGGACTACACAGTGACCAATAGCACAATGCTGTGTTATTACACTGTGGAGGAGATGCTGTCAACTGGGACTTCCATCACCCATGCATGTTACACAGCTGCTTTGCCTGCAGTACATCAACAGTAACAGATTATACCACAGCACATGTGGACAAGGCTCTCTTATATGCACTAGGGAAGGTCCCTCTCGTGTAACCTGTTCATTTCAACAAACACACCCAATCTTTTCTTCTCTGTGCAAAATAAGCACAAATAGCTATTTATGTGCGTGTGTGTGTGTTTGTGGGTGGGGGGGGTGTAGTAAGGAAGTGCTGATTTTTACTCGAGAAACCCCCTCTGTCAGACAGAAGCTACAGAGAAACGTGGTCAAGAGAGCAAATCTCCAGAAACAAATTGCTCCACATCATGTAAACACAATCGATGCGCGTGCATGATTTTTAGTCTGTCTTTACTGTTTATTATTACTAGACTAAGCAAGCTGATATGAAGACTCATTTTCTGTGGAGCCCTGGTATCACCCAGTTTTACAGTTGAAGAGAATGGAAGCTCGTGGATGCCTATTGACCTGTTCAGAGTATTGGTGCTGTGGTAGGCTTTGAACGTGGATATCTCAGTTTATCATTCTTATTCTAACCACTAGACAGGATTGCTGCCTCCTGACATGGGTGGATGGAAATGTAAGGGTGGATAGAAGTGTAATGGAACTTGAGTGAATTGCTTTAAAGAGCAGCAGACGGCCATCCTGGTGGCACTGAGGATTGAGTCATCTAGCCTTACCTCATGTCACGCCAGTGACCCGGGTTCAGGAATGACCTCAGGTCATGGGGAGCTGGCGGTGGGGAGGGTAGGAGTAGGATTGACCTCTCCTGGGGTGGACGCTGTCTCTCCCGTAGTCCCATCACCACCGGGTGGAGGTCCGGTGGTGGTGCAGGCGGAGAGAGCAGCTAGTAGGATAGGATGCTCTGCAGTGCCTGGCATGCACATGCCTCCACATGCATACATTCAGCGTCCCAGATGCTCAAGGGAAAGGGCAAAAAAAAGGGGGAAACCAGAAAAACTGTAAATGGAAGAAAAAAAGAGCAGCAAACATTTCTGCAAGAGTGTTGTAAAATAAAATATTTAAACACAACTCTACCAACATATCATAGATCAAATCAAATCAATCTTTATTTGTTAAAAGGCATCTATCGGTGATCAAGGCGCCTGTACGTAAATTATAATCCATCAGCATTTGACACACTAAAACCATAAAAATTTAAATTAATAGTTGATTCATAGGTAAAAGATGGCCTGCACTAACATTAAACTTCTTCTGAAAATGCTAGGCTAAGAAGGTATGTCTTGAGTTCTGTCTTAAAGCTTTGGATGGTCAGACAGTCCCTTATCCGATGAGGTAGAGAATTCTACATGATCGGGGCCATAAATGCAAAGGAATGGGCCCCAGATGTTTGAAGTCACACCCTGGGAATCTCTAGCAATCCCTCCTTGGTGGATTGGAGTGGTTGGGAGGGGCAGTAGGGAGAGAGGAACTCTTGCAGATAATGGGGTCCCTGATCATGTAGGGCTTTGTAGGTCAGCAAACCAACCTTGAAGGTGATACACCTTCACACTGGCAGCCAATGCAGTCCACGGAGCACTGGCATTATATGACTGGTCCTAAATGTACCAGTCAAAAGCCTGGCAGACTCATTCTGCATCAACTGCAGGCAACGGAGATCAGTCCCCGGTAGCCCTAGGTACAGGGTGTTGCAGTTGTTAAGGCGAGTGGTCACGAAGGCATGGACCAACATTGGAAGATCGTCAGAAGGAACCAGGTGTTTCACCCAGGCTATATTCCTCAGGTGGTAAAAAGAGGTCTTGACAACGGCTGACACCTATGACTTTAAGGTCAAACCTTCAGCAAAAATAACACGCAGGTTCCGCACCCAGTCTGAGGTGGTAAGCTGGACACCCCTGAGCTAAAGACCACAGGGCTGTTCTGCCAGCACACCCACCTTCTGACGATCAGGGTCCACCACCAACATCTCAGTTTTATCCGGGTTCAACTTCAGCCAACTAGCACTCATCCAGTCTTGGATCTCGGATAGGCAGTTGTTAAACACCGAGAGAACATCTCCCTGTTTGGGTACAAAGGACATGTACAGCTGAGTATCATCTGCATAACAATGAAAACTCGGACTGTACCACCTAATAATGTCCCCCAATGGCAGCATATACATAGCGAACAACATGGGTGCCAAAATGGAGCCCTATGGCACCCCGCAGGATAGGGAAAGAGGATCAGAGGAATAAATTCCTGGGACCACTCTCTGTGTCCTACCCTCGAGGTAAGATCAAAACCACCTGAGGACAGTACCCAACAGTCCACAGACGAACCGCAGGTGCTGCAATAGCACACCATGGTCCACAGTGTCAAATGCCGCCAAGAGATCAAGAAGGACCAAGATGGAATGAGTTCTCTGATCTCTCGCTATTAAGAGATCATTAAACACCAAACAAAGGCCGTCTCGATGCTATGCCTCTTTCTAAATCCAGACTGGAGAGAATCAGAGACATTTTGGATAAACAAATGATCATCAAGCTTAAGCGCAACCACCTTCTCAATAACCTTACCCACAAAGGGCAGGTTAGATACCGGTCTGTAGTTAGTGAGATTATCTGGATCAAGGGAGGGTTTTTTCAGGACCAGTCATACAAATGCCTCCTTTAGGGGATCTGGAAAGATCCCCCTCTCCAATGATTGCCAGACTATCTCAGCCAGGACTGGGCCAATTACCTCAATGCATCCCACAAGGAGATGTGTTGGGCTTGGATCCGAACAACAGCTGGTTGGCCACAGAGATTGAATGATCCTCACAATGTAGATGATGTTCGGTCAGCCAAAGGCAGACAAGACAAGCTGGGTGCTCACAACCTCCCACCGACCCCCGCCGCACCCCATAGAGGGGGCTGGATAGATACTGGACCTGATGGTGACAACCTTATCCATGAAAAACCAAGCAAACTCATCACATCTTTTTTGTGACAGTGCTCCACCAGACTGCAGACAGGTTGGACTGTACAATCTGTCTACAGTCTGGAAGAGATCAGCTGGTCAATTCTGCTCAGCGGCAATCTCCGGACAGGAATTCTGCATTCTTATGGGTAATTGTTGATTGACAGACAACATATTGATCCAGCAATATAAGCCTGTCAACCTCCAGGCCAGACTTCCACCAAGCCCTCTCTAAACTTCGACCCACTCTCCTCAACTCCTTTAAGGCCCCATCAAACAATGGAGACCTTGGGTGAAGGGTGAGTGGTCGAACATGAGCAGGAGCGATGGAATCCATGGCATCCGTTACTGCCCTATTGAAGGTGAGCACAAGATCTCCTGGATCCATGCATTCACTCTATAAGCCCAGTAGGTCTAGCACCACCATTAGTCCCTCTGGGGTCACCCTCCTTAAAGGGCGGTACCGAACCATCTCCGTAGGGGCAGGCCCATTAGGGGGAGTCCCGAAACTGAACCTTATGGTGTGATGGTCAGACCAACTGACTGGTTCCACCACCAAATCAGATCACAGGAAACCACTTGAGGAGGTGGTTTCCTATAGGACGGTGGGCTGTTTCAAGAGGGGATGGGACAGAGTGAGTGGGGGATGACTGCGAGGAAGGGAAGGAAGGGTGGGGCAGCTGCAAGTTGAGAGGCTAACTGCACAATCCAGTAGACTTGCTAGACCGTGAGGCCTGTTTCTGCTGGCATTTTCATATGTTCGTGGATTCTTTTCATTATTAATTGTTACTGAAGGTACAAAGATTCACGTAATGCTTTTTTATTTTGCAGTTCTTGATAAAAGTGAGCAAAAACTCTGACACTTCCAAGTTTCATCTGCAGCACTAAGCATTGTTTATACAGACCAGATTGCTTCTGGTTTTCAAGGGGAAATTGGAAGCTATTCAGAGATACCCTTAGGCACCAGTTTTTCCAGTGCATGCTCTGCTGGGGGCTCCACCATGGCTACAACTTCTGCAACATCATCAGTTTTATTTTTTCAGTTTACAGTTTTTTGAGTCTGTTTATTTCACTTACTGTACAGTGTTGTAACAGCCCTTTATAGGTTCAGTGGCATCCCTCAGGGATTGGTGATGTGGCCACTGCTCTTCACATCTTCCTCAGTGAACTGGAAGTTGGGACCTCCAGCAGGCTGCTGAAGTTTGTGGGTGACACTGAACTAGCCAGCTTGAACGACTTAATTGAGTATGGGGACAAACTTCAGAAGGACCTGAACAATCTGAGCGATCTGTCTGATTCCTGGAGCCTCAGGTTCAGTGTAGGCATTACACCTGGGGAGAAAAAAAACACAAGTAGGACCTAGGCACTGTGCAACTCTTCTTGCTGCAGTCGTGGAGGAAAAGGACCAAGTGGTAATGGTGGTGGGGCGGGGGGCATTATAGAAGGGCTGAGGTAGGACAAGCAGTGCACTGCTGCTGTCAAGAGGGCCAGCAGAATGCTGGGGTTCATTTAAAGGGAGTGACCAGCAGATTAGGAGAAGTAATCCTGCCAATTTACAAGGCCATAGGACTGAGATGATTCATACCAAATTTTACAGTCCTAGGGTCTAAGACGGCTGAGTTATAAGCATTTGAAAACAGGCTTAAACCGAAACCACCACTGCAGCCCTAATATAGTAGCAGTAATAATAATAATAATAATAAAAATAATTTTAAACAGCCTTTAAAAAGTTTCCAAGGCACTGTACATTCACTTGAACTTAATCAGGATACAAATGTTCAGAAAGAGTTAAAAGCTAAATGGAATTCAGGTGCCTATGTGGTGCCATGGTCTGGAGGGATGGGAAGTGAATTCAGAGGATCATTAGGGCAGCAGGAAGGGAAGCAGAGCTGGAGGTCGTTGTTCACCTGGGGACTAATGGTCTGGCTAGGGACAGGGCTGGAATAGTGCAGGGGGAGTTTGTGGAGCTGGGGAGAGGCCTTAAACAGGTAGCATGTTCAGTGGCTTTTGCAGAGGTGTTGCCTGACTGTCTGTGATGGGAGGGAGGAGGGTGCAGGAGAGGGATTTCTGCACCAGGACCTTCAACTCATGGTTTGTTTGGTTTATTTATTTAAAATCTGGTAAATACACGAGCAATGCTGACATAATGTACATAAATCAATTATACCAAACAGGCAAAATAACTTATTATATAAACCAATCATAAAAATGTATCCAAGCAAACAGACTAACCACAATTACAATATTAAGAAGCCAATAAATATTTTACAAGCCTAGATTTGAAGGCAGATAAGCTCAGAGTTTCAATAGCAACATTTTGTGGAAGATAATTTTAAAAACTGAGTAGCAGATACAACAAAGATCTCTGACCTAGGCTGGTTTTCACAGTGGGAATATTAAAATACAGTAAGCAGACAGAGATGATATGGTATGTGACAGTGATACCTTTGATCAAACATATTGATTCATAATATCCGGAACCTTCTTTAACATTGTTTTTCTAGCTATTGTACCAAGTTGAATCTTAAACTTGGTATTTAAAGTAGGCCATTGAACTGTTTTTAAAGGTACACGATGGTGAGTGTACACTGGCAATTGGGTGACAAACCTTGCAATTTGATTATGTAAAACTTTGACCCTAGCAGTCTCAACCTCAGTTGGTTGGGGAATGGTGCAGAGTGGAGGGGTTTGTCTACATTGCAGACTGGGGTTCAACCTGGAGGGATAAGGGCCATCACAGGGGTGACAGCCTGCATCCATTCATGAGGGGAGCCGCAGTCTTCAGTGGATTGTTTAAATATTACTTCCATTAGCATGTTACTCTCACTAGCTACTGCAAAGGGGGTCGGAGAGAGTAGCCACTACCAGTGAAGTGACTCCCACCATCCACTAAATCACGATGCTACATCCCCCAGGACCCTCAACAGCAGCAGCCTTTAGTCTCACCTACCATCAGCAGCACACCCAATATGTGGCACACATTTCAAACAGCTGAGCTCTTTTGTCTCTGGAGCTCCTTTAAACTGCCTGCCCCAGGACGTTTGCTCTTTACAGCTACTGCAGGGGGAGTTGGAGAGAGTCACCGCTACCAGTCTAGTGTATCTCCCCCTGACCACCAACTCATGGTACCCTGGGACCCTGAACAGCTGTGGTCATTAATCCCACCCACCACCAGCAGCACACCCGCTTCTTCCACCTGCCATTGATAGGGCACCTTGCCAAGCAGTCCTCTGTTGTGGTCAGAAAAGGCATCATCAGAGTCTGCCCAAAGGAGTCAGCCGGTGGCTGGACACACTATCCAAAAGCTTGCCAGTCTACATGGGGAGCTACCATGCTGCGTATCCTTGTGTGCTTAAACAAACCTTTCCGTATCATAAGTACTGTCCGTATATAACAGTTTTCTTTTCATGTGTACATTACATTCACCTTGTAAACCTGCAAAAGTAGCTTGTACACAGTTTACTACCAGCTGTGTCTCAGTGTTCTATTTGATTGTCTTACTGACTGTTATATTTTTGGCCTGTTCTTTGTGCAATTAGTCGTTCTACTGATATCTTTTTTTTTTAAACTCTATTTATGGCTCTGCCTTACCCTGAACTCTCTCTGGATGTGCACACGACTTGAAGCCTGATCCCACCCATCCTAACTCATCCACCCGACTCCTCTGGAGGTGGTTCTCCATCCACTAACCTGGCTGCCCAACCCCCCCGGCTCTGAGCCCCCCCCCGAGGCAGGACCGTCGTTACTCCTATCTGGCACTCTATCTACAATATAGAACAGCAGCCTAGGCAAGGAGGAGAACAGAGGAGTGAGTGTAGAGGCCCAACACTGGGCATGGCGGCCAGCCCCCAGACCATCCTTCGCCTATCAGGAGGCAGGGATTTTACTTACTTTTTCCCCCATAGACGTGGTATGCAATGAATGCCAGTGCGGGACCGCCCACAGATGTCCTGCCAATGCCAACCCCTCCACGTGCCGTGCTACTGAGCTAAATGCCCCCAGCCTCCATCAGGAGCCGCCATGGAGCACGGTACACCCAGGATCCCACCCCAGGAGAAGAGAAGAGTACTCTGGACACTCAATCTTCTCCTTCTCTGCCGATCCCCGACAGCCCTGGCTTATACCTGAACCTGGGTCGCTGGCATGGCACGAGGTGTGGCATCCAGCGCCTCAACCCTCATCGCCACTGGGCCGGACCATTCTACTGATATCTAAGCTTGCTTGCTCTGATTCCTTGTTGTGTTGGCTTGTATGCTCAGATCCTGTATAAAATTAACATATGTTGTTTGCTCTCTGTAGATGCAGTGTACGTACCTTTGTTAACTCTCCGGGTGTTCCACCAGAAGATACTTACTGGCATTCTTTCTCATATTGTAAACTGCTGCATTAATGTGTTGGTACTTTGCCCCCATTTGGTAAACCCTATCTCTACATGAGTAACTTGTAGTTCAAGGGTTTGAACCATACACTATAATTGGTAGAGGAACATAGTGTGTACATCCGTCTCCTGGCTCCAGTTTGGGTAACCCTTACAGTCATAATGAAGGCCCAAAAGGGGTTGGGTGCTGCAGCCTGCTGTGTACTTGCTGTCCATACTATGGACCAGGTTAATTTAGCCCCTGATGTTTTCCCACATGGGCACTTCAGTATAGATACTACTCCTAATCTTTTCTCCATTATGCACATTTCAGATTTAGATGACCTATTCCTGGTAATACTCCTTCCCATCTACCAAAAGAGCAACTGTTACAGATTAGTTTCCCATCTGCAGGAAAGAAAAACTAAAGTTAGAATAAAATGTCCTATTCTCTCCTCTTGGGCCTTGTCCTCTTTTCTGTTACTTCTGTCTGGAGACACTGAGTTAAATTCTGGTCCCATTCCCCCTAACTACAGAATCTGCTCTTCATCTGCTATATCTTGGAGCAAAACAAGGGGGATAGAGCTAGCTCACATGAATATAAACAGTCTCAGGCCTAAGATCAAAGAGCTAGAGGGCTGGATTAACTTGTACGCCCTTGATGTACTTGCCATCTCGGAGACCTGGCTGAAACCATCCATTCTCTCCCATGAGGTAGAATTACCTGGTTACTCTACATACAGGTGAGACAGGATCCATAAGAAAGGTGGTAGCGTCCTTCTCTATATTAAATCCTCCCTTCATGCCACAGTGGTAAATGTAAAATCACCCAGCATTCCAGAGCCAGGAGGAAGATGTATCCCTCCAATGAAGGTATTCCAAAAACACCAAGTCCAAACCATAATGTTCAAAATAAAGAGATTTATTCCCAAGTAACATAAAGGAATAATAGCAACAAACAGCTCAGTTGCAAGGTCCCTGGCGCTTCACCAATTTAAGGCTTTATCAGCTCGTTAATTAAATTTTCACTAAGATTTGTAACCATGACCCCTGCCCACAGACTGAGGAGATCTTTATTTGCTCTAAAAGTGACATGAATCATGGAAGTGAGAGCAGCTCATCTGATGAGGAATTTAATGGGACACAGCCTGTCTGCATGAGTGTTACTGACGATCTATCTACTCGTTGTTCCAAAATCAAACAGAAACTGTCGGTACCAAGAGGAGGTGAAGGCCTGACTGAAACAGGTGAGCTAAAAATATTATTCAAAACACTGGAATGTCAGTTGTTCTCGGAGATAAATTTTACATATAATATTAGCAGCCTGCAACAGTACTTAGACAACAACATAGCACCGAGAGGTCTGAGAGTTACGATAGTGCCCTCGGGAGGTTTTGAAGACTTTGTTGCTACTGAAGAATGGGAAAATGCAGCACAAGTGTGCACCTTATCATTTGTTAAATTGATAATTAAAAATTATTTGGCTAAGCACTTGAAACCAATCCAAGAAATTGCAGTAACAAAAACCTCTCTGAAAAAATATTTGAATCACCCTGAATTTAAACAGCTGGACACAGCTTTACAGAATAAGCTTAAAACTCAAGAATTTGAAATTATAAAATGAAAACAGCATAAAACGGAGAGAGATACCTTGGATTATAAAGAGAGAAGATGATTTATTTGGTCTAGGTTCACTGAAGACAGATCAACTTCCAGGGGGAGATCACAATCTAGATTCAGGCCATACAGAAGGAAAAGCTGGAAATCAAGAAATAAATCAGATTCCATACAAACATCAGCAGGGGAAGCCTGTACCAGTAAGGAAACAGGAAAATCAAGCCCAAAACCAGCCACTATAGTAACATTCTCAGAAATACCTCAAGAGAAGGAGAAAAACAAAAATAAGAAATCAAAAAACAGAAAAGGACATGCAGTGGCGGCTCTACACCAGGGCCCGCCAGGGCACGTGCCCTGGTAAAAAAATGCTGTGCCCCAGTTGGTGCCCCATATGGTGCAGAATCTCCCCCATTGTAACAATATATCAGTGCCCTGGCTGCCATCTGTTGTGCCCCAGCTGTGCCCTGGTAACCATATGTGGCTAGAGCCGCTACTGAGGACATGGAGGGGGAAAAGGGGAGACAAACAATCCAAACACCAGGCCCAAGACGAGGAGTGGCAAATAATTTATCTGAAGTGGAACTATTGGAGGAAGAAATAAGCCTGCTGAAGAAAGGGTAATCATTTGTCCCCAGTACTAAACCTAATGAATTTGAAATTATAATAGATCTAGAAAAGTTGTTTAGAAAAGTGGAACTGAAGGAATATTTCCTGAAATGACAAGAGGATCCAAACAATACTATGGGATACTTTACAGGTGACATGGGGGAAATGGAACATGAGGATTTAGATGTGCCTTCACTCCTAGATTTTTCTAATATGGAACTAGAGGATGAAGAAATTCCACAGGACTCTACAGACCAGATTTATGAAGATAGCAGTATACCAATATGGGGCACTTTGGACATTCAGAATTATGAAATCTTGAATGACGTATTACATGAAAACCTGAATCTGACTGCAGTAAGTAACAGGAGAAATCTAAATGTTTTACTGTATGATGTAAATGCATCCAGACTTAGACAAATGCGAAAGGAGATATTTAGACCAAAATCTATGTTTTGCCCTCAAAGTTTGAACCCAAATATTTGTGCATACAGAAACACAGTTTTAAGGGACGTTAAAAAGATACTAAGTCAGCAAAGACCCTATTATCCGAATAACTTGACTCGGGCAGAGAGACGGGCACTGGATAAATTAAGGTCCAGTAAAGATATAATAATTAAACCTGCTGACAAAGGAGGTAACATCGTAATGCTAGATAGGGAAGTGTATCACTTAAAAGTATTGGAACTACTGAATAATGGTGATAATTATCAAGTATTGCTTGGGAACCCTATATCTCAGTATAAATTAGAACTTGTCGATTCTGGAAAAAGCTAAATGTACAGGGGAAATCACAGAAGCAGAGTTTCATGTTTCTCTGTCCCAAATTTCCAATAACACCAATCTTCTATATACTGACAAAAATCCACAAAAATCTACAGGACCTCCCTGGGCGTCCCATAGTGTCAGGAATAGGCTCCTTCTCAGAAAACGTGTCAATTCATTCATTTTTTTTTTCCTGAAGGGAAGTGTCCAATGTCTACCATCATATACAAGAGACACAATGAATATCTTGGAACAACTGCAGGGATTTATATGGGAGAACACTGTTATGGCTTATGGGTTACAATAGACATTGAGTCCCTGTATACATCAGTCAGACATGCAGATGGGCTAGGGGCATGCAAATACTATTTTCACAAAGATAATTTAAGTGAAGACATACCGCTTACTTTGATTCTAGAAGGGCTAGAATATGTTTTAAAGAGAAACTATTTTGAATTTAATGATTCATATTATTTACAAAAATGTAGGACTGCAATGGGGGCAGCCATGGCTCCCTCATTTGCAAATCTGTTTATGGGACTCTGGGAAGAGAATGTGATATTTGATACACAACAAATCCATTTGAAAAAAACATTATTAAATGGATTAGATTTATTGATGACATATTATGTATCTGGCAGGACACTGAGGTAGAATGTGCAGCATTTATGACTTGGCTCGATGAGAACAACAGAAATCTGAGGTTTACATATAAATGCAGTAGCACAGAGACTGAATACCTGGCTCTGATTCTAACCAAGGGGGAGGACGATCAAATTATAACTAGAGGGTTCAGAAAGGAAACCGCCACAAATAATTACCTGTTAGCTACAAGCTCACAACCGAAATCACTGAAAGTATCCATCCCTTATAGTCAGTTGATCAGACTGCGTAGAAATTGTATTGATTATGACACATTTGTCATACATGCAAACCAACTCAGAGAAATATTCTTAAATAGAGGCTGTAACAAAGAACTAGTTGATTTGGCCATAGTTTAAGCAAGCCACCTCAATAGGGAGGAATTCCTGACACCCAGAAATAGAGAGGATTCAGAGAAAAATACTATTAGCTTTGTGACAAGATACAATACAATGGCAGGTACGATAGGTAATATTGTCACCAAATATTGGCCAGTTTTGCTAAACGACCAAATGTTGGGTGGAAATATTGACACCAAACCCAGAGTTACCTTCTCCAAGGGGAGAAGTCTAAGGGACGATCTAGTACATAGCCAATTTCAGCCAGATGCAAAGAAAAACAGGACATGGCATCCTAAAAAACCTCCGGGAATATACAAATGTGGTAACTGCAATGTCTGTAACAATTGCCAACAAGGTAAAATGTTTAAAGCACTGACTAATCATAGACCTGTATTGATTAGGCAGTTTATATCATGCATTCTGACATTTGTGGTCTGTGCATTCTGGTGTCCCTGCCAGCAACTTTACGTAGGGAGAACCATCAGACCTCTGAAAACAAGAATACAGGAGCACATTAGGGACATTAGAAATGTGGATTTAATAAGCCCTGTGGCAACTCATTTTTTTGAATCACATAATGGAGACCATTTATCCTTGAGATTCACAGGTCTGGAACAAGTGAAAGTAGGAATGACAGACAGGGATCACTTGAACAGATTAGAACAAAGAGAAATGTTCTGGATTTGTGTGTTAAAAGCATTAGCTCCTGATGGCTTAAATAGAGAATGGGATCCCAAACCTTTTCTCTAGATAAAATGTATTATTTTTGAATGCTAACAGTTTAATACAGGTGAATCTGGACCCCCCCCCATACTTCCCCTATGTACACAATATATATTTGAAAGTGCAATGTTGTCTAAGAAATACTGTTTTTATATAGCCATTATAATATATACTAATGGAGTTTAATAACCTGTTCCACATATAGATGAAATCGGGCCTCTGTGAGATATCAGGAGGTTGAATAAAAAAATTAACTAATTTGTTTTTCTCTCTTGTATCTTTTCTTCTTAGGTGATTTGTGAGCGCAGTAATATTCTGCTTTCCATGTGTGATCTAGCTATAATTATGGCTTGAACCAATGGATACTGCTCTTCATCCCTTTCTATCTACCTCACAGATAAGACTTTATAGTTTAAACATATAAATTTTCTTGATCAATAATATCTACTTCACATTTTAAAGATAAGATTTCACAGTTTGAAATCTTTTGATTTTATTTTTTTATTTTAGTCTTTGGTAACCGGGAAAGGCTCACTAGGCACAAATGCCTGTTTTCAGGGGTGACTTGGGAGCACTGGGCAGTTACGCGACTTGCTCAGAGTCACACAGTATGCAAGTGGAGGTTTTGAGAATCAAACTCAGGTCTGGTCTGCTGGATGTACCAAGCTCGTTCACACCTCATTCCTCTAACCTCTAGGCCATACTGCCAGCCGATAAACTAATTGTGTTTGGAATTTAGTTTCATTTTGTGAATATAATGGTACCTAAATAGGAATAACTAAAATGATGACAGTGGAGAATGATTTTTACTTCTTTTTTTACACACTTTTTTAAATTATTATATGAGTATTATATGAGTACTTAAGGAGCTAAGGGTGGAACTAGCAGAGCCATTAGCAGAACTGTTTAGTGAGTCTCTCAGCACAGGAGAGGTCCCAGAAGACTGGAGAAGGGCTCATGTGATCCTGCTCCATAAGAGTGGTAGCAGGGAGGAGGCAGAGAACTACAGACCAGTCAGTCTTACCTCAGTAGTGGGCAAGATTATGGAGGCACTCCTTAAGGAAAGGATAGTGCAACACCTGGAATCCATAGGGGCACAGGATCCAAGACAGCATGGGTTTACAAAAGGAAGGTCCTGTCAAACTATTTCTTTGGCTGGGTAACCAGAGTGGTGGACCAAGGGGGAGCAGTTGATGTCGCCTACCTTGACTTCAGCAAAGCTTTTGACACTGTTCCACATAGAAGATTGATAAATAAGCTAGGTAGGCTCGGGGTTGGTCAGAAGTTGGTCAACTGGGTAGCAAACTGGTTGACGGGCAGAAAGCAGTGGTGGTAAATGGCATACAGTCAGAAGAGATGCAAGTCACAAGTGGGGTACCTCAGGGATCAGTCCTGGGGTCAGTCCTCTTCAACATCTTCATTAGTGACCTTGCAGATGGACTAGAGGGTAAGGCTTGTCTGTTTGCAGATGTCACCAAGATCTGCAACAGAGTAGATGATCCAGATGGGGTGGGCAGAATGAGAAGAGATCTGGATAAGCTAGCAAAACGGTCAGAAGAGTGGCAACTGGGATTTAATGCAAAGAAGTGCAAGATCATGCACATAGGGAAGAGGAAACCCTGAAGCCACCTATAGGCTGGGAGGAGTTGCTAGCAGTCACAAAGGAAGAAAGAGACTTGGGCATCATCATCACTGATGACCTGAAATCATCCAAGCAGACCTCTAAAGCAGTAGGTAAGGCTGGGGGTGTTAGGGTGTATTAGTAGGGTATACAAGTCGTAAGAGGGAGGTAATAATCCCTCTTTACAAGACACTGGTTAGGCCCCATCTGGAGTACTGCGTGCAGTATTGGAGGCCACACCTATACAAGGACATTAACCAAATTGAGGCAGTCCAGAGAAGGGCAACCATAATGGTGCAGGGACTGCATCAGAAGACATATGAGGACAGATTAACAGAGCTCAATATGTATACCCTTGAGCAAAGGAGGAAGAGAGGTGATATGATTGAGGCATTCAAACATCTTAAGGGCATTAACAAGGTGAAAGAGTCTAATATGTTTAAATATAAGAAAAATAGCAGGACAAGAGGACACAGCACGAGATTAGAATGGGGCCGAGTAAGGGGAAATGTGAGAAAATTCTTTTTCACAGAAAGAGTGGTGGATGCAGGGAATGGCCTACCACAAGAAGTGATGGCTATGAATACAGTGCAGGGCTTCAAACAGGCATGGGATAGGCATAAGGGACCAATACAAATGAGTATGAATAGATAGGCCACTGACAGAGCAAAGGCCGATGGCACATTTATAAGGTAGAAAAAGAAATGGGCAGACTGGATGGGCCTTGCGGTCCTTATCTGCCATCAACTTCTATGTTTCTATGTTTCTATTGCAAGATAGAAGTAATACATTTGTTCCTTAACCACTGCTTTTTCACTTTTTCATTGGTTTAAATGAGGCCTAATGAGTTGATACATATATAAAATACCAATGTTTTACTGGTTTATTAAGCCTATAATATAATTAAGGTAATTTCATTTCTGAAGTAATAAAATAAAAAATCGGGCTTCCTGATTGACTGACGCAGCTTACCTTGGAATTTGTAAGAAATTACACTCTAAACCAGTACACAAGGGTATATACTTCAATCTATGTTACTTTTTATTTTCATATTACACTTTGAAGCATGTATTTTTGAGAGTTTTATGTATACTGTAAGATGATTGGTCTAATCATGTGATGTCACAGAATTCAAATTTTCAAGGTATAAATTAAGACTAACATCAACAAGGTCCATCCCTCTGATGATGCCTCAATTGGCAAAGTGCCGGGGACCTTGCAACTGAGCTGTTTGTTGCTGTTATTCCTTCATGTTACTTGGGAATAAATCTCTTTATTTTGAGCATTATTGTTTGGATTTGGTGTCTTTGGAATACCTTCACTGGAGGGATACATCTTCCTCCTGGCTCTGGAGTGCTGGGTGATTTTGTTATTTTATTTTGTCTTTAGGGAATGCAGCCCTCACCCGCACCCTGCCCCAACTTTGGAGCGCAGTGCTGTTAACTGTTTTTTCACAGTGGTAACTGTCCCTGGCTTAGAAAACTCAGATAGTGAGGTTCTTAATATCAAACTACTTCCTGGGGGCACAAAGTCACTACATTTAGGTTGTGTATTAGGTATTAGCTACCCAAAGGGTGTCTGGGTCGGGTAGTGTGCGTATCACCTATTTTTTGCCAGTTAGGGTATTTCGGGTAATGTACTGTCCTACCCGACATAACCGTGTACTTCTCGGGTCAGGTAGTTTGAGATGGGTAATGGATAATTAGGGAAGGACAGGACTTCTAGGTTGGAAAGATGCATTAAAAGGGCAGCCTGTGGGGTCATTCACGGAGCTTAAATCAGAATAGGAGCACATGACACCGAGTCAACACAGTGGTGTCTAAAGGGCCATGCTCCATCTGCTTTGAGCCTGTGTGGTGCAGATAGCAGCTGGCAGCAGTCGAGAAGCAGCTCCATGTCCATGGGCACTCACTCTGCAGTGAATTCATGGCAAAGACTGTCAAAACTTAAAAGTTGAAGCAAGCATTGAAATTTTAAAACCTGCACAGAGTTCAAGCAAAGGGAGAAATACTGGGGGTCGGGGACTGAAATAGTCTCAGTCAGGGGGAGCCTTAGTCGAGGAGGTGGTGCAGTGCTGGGGAGAGAAAAGAGAAGCAGCAAGGTTACAGCTGTATTACACTGTTTGTTAGGTGCCCTAAGCCCTGTCATTTATTATTGTGATATCGACAGCTATGCTGTGTGTCTCTGCAGCTTACTGAAAGCCTTTTATGGCTGTATTACACTGTCTGTGAGGTGCCCAGAGCCCTGTCATTTATAAATGTGACATAGTCAGATACACTGTGTGTCTCTGCAGCATAGTGAAAGCCTTTTATAGCTGTAATATACTGTTTGTTATGTTCCCCGATCCCTGTCATTTATTACTGTGACATAGCTACACTGTGTGTCTCTGCAACACACTGAAAGCCTTTTATGGCTGTATTACACTGTGAGGTGCCCCGAGCCCTGTCATTTATTACTGTGACATAGTCAGCTACACTATGTGTCTCTGCAGCATAGTGAAAGCCGTTTACAGCTATAATATACTGTTTTTTAGGTTGCCCAAGCCCTGTCATTTATTACTGTGACATAGCTACACTGCGTTTCTCTGTAGCATACCGAAAGCCTTTTATGGCTGTATTACACTGTTTGTTAGGTGCCTTGAGCCCTGTCATTTATTACTGTGATATAGCTACACTGTGTGTCTCTCAGCATAGTGAAATGTGAAAGCCTTTTACAGCTGTATTATACTGTTTGTTAGGTGCCCTGAGCCCTGTCATTTATTACTGTGACGTAGTCGGCTACACTGTGTATGTCTGCAGCATAGTGAAAGCCTTTTACAGCTGTATTACACTATTTGTAAAGTGCTCCAAGTCCTTTCATTTATTACTGTGACATAGTCAGCTACACTGTGTTTCTCTGCAGCATAGTAAGGCCTTTTATGGCTGTATTACACTGTTTGTTAGGGCCCTAAGCCCTGTCATTTATTACTGTGACATAGCTACGCTGTGTGTCTCTGCAGCATAGTGAAAGCCTTTTGTGAGTGTATTAACCAGTTTGTTAGGTGCCCCGAGCCCCGTCATTTATTACTGTGACATAGTCGTCTACACTGTGTGTGTCTGCAGTGTACTGAAAGTCTTTTACAGCTGTATTACACTGTTTGTATGGTGCTCTGAGCCCTGTCATTTATTACTGTGACAGAGTCAGGTACACTGTCAGTCTCTGCAACAGTTAGTGAAACAATATCCTTTCACTGCTATGTCTCGTATTTCCCAGTCTAAGTGTACTAAAAGGAAGTACAGTGTAGTGGGTGAGGGATGCCACTGGCGCCCACCACACTCAAAATGGCCTGGTCAGGTAAGGGCACAGGTCCACCCAGTTACCACTTGGAGGGAAAAGTGCATTCTGACTATGCCAACCACCCGGAGGTGAATTTTTCAGGTGACGCCTTGCTAGCGGGTGTCAGGGGAGTTTAGGGGAAGGGGCCCAGGCCTAATAGCCACTAGCTGGAACATACAAGGAGAGGCGTGAAGCTGACTCGAATGCAAACAAGGAAAATTTTATTAAACATACTCAAAATAATAACAACATACTAAATCTCTAAACTCTGAAAGGCTTCTACCATGCTAAATTCTAACTATTACTCTAAATTATCTAGAACACCAACTACATTATGACTATTAGGGTCTACGTTCTGTATATTACCTAAATTTCTCCTATGACTCTATGTTCATTCTATAATTTTTAGACATATCAAAGCTTTGCAGTTCATGTTGGAAGCCAGTCACCATTGTGTGAGTCTTTTGGGGAAAGAAATGGAACAGGTCAGAGAACCATTGCTGTCCAGGACAAGAAAAACACCAAATAAAGGATATAGGACTAAATAACTCTTCCAAGGCTGTGAGAATCATTGGCTGCAGGTCTCCAGCAGACCACCAGTACAGGACACCCCTTCAGGAACGAGTCAGACAAACATCACCCAGCCACAGCCCCTCCATGGACTGCCGGGATACCAGGACAAAGCAGGATCCTAGAAGGAACTGACAGGAACAAGACAGCTGGTCCAGGAAATGGTGCTAGGACACACTGGAACCACTCACAGGCAGGGGTGATGGCGTAATAAAAACATTTTTTTAAAACCTTGTGGTGGTCATTATTTTAGGCAAAGCTTTCTGTGTCCTCCGTTAACCCAGTTCAGGCAACTGCAGGTTGCATAACACAGTATTTGAGGCATTTAGGCAGTCTCTAGAAGGATACACACACAGTGAGCAACCACAGTTCACCATAGGGGTCCCAAAACTTCACACAGCCTCTCAAATGCATTTTTTGTTAAGGCAGTTCAACTCAGGGGCATTGTCTCTTAGTGCCAGTCTCTTGATGGCACCCAGGCATTGGGACAGTGAACGATTCCATTGCAGGGACCCCAAAAAATATTAGGCAGTCTTTCAAACGTTTGTTATAGGCAGTTCAGTTACTAGGTTACTGTCTCCTTAAATCTGGTGTCACTACACATATTTATTCCACATGTTTGCATAGCCCCTGCCCCTTCTATCACTGTCTCTATGGAGATTTTACTTTACTCTACCCCATGGGTGGTTCCAGAGGCAGGGATCGCCCACCCCACAGTCACTGGCTCAACAGAGCCTTTTCATCACTCTGCCCCATGGGTGAGCCATTCATTGAGGCCTTGCCCACCCTCACAGTCCCTGGCTCAATGGAACCTTCTTCCAACTCTGCCCCGTGGGCGGTTCATTTCTGGGGCCTTGCTCAGCCCAAATGTTTGCTGTTGCTTGCAGAGCCTGAAAGCACCCGGAAGTCTTATTTCTTTTTTCCTTGTTTAAAAAAAAGTATTTTCTTTTACATACTCAGCAGCCAGCATCCAGACCTGTTGCTGCTGCCACTCGCCCTGCTGCCCGTTTCCTTCAGGGCCAGGATTAGATGTAGGACACAGTGGGGAGGCCTGGATTCGCCCCCTCCCATGCACCTCCATGCTCCTGGGCATCCGTGGGGAGGCCTGGAACCTCCTTCTCCCACAGATCATTACTGCTGGGCTCTGTGCCGCCGGAAGAGTAGGCCTTTTGCTGCTGTCGCCCCTCCTGATGGGATTTCACCATTGCCACAGGCACCAAGGAAGGAGACATCGCGTGGGATGCAGGACCAACAGGTAAGTCCCTCCCTTCGTCTGAGCCCCAGGACATCCTAATGCTCCCTCTCTTACTGTTGCTGCTACTCTCTCTGTCTCTCTCTCTCTCTTCGGTTCCAAACTGAACTGAATGGCTTTTGCCATTCAGACGGGCTGAGGATTCTGTCCGTGCCTGTCAGCCCTCATGACTGGGAACCAGGAGCACAGGTTCCTGGCGCGAGCTAACTAGGGGGAGAGATTCTAACAGATGCAGCAGACAGGGAAAACAAGCAGGAAACTAAATATTTTAAAATGCAGCCCAACTGGGGCTTACTTTTCTGGGAGGGGACACCTAACCGGGGCTACTAAATGGGGGCACCTAATCTCTGGCCACCTACCATGGGGCACCGTTCTACCATGGAGCACCTCCCCTGGGGCACCTAACCCCCAACTTTAGCCCTGGAGTACTTGGATGCCCATTTTTGGAGGGCACCAGGAACTCTGGGGCACTACAAATTTTTATTACTGTGACCTAGTCAGCTACACTGTCTATCTCTGCAATAATTAGTGAAACAATATCCTTTCACGGCTATGTCTGCTCTGTCTGGTATTTAACATAGAAACATATAATTTGATGGCAGATAAGAACCGCTTGGCCCACCTAGTCTGCCCATTTCCCTACCTAATGGATAAGCTGCAGATCCTAGTTATCCAACAGTCTACTTCCTTCTACCCCCCACTAGAATTGCCTTCTGTCTGTCCCATGCATTCTTGAATTCTCCCACTGTTTTTGATTCTAAGACCTCCTCAGGAAGGCTGTTCCATGCATCTACAACCCTTTCTGTGAAGAAATACTTCCTCACATTACCTCTGAGCCATCCCCCTCTATCTTCAAATTGTGCCCCTTTGTTCTTGCACATCTCTTTTTCTGAAAGATGCTACCCTCTTGGACTTTGTTGATTCCCTTGAGGTATTTGAAAGTTTCTGTCATGTCCGCCCCTCGCCCTCCTTTCCTCGAGGCTATACGTCTTAAGCTTCCTTAGTCTTTCTTCATAAGTGTTCTGGTGCAGACCCTGCACCATTTTGGTTGCCCTCCTCTGGACAGCCTCCACCCTGTCTATGTCTTTGAGGAGATGGGGTCTCCAGAACTGTACACAGTACTCCAGATGTGGTCTTACCAACTGTCTGTACAGAGAGCCAACAACTTCCTGTTTTCTACTGGTGATGCCTGTCCCTATGCATCCCAGTATCCCCCCAGCCCCCCTTACTGCCTTCTCACATTGCTGGCCCACCTTTAGGTCATCTGATATGACTACCCCCAGGTCCCTTTCCATTTTTGTTGTTTTATCTCACCCCCCATTATGTACTCTTCCCCTGGGTTTTTGTTTCCCAGGTGCATTACTTTGCACTTCTTTGCGTTGAATCTAAGCTGAAATACATTTGACCATTCCTCCAACCTTACCAAGTCCCTTTTCATCCTTTCCACCCCACCTTGTGTATCAACCCTGTTGCAGATCTTTGTGTCATCTGCAAAGAGACATACTTTTCCTTCCAGTCCCTCTGCAATGTCACTTATAAAGACATTAAAAAGGACCAGCCCAGTACTGAACCCTGCGGTACCCCACTAGTAACCCCCCCTTTCTTCACTGTGAACTCCATTTACTATTACCATCTGTGTCCTGTTGTCCAGCCAGTGTTTTATCCAGGCTACCACCCTGGGACCCACTCCCACGCTGGCTAATTTGTTTACTAATCTTTTGTGTGGGACTGTGTCAAATGCCTAGGTAGGCCATGTCCACAGCCCCTTCCTGGTCTACTACTTTAGTCACCCAGTCAAAGAAATCAATTAGATTTGTTTGACATGACCTTCCTTCTGTGAATCCATGCTGCCTTGGGTCCTGTGCCCCACTGGCCTCAAGGTACTCAACAATTCTTTCCTTCAGAAATGATTCCATCATTTTCCCTACCACTGAGGTGAAACTGACAGGTCTGTAGTTTCCTGCCTCTGTCTTGCTCCCACTTTTGTGAATAATAATAATATCTTTATTTATCATGCGCCTTTCAATTGTCAAGGCGCATTACAAAACTTAAAACAACAGATAAAACAGCAATAATAAATACACAGTAAAATCCAAGAATTAACCTTATTAGTCACAGTATACCCTGCTCCATACATAGATCTTCAATGCCTGTTTAAACCTCCCCACAGTCGTGCACTCCCGAAGCCGACGGTAGAGAATTCCAAAGGGCTGGGGCCGCGTACATAAATGCACGGGCCCCTGAAGATTTTAAAACTACTACTACTCTTGGAATCTCTAGCAACCCCTCGTCGGACAAATGGAGCAATCACTCGGGGCAGTAAGGAAACAGTAGCTCTTTCAGGTAGTCCGGGCCAAGTTCATGTAGGGCTTTATAAGTCAGTAATCCGACTTTGAAGGTGATCCGCCACTGAACTGGCAACCAGTACAGTTCGCACAGCACCGGTGTGATATGGGAAGTCCGAGGAGTCCCTGTCAACAACCAGGCCACAGCGTTCTGCACCAGCTGCAGGAAGTGGATATCAATCCCCGGAAGCCCAAAGTAAAGGGGAAATTGCATCCGCCCTCCTCCAGGCCTCAGGTACCACACCATCCTCCCATGATTTATTAAAAAGGGTAGTCAGTGGTGTTACTAGTTCTTCCCTTAGTTATTTTAGAGTTCAGGGGTGAATCCCATCAGGCCCCATTGCTTTATCCACCTTCAGTTTTTAGAGTTCTTTCAGAACCCTTTCTTCTGTG
This sequence comes from Neoceratodus forsteri, assembly GCA_016271365.2. Lineage (NCBI taxonomy): Eukaryota > Metazoa > Chordata > Ceratodontiformes > Ceratodontidae > Neoceratodus > Neoceratodus forsteri. Next base: position 946,799,984 of record CM057451.1, on the reverse strand, counting down.
AAAGGACTAATATCAATCTCCCTATCCAGAGTGCTTCTATTGACTGGATTGAGTATCTCTCCCTGCTTTTCCATTGTGAATACTGAACAGAAGTATTCATTCAGTATCCCTGCATTTTCACTGTCGCTCTCTGCCCAGCCACCTTCCTCTTCATTCAGCCTCAGTATCCCTGCCTTAGTGTTTATTTGCTCCCTAATGTACCTATTAACGGTTTTATCCCCCTTCTTAACCAAATTGGCTATCTTTTCCTCGGTTTGGGCCTTTGCTATTCTGACTGCCTTCCCCGCTTCCTTCTGCTTAAACTGGTACAGTTCCTGCTCCTTCTGTGTTTCCTTATACTTCGTGAATGCTATCTTTTTCTCCCTAACCTTCCCCGCCACTTCTTTTGAGAACCATAGTGTTTATTTCTTTCATTTTGATTTGTTTATTTGCTTCACACAAAGGCTTGTTGCTTCTGTGATGGCGGTTTTGATGTTTCCCCATTGGTGCTCCACCCCACCTTCTTACCTGTTTGCTAGTGCTTTTCTGAGGCACTCTCCCATATTGACAAAATCAACCCTCCTGAATTCCAGTACCTTCACTTTTGTATGGCTTGACTCTACAGCTAAGTTTATCGTGAACCACACTGTTTGGTGGTTGCTTGTTCCCAGATAGCTTCCCACTTCAAGATCGGAGATCCTCTCTCCGTCCTCATTTGAGAGTACCAGGTCTAAGATTGCTCCCTCCCAAGTCGGTTTCCAAAACTAGCTGTCTGAGGCATGCTTGCTGTAGGGCATTGAGAATGGCCCTGCTCTTGGATGTGGCTGCACCAAAGGTGCTCCAGTTCACATCTGGCGTATTCAGGTCCCCCATCAGCCATATCTCCTCTTTCTTTGCCATCCTAAGGATGCCTTCTATCATTTTCTTGTCCATTTCCTCCCCCTGAGATGGGGGTCTGTATACAACCCCTGTGCGGATTGTGGTGCCAATTCCAGTCTCCAGGGTGACCCACAGTGCTTCCTCTCCTCCCTGTTTACCATTTAGTGCTGTTGCTTTGATCCCTTCCCTTACATAGAGAGCAACTCCTCCTCCTCTTCCTCCCTCCCTGTCCTTCCTGTAGATTGTGTACCCTGGTATAGTGACATCCCAGTCATGGTTCTTTGTGTACCATGTTTCTGTGACTGCCACGATATCCAGGCATCCCTCTTCCATCAAGGCCACCATTTCGGGGAGCCTTTTACCTAGACTACGGGCATTTGGTACTCGTTACCCTCAATTTTTTTATGGTTTTATTTCTTTTTGCCCCATCCCTGTCCTTACTGCCTTTGTCTTTTTCTCCATTTACCTCTGCCCTTCTCCCTATCATGGTGTTTACCTCACTAACTACCCTGATTTTTTGGGGGGCTAGGATTTCCCTTCTCCTTTTGAGTGCCTCCCCCCTTGGCTAGCTTAAATGCTTGCCAATGAAGCATTTAAACCTATCACCTAGGATCCTGGTTCCCCTCCTGGATAGATGCAGACCATCGCGCCAGTATAGGTCTGCATCCCTGCAGGTGGAGCCCCAGTACCCAGTGAAGCCAAATCCCTGAAACATGGAAACATAGAATTTGACGGCAGATAAGGACCACTTGGCCCACCCAGTCTGCCCATTTCCCTACCTAATGGATAAGCTGCAGATCCTAGTTAACCAGCAGCCTACTTCTTTCTACCCCCATCCCCTAGAATTGCCTTATGACTGTCCCATGCATGCTTGAATTCAACCACTGTTTTTGACTCCACAACCTCCTCTGGAAGGCCGTTCCATGCATCTACAACCCTCTCTGTGAAAAATATTTCCTTACATTACCTCTGAGCCACCCCATCTTCAAATTGTGTCCCTTGTTCTTGCACACCTCTTTTTGAAAGATGCTACCCTCTTGGACTTTGTTGATTCCTTGCTCTGCACCAGTTTTCAACCAGTCATTGAATCCCATGGGGCGGAATACCCTAGCCTCATCCATGCCATAGACAGGTAGCACTTCTGAGAAAGTTACCGTGTGTGCTACTTGTCTAAGGCTCCTCCCCAACTCCACAAACTCCTGTTGCACTGCTCTGATCCCATTCTTAGCCAGGTCATTTGTCCCTAGGTGGATAATGACATCCAGCTCACTTCCCGTTGCAGCTTCTTGTACAATCCTGAGGATTTGTTTCCTGTCCCTCCAAACCATGGCACCAGGCAGGCACCTTACCTCCCTTTCCCTCCCCAGTTCTAACCCCCTAACAATTGAGTCCTCCACTGGGAGTTGTTTCCTTCCCCTGTGGGGTCCTGTGCCACCTCCTGTGGGTCTCCATTGTGGAGGTTCCCAGCATCCTCCTTGGTCTCCACTGCGGGTGCCTCCATAGAGGAACCATGCTCCGCCAGAGTAGTGAACGAATAGTGGAGAGGCACAACTGGAGGGATGTGCCTCCAGTCCAAGTCTACTAACAGGAAGCACAGGGGTGCTACATGTACAACTGTTAATGATATGGACAGTAGCCAGCCCCGGGGCATGGAGCGCCGAGACACTTAGTGTCTTACCTCCTGCCACACCAGCGACCCAAGTTTGGAGAGAGTCAGGTCATTCAGAATCTGGCCGGGGGGGGGAATCAAGCATCCCATGGGACTGCTGTTCTCCCTCAGGGGAGGGGGGTTGTGTGATCCACTGCTTGCTTGCCACCTGGAGGTGTCTGGATGGTAGTGCAGTTAGGGCACACACATATGGCAGCCAAACACAGGTGTCTGAGGATGTCTTTCTGGAGGCAGAGCTCACCCGTTATGCCATGGCACATGGGTGGCTGCATGGGCAACAAAAACAGGAGGAAAAAACCCTCTAGCCACAGGATGACATCTGACCTTTGGAGGCCCCACCACGGTGACCAGGAACACCCTGCCATGAAAATGAAAGGGTAAGTCTTGGGGTGACATGGGATGGTGCCGGGAGGCTCTGACAGAAGGGGTGGGCCAGAGGCATCAGGGACATAAATTGCTGGTGAACCAAATGTTCTAGGATCATGGATATGTTGTTCATCCACACTCTTTGGCATGTCACTTTCCACTTTAAATCTGCCAGTGTTCGTGTGGCCAGAAGATGTCGCGCACCGATCCCCACACTGCGTGCGTCTATTGCTTTGGTGTTGACCATGACACCTCGAAGTGCGATTTTTGTCTCGCATTTCATCCTAACATCCTCAACGACCATCTCGCACACCTGAAGTTGGGGAGGCCAGAAAAACGGAACCCTCCGGTGAAATCTAAGGAGGCTCGGTGGGCGGTTTCCATGACTGTGGGATCTGCCGAGCAATTGGAATGCATGCAAGCCTTCGAGGAGGGAGCAGTTCGGGCTGCAGAATCTTCCTCTCAGAGCTTCTTTGTTCCAATGAGCCTGGGCTCAACCTTCTTGGGTTCCTTCCAAGAGTTGTGCCAATGTCTCCCTACTAAGGGGGAAGGTCCTGTAGGCACGTACTCCTCTCTGTCCCGAAAGTGGGAAAAGGACCCAGGATCATCTTTGTCTCAGTGAAGACGTTCTTGGGATCGGGAGAGATCTTGGTCTCAGGAACCGGCAGTCTCGACTTTGGTCAAAATTGCCTCTTGGCTTGCTGGCTTCTCAGCTTTGCCATCTGGCCAGTCAACCGAAGTGTCTATCGACGACGTTGAAATCGTCATCAACCCGATCAACCCATTGTCACCGACTCTCTTGATCAGACTGTGGTCCTTACTTTCCCCGACGAGGAGACCCAGCCCGCTGGGAATCCAAATCAAGGGGTCCCCGACCTCGGTAAATCTCTGTCTGTGCTGTGAGGACCTCATGTGGCAACAGCTAATTTTGACCGTGCACAAACCGACCCTGGCTTCTACCCCGGCTATTACTTGGCTTTTTCCTCCTAGACCAAAGCGGACTCCTTCGGAGCCAATCAAGTCAGTTCTTCCACCCGTGGAGCTGGCGAAACCTCCGGTTCGGCCTAAGCCAGTCTCTCCACTGATAGTGGTGGAACCACCGCCCAAGCAGCCTGTGGGAGGGGCTCCTCCTAAGGAAGACAGGCCAGACACTGGACTTCTTCGGCATCTTTTGGTCACTGTCACCCCGGACCACCCTCGGCGGGTTGAGGGTGACCTGGGTGGTCGACCACTGTATCTGGATTCCTCAGATTCGGATGTGACCAGCCTATATTCTCATCCCGGGGATGATGAATCAACCGGTGGGTTAGAGACGGAGGAAGGTCTTTCATCTGTTTAGGGCATTCTTCACTTCATCTCTGAGTCTACAGGGATACCCCTGGAGCCAATCCAGAAAAAAAGTGGAGTACCCTCTTACGGACATCCTCAAGAGAGAGAGAATACCCCAACAGAGGCCTTTTCTTGGCCGAAGCCATTTTTGGCCTGGCCTTAGAACTCTGGCAGTGCCCTGCCTCTTGTCCGGCCCCATCTGTCCGCATGGCCCGCAAGTATGCGATGCCCAAGGGGTCCCTTGCGGGGTTCATAGAGCACCCTGCGGCCGAGAGCCTGGTGACCGCCTCTGTGTTCAGGCGTACTGGCAGTTCTGCTGACACGGACCGACCTCCCGAGAAAGAATCCAAACTTTTGGATCATTCGGCCAGGAAGGTCTGTGCGGCCTCTTCTTTGGGCCTTCATCAGGCAAGTTCAGCCATTATCATGGCATACTTCTCCCATGCCCTCTTGGGGTCTTTGGATGAAGTCCTCCCACACCTCCCTGCAGACATGCAGACCACTGTCAAGCAAGTCCGGGATCAGGGCCGAGTTGTTGCCAAACAGCAGCTTCAGACAGCCCTGGACCGTGGGGATTCTTGTGCCCGTTTGAGGGCTTGGCTGACACTCTCCTCCTTTCCGGCAGATACTCAGCACAAACTAGCTGATGTGTCTTTCCTGGGCACCGATCCTTTTGGCCCAGGTGTGACTGGTCACCTTCAGCGTATTGAGCAGTCCAATGGCATCTTGGACGCTACTTCTGCTAAGGGTTCTTCGGCCAAGAACCAGCAGAAGAAGAAGCCTTTTCAGCACTCTTCCTCTGCGGCACAGCATCCCTCCTTTCAAGGAGGGCAGCAGCAGGCTCAAGCTTGGCACCTCTGGCCCAAGCCTGGGACCTCCCAGGCCTGTACAGGAGGCCAAGTTTCCGGTCCTGGATCCTCCTCCTCCAAGCCTGTTCAGTGACGGGGCCGGGGCTGCCTCCCCTTCTCCTGTCATGCCAGCTCTGGGTCCTCCCATGGGGGTCCAGCTGTACCACTTCCTTTCCACCTGGTCTACTGTCACTGCGGATAGGTGGGTTCTCAAAGTGGTCGGTCAAGGACTGCCTCTGGAATTAGAGCAGTACCCTCCAAGCTGAGCCCACTCCCCTCGGGAGGAAAGGGTATCCATCCAGACTCAGTTGGCTCTCTGAGATAACATTGCTCAGCTCCTCATCAAGGAGGCAGTAGCTCCAGTGGCAGATCCTCCAGCAGACCCAGGCTTTGTCTCCAGGTACTTCCTGGTGCCCAGGCAGATGGGGGGGGCTGGCACCCCATTCTAGATCTGCACAACCTGAATCAGTATCTCAGGGCACTCACCTTTTGGATGGTCACTCTGCCCCAGATCATACCATCCTTGGAGCGAAACATGTGGTTCTGTTAACTGGATCTGCAGGACGCGTTCTTTCACATCCCAATCCGTCATCTCATCGGCGGTTCCTCTGCTTCAGAGCCAGAGTGACCCTGTACGAGTTCTGAGCCATGCCGTTCGGCCTGTCATCGGTCCCATGGGTCTTCACCAAATGCATTGCAGTGGTGGCAGCCCATCTCAAGCGTTGGGGGGGTGTCAGGATTTATCCTTACCTCGATGATTGGCTCTTAGCAGGTCCCACCCAACAGGAGGTGGAGAGGTCCAGGGACCTGGCCCTCCAGACCTGCTCCCAACTCGGCCTCCTGATCAACGAGGCCAAGTCAGAACTCGTGCCTTCCCAGGTGATGTGCTTTATCGGGGCAGAGCTCGACTCTTGTCGAGCCAGAGTTTGGCTGCCAGTGGACAGGGCGGAGGTTCTCTCCTCCTTTGCCCAATCATTTCTGGTTCTGCAATTGTGCCCTGCCCGGGACTTTCTGCTCCTTCTGGGTTACATGGCGGCTTGCACCTCAGTGGTCCATTGGGCCCGGTTGCCCATGCGCCCCTCCAATGGGAGCTGGCTGCCCAGTGGACTCAGTGCCATGGTCATTTCAACCAGCTGATCACTGTAACCCAGAAGATGTGGGACACTCTCCAGTGGTGGACCACCCCAGACCGATTGCAGGAAGGCATCCTGTTTGTCCACCCTGAGCCGATGGCCGTCCTTATGACCAATGCTTCTCTCATGGGCTGAGGAGCCCACATGGGGGACAACAGGGGCCATGGGTTCTGGACCCCCCAGGAGTCCCGATAACCACATCAACCTGTTGGAGCTCAGAGCAGTCAGACTGGCACTGTCAGCTTTCGCTCCTCAGCTCCAGGGTCAAGTGGTTCAAGTCCAGATAGACAATACCACGACCATGTACTACCTCAACAAACAGGGTGGCACGCACTCCTGTTTGCTTTGTAGTGAGGCGCTTCACATCTGGACCCTTGTCAGATGTTTGGAGGTGGATCTCCTAGCCATCCATGTGGCAGGAGCCTCAAGCCATCTGGCGGCTGCTGTCAACCGCTTAGGCGAGACATCCCATGAGTGGTCTCTCCATCCAGAGGTAGCTTACAGCCTGTTCTCCCACTGGGGCAAACTGATGGTGGACCTGTTTGCCTCTAGGGAAAACACCAAGCTGAGGCTGTTTCATACTCACCCCCCTCAGCAAGGCTCGCTGCAGCGGGATGCCTTCTCGAGGCCATGGACCCCAGGCCTCCTCAATGCCTTCCCTCCATTTCCCTTGATCCTCAAGGTGTGGAGGGACTTGGCGTAGGTGTTCCTGGTAGCCCCAGACTGGCCGCTCCAGTTCTGGTATCCAGATCTCCTCAGCCTCAGCTGCAGGCCCCCAGAGCAGCTTCCAGCATGCCTGGACCTGATCTCTCTCTTAGTCAGGGGAAGGTATACCATCCGGACCTTCAATCTCTGCACCTCACAGCCTGGTACCTGAGCGGCTAGAGTTCCAGGCTTTGGGTCTTTCCGAGTATGTCCTCACCGTGGTGGAGGCATCCAGAAAGGAACTGACTAGGAAATGTTACGTCTTCAAATGGAAAAGGTTTTCCATTTGGTGTCAGGGTAAGGGCCTGGACCCTCTGTCCTGTCTGGTGGCTAACATTCTCAACTACTTTTGGTCTCTCTCCAAAGGGGGTCTTCGGTCATCGACTCTTAGGGTATACTTGGCAGCCATCTCTGCTTACCAGGCATGGGCCAGTCAGCCGACGGTGGCGCAGGAGACAGTGGTCGGGTGCTTTTTCAAAGGCCTGGATCACATATTCTCTCCAGTGCATGACCCTCCACCTCTGTGGGATTTACTGCTGGTACTGGCAAAGCTCATGGGCAAGCCATTCGAACCAATGCACAAGTGTGCCTTGTCACACTTGTCATGGAAGATGGCCTTCCTGGTGGCTAGCATGTGTGCCAGAAGGACAGGGGAGCTCCAGGTGCTTTCAGTGGACTCCCCTTACCTGGTCTTCCACAGTGACAAGGTTGTCCTGCACCCCCACCAGAAATTCCTTCCGAAGGTGGTGTCAGAGTTTCACTTTAACCAGGTGTTAACTCTGCCAGTGTACTACCCCAGTTACACCTCGGAGGCCGAGTACAGGCTCCATACTTTGGACCTGAGACGTGCTGTCTTCTATTACAAGGAGAGGATGATGGAAATTCGGGGAGAGGTTTGCCATCTGTCACCTACGCTGAAGCCACCTCTGGCAGACCTGCAGCAAAATGGACTATTGCAAGGTGGATTACATCTTGCATTAGTTTGTGTTATGAGTTGGTGGGCATGAAGCCTCCCAGAGGGATAAGAGCTCATTCTACCTGCCATACCGCTGCATCGGTGGCTGCTTCCAGGTACTTCCCTATCCAGGAAATCTGCCGGTCTGCTACCTGGAAGTCAGCAAAAACCTTCATTACCCATTACCACATTGATCTTGAGTCACGCTGGGATGTTGGTTTTGGGGCCTCAGTTCTCCAATCTCTGTTCCCTAAGTAAAGTGCACCTTGCCTCCCTCCTCCCAGAGAACTGCTAGGAGTCTGCCAAAGAGTGTGGATGAACAACATATCCGCGATCCTAGAAAAACAGGTTTCTCTCTTGTAACAGTAGTTCTAGGAGTGGTATATGTTGTTTATCCAGACGGACTCACCCAAACTCCCCGGATGCAGACGCACAACACCTGGCTTCCAGCAGGCTAAGATCTGGCATCATGGGGTGGAGCTGAGGGTTATACCACCCGGGTGGGTGGGAGGAGCCAGCTTGAAGACTTCCGGCAAGATTTAAAGTGGAAAGGGACATGCCAAAGAGTGTGGATGAACAACATATACCACTCCTAGAACTACTGTTACAGGTGAATAACCTATTTATTTGGACAATATGAATCCTACCACTAATAAAGAACATAGCGACAATATTAATAACATCACCAAGATTGGCACTAAATGTTCTGAACAAAAAAAGAATGTTAGCAATGAAATGATAGTAGAGATTCAGAAAGAACTGACTGGAGTTACTTGTAGAGGTGCTGAACATTTTACCACATGTGCCAGGATACTTCCAGCTGGTGAAGCAGCATGCAAGGAGGCATCCTCCTTAAATGTAAACTTAGATGCTGAGGCAGCGAATGCTGATAGAGATAGTGGGGACTAGGAATGGGATATCTCAGGCTGTGTCCCACATAATGATGATGGCACTTCCAGTTTTTCTGAATCTTGTGGTGATGAGATCAGTAGTTTTGATGAAGGAGTAGGAGAGGATGTTGCTGTAAGTCATGAGAGGCAAGTGCAGAAGAAAGAAATCATGTTAAATGTAAGAATGAGAATAATTCACTAAAAATACCACCAACAGCTTGATCTGGTTCAAGGTCAGTTGGCATTCATCTGTATCCCCCTTCCCCAGGTTGTGCCTGAAAATAGGTAGAATTTGTCTATCTAGTGCACTTACCCGGTCAACAAAAAAATAAATAAATAAATAAAATTTATCTCAACAAGAAATTGGCAGTGTAGAGTTTCCTCCAAGTGCCTTGACTGTACAAGGAATAGTGCCAGGCACCATGGCACAAAGCAAATAAGGTAAATCTTTAGTGTGGAATGTATTTTATATTGACCCTGCAGACAACTCTCGAGCTGTATACAGTCTGTGCAAAAAGAGCATCAGTCATGGGGGCAAAGCAGCAAACTTTGTACATCTGTAATGATACAAAATACAGAGGCAGAACATCCAATTGAGTGGGGCAGGACAAGGGCCAGTGTGGTTGGTATAGGAGGTAATGGAGGTGGTGGTGGTGGTGGCAATGACCATAGTGATAGTGAACTGGAAGCAGGAACTGACACTGGATCACTTGATGTGTCCTTGCAGTCTTCCCAGACAAACATGGATTGTTTTCTTCTGACGCCATCAAGTACTGCAAAATCCTGAAGTAGTACTCCATGTGAAAAAGGCCTGAAAAATACACCCCCCCAATTAAAGGATTCTTGTTAACTGACATTAAAAGAGAGTGTTGTGAGGGCATCAAAATTTACCCACAAGCATCCAGCATGCTAGCTGTTAAATGGAGCCATTGCAGGGCTGTTGGCCGATTGTCAACTCCCTTTTGCTTTTGTTGCCCAAAAAGGTTTCCTGAAGTTCATGAACCAGATTGAACCATGGTACACCGTTCCTTGTCAAACATATTTCTCAAAAAAGGCTGTCCCCCAGTTGTATGACTTTTGAAACTCTCTGAGGTGAAGCATGTTCACATAACTACAGATATATAGACCAGCAACCGAACAATAAACTACACGACTGTTACAGCTCACTGGGCAAATTTTCAGCCAGAAAGTAATAATTCCCACTCTACCATAAGCAGTAGGAAGCAGGCTGTATTGTATGTCACCACTTTTGAGGAAAATGACACTGCTGTGAATATTTTGCAGGAGCTGGAACAACAGTTCCTGAAATGGCTTACTCCGTATTCCTTATCTCCAAGGTTCATAGTGTCAGATATTGGTGCCAACATAGTCAAAGCTGTTGTAGATGACAACTACTAACACATTCCTTGTACATTGTTTTAAATTTTCTCATCCATAATTTCCATAAATGGAAACAGAAATGTTGAAAACCTGTTAGGTCTTGCTAGGAAAATATGTGGGCATTTCAGCCACTCTGTGAAAGCACAAAAAATCCTGAAGGGGTTGTAGAGGTCAAACAACTTACCACTGCATACATTAAAGCAGGAAGTTCCAACCCACTGGAATTCAATATTTTACATGTTGGAAAGGCTTCTTGAACAGGAAAAAATGTTGTACATGGCTACACCATGCAGAATCAAATAGGTAAATTAGACATCATGCTCAGTTCCAGCAGTTGGAGTCTACTTGAATCTTTTGTCATTGGAGCCATTTGAGACTGCCACACGTAATGCCAGTGTGGGCAGTGCAACTCGGAGTCAAATTCTTCCTCAAATAAGATTTCTTCACATTTTCCTTGATGACATAAAGAAAGACTTTCAGTCAAAAGAAGACACCACCTCTGTTATGCTGGCAGATGACGAGTCTCAGACTGTCAACTGATCAGAAAATAAATGTAATGTTTAAGAATGACACCTATGTGTTGGATACCTTGCTAGATCCCCACTTTAAGGGGAACATTGAAGCCATCCTTCTTGCAGGGGAAGACATTGAGTATTGGTGAGATCTTCCACTAACCAAATGTGACATGGCCGCACCAACACCATTAACTGATATACAGCAGTCAAACTCTGCCGAACCATCAGAGTGCACCTCTGGTGCAGACAACAGAACAGCTATAAATTCTTTACAATCATCAGTGAGGGAAAGGACATCTGCAGCAGCTACTTCTCGGGCATCCTATGTTCAGAGTCAGAAGGCAAATCAGTTCTGAGTTGCCTGCAGCAACATGGACTAGTATCCTGTAAAGAAAGTGCAGCTGGTTCAACTGCCAGACTGGTAACTGTCTAACACAGCACAATGATCCAGGAGTATTTTGCAGACCATACTGTGATTGGTCTCGAGGAAGAGCCATTACTCAATCACCAGTGTTATCAGTGAGGGAAAGGACATCTACAGCAGCTGCTTCTCAGGCATCCTATGTTCAGAGTCAGAAGGCAAATCAGTTCTGAGTTGCCTGCAACAACATGGACTAGTATCCTGTAAAGCAAATGCAGCTGGTTCATCTTTTTTTCCCCCAAATTGTTTAACCAGGAATGGCACACTAAGCTGAAAGCTTGTTTACAGGTGCGACCTGGGAGCACAGGAAGTTAAGTGACTTGCTCAGGGTCACACAGTATGCAAGTGGGGACTGTGGGATTCAAACCCAGGTCTCCAGATTTGCAGCTCAGAGCCTTAAACCACTGCGCTATACTGCCTCTGCCTGTTTGTCAGACTGGTAACCATCTCACACAGCACAATGATCCAGGAGTATTTTGCAGACCATACTGTGACTGGTCTCAAGGAAGATGCATTATTCCATTGGAAACAAAAGAGAACAACATGGTCAGATCTAGCAGCTCTTTTAATAATGTACCTCAATTTTCCACCTTCAAACGTATATTCAGAACACATATTTAGTGCAGCTGAAGGAATACTCACTGACCAAAGAAAACTACTAAGTCCTGTAAATGTGGAATGGCTTGCATTTCTCAAAATGAATGCTGACAATTTCCCAGTTGTCCCAAGCACTGAATTACGTGATTCTGACCCTGAAAAGGAACAACAGCCTGCTAGCAATGATACTAAATATAATGACTAGGTTTGTATGAAATGAACAGAACCATCACCACTTCCACCATGCCTGCCACATGTGTCACACTACTCTTAGTTTTGTCAGTCATCAGTTTATTATGTAACATTGATGCCCACTATGGGTATAATTTTTGGAAACAGCAGCAGCCTCACTCAGAGCAGCTGCGCCTCTCATACCTACCTAATATAGCCAACTCAGTTAAGAAGGGGGATAAAACCTTTTATAGGTACATTAGGGAGGATAGTAAGGTTAAGGGAGGAATAGTGAAGATTAATAAAGGGGAGGGGAGGTGGGCAGAGGGAGACAATGAAAAGGCAGAGATACTGAATGAATACTTTTGCTCAGTATTCACAAAAGAAGATGAGGAGGAGTTACCTAAACCAGACAATAGAAGCACTCTGCGTAGGGAGGTTGACACCAGTCCATTTACAGAAGAAAGAGTCCTGAAAGAACTCCTAAAAGTCAAGGTGGACAAAGCAATGGGGCCTGATGGGATTCACCCAATAATCCTAAAAGAACTAAGGGAGGACCTAGTGACACCACTGACTACACTTTTTAGCAAATCATGGGAGGATGAGGTGGCACCTGAGGACTGGAGGAGGGCAGATGTGATTCTCCTTCACAAAAGTGGGAGCAAGGCAGAAGCAGGAAACTACAAACCTGTAAGTTTTACCTCAGTGGTAGGGAAAATGATGGAATCACTTCTGAAAGAAAGAATTGTTGAGTACCTAGAGGCCAGCAGGGCACAGGACCCAAAGCAGCATGGATTTACAGCAGGAAGGTCATGTCAGATGAATCTAATTGATTTCTTTGACTGGGTGACCAAAGTAATAGACCAGGGAGGGGCTGTGGATATGGCCTACCTAGACTTTAGCAAGGCATTTGACATAGTCCCGCACAAAAGATTAATAATCAAGTTAGTGAGCCTGGGAGTGGGTCCCAGGGTGGTAGCCTGGGTAGCAAACTGGCTACAAAACAGGACACAGAAGGTAATAATAATAAATGGAACACATTCCGATAAAAGGGGGGTTACTAGTGGAGTACCTCTGGGCTCAGTACTGGGTCCAGTCCTCTTTAACATCTTTATAGGTGACATTGCAGAGGGTCTGGAGGGAAAGGTATGCCTCTTTGCAGATGACACAAAGATCTGTAACAGAGTTGATACACGGGGGATAGAAAGGATGAGAAGGGACTTGGCAAGGTTGGAGGAATGGTCAGACATATGGCAACTTAGATTCAATGCAAAGAAGTGCAAAGTAATGCACCTAGGAAACAAAATCCCAGGAGAAGAGTACACAATAGCAGGGGAGGTACTAACAACAACAACAATTGAAAGGGACCTAGGGTAGTCATATCAGATGACCTAAAGTTGGGTAAGCAATGTGAGAAGTCAGTAAGGAGAGCCAGGGGGATACTGGGATGCATAGGAAGGGGCATCACAAGTAGAAAAAGGGAAGTGGTTATCCCTCTGTACAGACAGTTGGTAAGACCCCATCTGGAGTACTGTGTGCAGATCTGGAGACCTCATCTACCCAAGGACATAGAGAGGATGGAAGCAGTCCAGAGGAGGGCAACTAAAATGGTACAGGGTCTGCATCAGAAACCATATGAAAAGAGACTGAGAGAGCTTAATATATATATACCCTTGATGAAAGGAGGGACGGGGGGACATGATAGAAACTTTCAAGTACCTCAAGGGAATCAACAAAGTCCAGGAGGTAGTATCTTTCAGAAAAGAGATGTGTAAGAACAAGTGGGCACAATTTAAAGATGAGGGGACGGCTCAGGGGTAATGTGAGGAAATTTTTTTCACGGAGAGAGTGGTGGATGCATGGAACCGCCTTTCTGGGGAGGTTGTTGGGTCTAAAACAGTGGGGGAATTCAAACATGCATGGGACAGACATAAGGCAATTGTAGTGGGGGGTGGCAGGAAGTAGGCTGTTGGTTAACTAGAATCTGCAGCTTATTCAGTAGGTAGGGAAATGGGCAGACTGGGTGGGCCAAGTGGCCCTTATCTGCCATCGAAGTCTGTGTTTCTATGTTCCTACCTCATCAATGCCCACCATTGGTATAATTTTTGGAAACAGCAGCAGGCTCAATCAGAGCAGTTGCGCCTCTCATACTTACCTCATCAATGCTCGCCATGGGTATAGTTTTTGGAAACAGCAGCAGGCTCACACAGCAGCTGCACCTCTTGTACCTGCCTCAGCAATGCCCACTGTGGGTAGAATTTTTGGAAATGGCAGCAGGCTCAATCAGAGCAGCTGTGCATCTCGTACCTGCCTCAGCAATGCCCGCTATAGGTATAATGGCTTGAGGCACCTAACAAACAGTGTAATAATAAACAGCATACAGTCAAAAAGTCTTTCACATAATTTTTGATATGGTCAGAGTCAGGTAATAGGGTAGTAGAATGAATCAGGTACTAACTACCCAGCCCTAACCAACTACCTGTTTTTCATTAGGGTATTTTTAGGGTAATTTCAGGTAGTTTAGAGATACTGTGGGTAGTCTTGAGGGTCAGGTATTTCACTACCCACCCATGTCATGAGGTGTGTTCAAGAAAGTGGTTCAGTTTATCTTTTGTTTTAACTGAAATATGTGAATAGTTTGAACTTTAAATTACTGCTGTGTGTTACAAATGTTACAATTACTACTTTGAGTTACAACTGTTGCTTGGGCTGTGGTACTGTGATTGTTGGGGCTTGTGTGCTGGTTGTGGGAACAGTTGTTTGGCAGTGATATTTAGAGTGAAATTTAAATCTGTGATGTTTGCCTGGTGTGGTAGAGCCCTCCCACCACCCTGTGTTGGAGGCTTTCTTAAATACTGAAAAATCACTGGGGGTTGGGCTTGAAGGGATGTGTGCTTCTGTTTGTGACTGAAACTTGAAGCAACAGGAACTGGTAGCCTGTGACATCATATGGTACCTGATGTCTGCATACACACACTGTTAGCTGGACTGGACACACACTGGACTGTATGTGTTTTTGAGACTTGGAAACGCTATCGGTGGGGTTGTAATTAGGTTCATAAACAACTGCAGTCAGTAAGAGAGAGACTGTATTTCCCGTCCTGTATAGGTAGTGTGAATCATGGGTAGGGTTGTGGTGTGCAGTGGTTGTGGGGCAGCAGTGTGGATGAACATACTGTGGAGGCTGGGAGGGTGCCCAATATGCCATAGGCTAAGGAGGCTCAATGAAAGGGTTCAGCAGCTTGGCAGGGAGCTGGGGAGGTTGGGGAGTGAGGGGAAGGTTGCATTGGTAGAAGAGCTGACATCTGAGAGTATTGGGGGCACCACAGGCAAGGAACAGTGGGTCAAGGGAGGGGTCAGGGGAGGGGACAAACTAGACAGGAAGCCAGCTGAGGAAGGGTGGACACTGGTAGGGCCTAGCAAAAGAGAAGCAGGAGGGAGGAGAAAACACATTCTAAGGCAAAGAGGATAGGGAACATGTTTGCTATACTAACAACATGGGGAAGAGGACACAGGAGGAGATTGCACAAGGGATAGTACTCACGAAGAGGAGGGAGTGAGGGGCATTACTAGTGGAGAGATTGAGCATGGTATGGCAAGGGGAGAGATAATACTTGGAGAGGTGAGGAGGGAGAGGGAGGTTGGCAGTCAAACAGGAGGAGGGGGAGGGTCTCAATTGAGAGGGGCAGGGGAAACACACTGGGGCAAATGGTAAAAGCACCATCTTGAGTAGCCTTGGGAATGAGAACTTGGGAGGGTTGGTGGCATTGGGCACAAGGAAAGAGGAGGGGGTGTACTGGTGTTGGGAGACTCCATACTCAAGGGGATCAGATGGGGGAGCAAGTGGGAAGAGGCACAATCGGATATGGGTGGAGTCCATATCGGGATTAAAGGCAGATAAGGCAGGACAGGCAATCTTAAGGTGTGCAAGAAGGGGTAGGAGGAAACTGCACATTGTGGTACATGTGGGGACAAATGATCTAGCAGGAGAAATGGTGGAGGTATCAAGGGAGAGGTCTGAGGAAGTGGGAAGGTTGTGTGAGGAGACTGGGGAGTCTGTGGCCTTCTTGGAGGTGTTCCCAGTACCTTGCGCAAGCACGGGGAGAAAGGAGAGGACTAGGGAGTTGAACACATGGTTGGTTGAATGGTGTCAAACTAAGGGATGTGGCGTTGTGAGTGGCTGGGGCAGTACCTGGGATAATAACAACCTGTTTGCAAGGGATAGGTTGCAACTGAGTGGGGAAGGGAAGGAGATATTAAAACAAAGACTGGGGAGGTATATTGCGGCAAAGATGGATTTAAACTAGATGGGTGGCAAGTGAACAGCAGGTAGGCAGGGATCTGATAGAGTGGAGTCACAGTCTACCCCCCCAGGCTAGCAGGGAAGGACTCAGAGTGGCTGAAAAGGGAGGGAGGAGAAGGAGGGTAATGAAGGGAAAGGGGCAGGATGGAGGGTGGTCTCACTGAATGCGAGAAGCTTAGGCAACAAATCAGCTGAGCTGCAGGCACTCTTAGCAGTGTGGAGGGTGGATATTGCAGCTGTCATGGAAATGTGGGCAACTGAGCACTGGGACAGGGATCTGGCAATCCCAGGGTACAAATTATACAGGAAGGACCATAAAGGGGGTGAGGTGGCAGTCTATGTGAGGGACGGGATCAAATGCACAAGAGACAAATAGGAAGAAAGGAGAACAGAGGCAATCTGACTGCAGCTCCTAGACTCAAGGGGTAGGAAACAAGATTGGGGTGATATACAGAATGCTATCCCAGTCTGAGGAGCTTGACAGGGAATTAGCGGGACAAATCAGAAAGGTATGTAGAAAAGGGAAGGTGGTCATCCTGGGGGATTTCAACTTGCCGGGGGTTGACTGGAGCATTCCGGTCACCTCCAGTGCTAGGGAGCAAGTGCTCCTGGACACGATCCCGGAGGGTCTCCTGACACAGTTGGTACCTACTATGGTAAAGAACACTTTAGATCTGGTATTGTCAAATGAAGAGGCAGTAAGGGAAATAAGGGTGGAGGACCTACTAGCCAACAGCGATCACCAAACGGTGTGGTTTAATATCACCATGTGCGGGGAGCCACAGAAATCATTAACCCAGGTGGTAAACTTCAGGGGGGCAGACTTTAGGAGAATGCGGGAAGTACTGAAAGGGAAACTGGAGGGCATAAGGCAGGAGATGGACATGAAGCAGAAATGGGATATTATTAGTTGTAGGATTAAAGAGGCAACAGAAGCCTGCACCAAGATACAGAGTAAGAGGAGCAGAGCAAGGAAATCATGCTGGTTGAACAGCAAGGTAGTGGAGGTGGTGAAGACAAAATGAGAGGTGCACCAGAGGTATAGGAGAAAAGGAAAAAAAGGGGACAGCGAGGAATATGCAAGATGGTCCAGGGAGGTGACCAGAAAAGTGAGAGCAGCCAAGGCTCAGAGGGAGCTGAGATTAGTGCAGGGAATTAACGGGAGGGAGAAAGACTTTTTTCAGATACATCAGGGAGAAAAGGAAGTGCAGGGAGACAATAGTGAGAATAAAAAAGGGTGGGGAGTGGACAGAAAAGGGGGAGGAACAGGCGGAAGCACTGAATCAGGTTGGTTTGACAAGACTTCCCCGAAACAAACCCATGCTGCGTCATATCCTGGAGGCCGTTGTCCTCCAGGTACGACACCAGTCTTTCCTTTAGTATCTTTCCATGGTTTGCACACTATGGAGATGAGACTTACCGGCAATAATTACCTCAGTGTTCACAGAAGAAAAGGGGACCAACATGGGCTGGGAGGGTGGGGTCGGGGAGAGGAGGCGAAGATGAAAGAACTGAGGGAGGTAGAGTCCTAGAGGGACTGAGGGAGACAAGGCACCAGGACTGGATGGTATCCACCCCACGGTGCTGAAAGAGAAGACGGAGGTATTGGTGGAGCCACTGGTGGATCTGTATAGCACCTCACTGCAGTCAGGATGTGTGCCACTAGACTGGAGGATGGCACATGTAGTGCATTTACACAAGAATGGACCAAGGGATAAGCCGGGTAATTATCGCCTGGTAAGTCTCACCTCCATAGTGTGCAAACTCATGGAAACGATACTAAAGGAAAGACTGGTGTCATACCTGGAGGACAACGGCCTCCAGGATATGAGGCAGCATGGGTTTGTTTCGGGGAAGTCTTGTCAAACCAGCCTGATACAGTATTATGAATGGGAGACAGGTGAGCTGGATAAGGGTCATGCGGTGGATGTTCTTTACTTGGACTTCAGAAGGCCTTCAATTCGATGTCTCATGGGTAACTTGGGGGGAAGCTAGCTGTTGTAGGGGTAGGGGCCAAAATGACAAACTGGATTACAAGCTGGCTGAGTGGGAGGCTAGAACAGGTGGTAGTGGGAGGGGAGCTCTCAACTGCAAGGCCGGTGATGAGTGGGGTGCCACAGGGCTCTGTGCTAGGACCAGTATTATCTGAGCTCTTCATATCAGACATTGCGCATGGGGTGGTGAGCAAGGTAAGTCTGTTCGCAGACAACACCAAAATGGGAGCAGTGGTGGATGGAGTGGAGGGATGGAAGCAGCTGCAGAGGGACCTAAGCAAGCTAGAGGAGTGGTCAGAGAGGTAGCAGCTGGGGTTCAGTGCATAGAAGTGTAAGATTATGCACTTCAAGGCAAAGAACCCACGAAGAGAATACTGACTGGGAGGGGTTAAGCTGGGGATCATTGAGGAGGAGGAGAAGGACATGGGGTAATGGTAACAGAGACCATGAATAACACTGCCCAGTGCAGGAGAGCGGCTGCAAAAGTGAACAAAATGTTGGAGTGCATAGCAGGGTTTTTTTGTCCAGGTGAAGAGAGGTGATCTTGCCCGTCTACAGGTTGCTAGTAAGACCACACTTGGAGTATTGTGTGCAGTTTTGGAGGCCATACCTGAAGCATGATATCAGGTTACTGGAGGGGGTACAGAGGAGGGCAACACAGATGATACATGGAATAGAAGGGAGAGACTATGAAAGCAACCTGGGAGACCTGAATATGTACGCTCTGGAGGACAGAAGGGACAGGGGGACATGATAGAGATATTCAAGTATCTGAAGGAAATCAGTAAGGATGGAGCAGATGGGGTTTTTAAGCTAAGGAGGGGGAGGGACATGGGCTAAGACTAGAGGGGGAAAATTTAGGAGGGAAATGAGGAGATGCTATTCCACGGAGAGGGTGGTAGAAGAATGGAATGCACTACCAGAATGGGTGGTATCGTGTAAATCTGTGAGCAGCTTTAAAAGGGTATGGGACAGGGGAGAGTGAGGGTGGGGGAAGTGGAGGGTGGCATTGAGATGGCAAGGGGGATGGGGCAGTTGCAAACTAGGGATGCTAGCTGCACACTTGCGCAAACTTAGATAGACTGGGTGGTCTGTTTCTGCTGGCAAATTCATATGTTCATGTGTTCATACGTAGTATGCCTATAATACCCGACTGGTGGCTGTCTCTGCCCTTACTTCCCATGTTAAGGATCTCACTGAACTGCCCCTAGGTGAAATGATACTACTCAGTGACTTCAACATCAACTGGGTCACTGAGGTGGGGGAGGGCAAAAGGAGGCCCTTTTGGAGGCTCAGCTTACCCAAATCATTACTGAAATGACTTAACTAAACAACACAACAGGTAAGCAAGCTCTGCTTGACTGGGCCCTTGTCCCTAAGCCATATTGCATCAGATCTACAGGCATTTTTGCTGACTCCCTTAGTGACCACTTCCCTGTTTTCTGTGTGGAATGATGCCTGTCCTAGACCTCCTTCTAGGGTCTTCATGGCCCATGACTACTCCAGTTTCAGTGTAAGTGTCTTCCTGACTATACTGTCTGGCATTCACTGGGCCAGAATTAAATCCCTTCCAGATGTGGGTTTGGCCCTGCATTTTTTTGTGTGTAATTTCCTCTCTACTGTCAGTGCTCATGTCCCACTTAAGCAGGTGAGGATTAAAGGTCAACATCAAAGTGGGTAGACCACAACCTTAGGAAGTGCATGAAGATTAGAGATAAGGCTTGGGTACTTTTAATAACTCGGGTCTTGTGTCCAATTGGAACATCTGTAGGGCTCACAGAAATGTATTCAAAAGGGACCTGAAAGCTGCCAAAAACAGGGTTTAAAAATCAAGGGTGGATAGCACGAATTGTGCTGTTTTTAGGCCTTCTCCCAAATTCTGGACCCCTCATGCGGGACAAGCCCACTCACACGAGCTCACAAAGATCAGGAAAAAAACACCATTGAAATGAATGGGCCCATTCATTTCAATGGCATTTTCTTCTCATGGTCTTAACTTTCTTACCCCTTTATATTTTTTTTCTACTTTTTGCTGTCGAGGTCTTATTTAGGTTCCCTCTGAATAACACAGGTGTTGTCATTTTTCACATCACCCTATAAATGGGTGTTGGCGGACTACACCAACGCAGCCCACAAATATCCATTTATCGGGTGATGTGAAAAATTACACCTACATTATTCAGAGGGGACCTAAATGAGACTGTAACCCCCCCCTTTGGGTAGGGGTTACCTGGCTGCCCCGGGAGCCTGTCTTTGCTCCCACTCCTCCACTGCTTCCCACTACTAAATCCAAGGTTCTGAGCATTTCTTGACCTCCGTCTGGCCCTCAAATGGTTGTTTGATCATCTTTGGGCTGGAGGAGTTAAAGTCACGGCGCCGGTGGTTTAGCACTGTAGACATGCCAGCCGGGGCTGCTGTGACAGGGTGAGGTCTGTCTCGGGTGGATGCCCATGTGTGGAGTGTCTGGGGCCCCCCTATTCCTTTCACACTTTGTTTCTGTGGGACAGCCGCTTGCACCAGGATGAAAATGAAATGCATTTGCTGTATGCTTGTCTATTTTAGGGTGTCACATTTAACTATTTAATGGAAATAGAAAGAAAAAGATATTATGAGTTCTAAGAGTTGGCAGAAGAGGAGCACATCCTCATTCTCTCATTCCCCTTGCAAAACCCAGTGGAACCCTCATGGACTTACTATCTTATTAAAACTGTTTTGAGATTAAACAAAATGGAAACATAAAACTGCCTTAACATAAAAATCCCTTAACCAAGAAAAGAGGAGTTGAGTCTAGGGTAGAAAAGATAACATATATGAACATGTATGTCTTTACTGTTTGATGGGGAACTCCTGAGAATAAGAGGTTTACACTGATTTTAACAAAAAGGGGTGGATCTCCTCATGGTGATGTCATCCATGAAAGGTATAAAAACCCACCACTTGGAGTAACAAAGATAGATAGGGGAATCAGTTGAATACTGACTAACAAATGAGGAGGACCACGGAAGTGTGTGCTTGTTTCCACACTGTTCTATTTGCAAAGGCTGAAGCTAAGCATCAGGAATTTTTTAAATTATCAAGTTTGCTGGATGCTGGACATTGAATAACCTTTTACTTTCTGTATGTTTATTATTTTTAATTTTTTATTTTCTGATTTGAATAAAATGATGCATGTTTGTGTTTTTATGCACCTGACTTCTTGCTTGTTGTGTCTGTTTTTTCCCCACACCTTCACAGTGGTGTTAGTAGTGGGATTTCTGGTACTTCTAGACTGCCTGGGAGATGTTATCAATGGGTCTTGAAGCAATACCCAGTCAGATGCAAAAAGATCAGGGTGCTGAGGCAAAAACATCCATTGAGTCATGCCATGGTGGAGAAGACTGGAAAGAAACCCAGACCTGGCTTGGGTCTTGGACCCAGAAGAAAGGTGAAGGACAAGCTGGAGAGCGAGACAGAGGGACAGATGGAGAACAGAGTCCCAAAGGATCCCAGCGACCTCCTGTGATGGCTTTGTATGAAGCAGCTGGAGATGGAGCGGGAACGAATGGAGGATTACCTGGCGGCTAGACCATCCAAGCCCAGAGGATATCAAGGCTTTTCACCCCAACCACTTAATCTAGTAAGAACATTTGAATATTCTACCCCAAGAAACCCTAACTATGCGGGGAATTATTGGAGAAATGAAAGAGGGGGAAGAACTATTCAGCTGATGTGATTTGCCACAGTTGCCTGGGGCAAGGACATAGCACCAGAAACTGCCCAAACCAAAGAAGGGAGCCTGCTCATCCAGCTTTAGCTAACTGAGGGGTATGTTACCACTGTAGAGATTGGAAAGAACAAATGTTGGGGTTATTAGACTTAGGGAGTCAGCAGACATTGGTTAGGGTAGACCTGATGAAAGAACTGGGCATTTCTGGGCCTAATGCAACAGTTATTTATGTTCATGGGGACATTCATCAGTACCCTACTGTGTCCATCACGTTGACAGTTGAAAACAAGGAACAGGCTATGACTGTTGGCCTGGTATCCAGACTCTCTGTACTCATTATTAATGGCCAAGACTTCCCAAATTTTGACCAGTTAATGAAAAACCAACAGACTTGTAAAAATCTGGTCACTGTAACCACCAGGGCCCAAGCAAAGTTAGAACAATTACAGTAGGTATTCCATTTTGAAGAAGGATTATTTTCCAGCCTGGGAAAGAGGAGAAAGACCAGAAATGAAAAAAAGACTTTGGAGAGAGACACGCCAGGATGGCATTCCTGAGTTGGGAACAAGTCTGCAGGGGTTTAATATTAAAAGAGAACAACTGCAGGACATAATGTTATTATTTGGTTTATAAAGGTGGAAGAAGGCCAAAGGCCCATCGAGACCACCTTCCTGACACCAGCGGGGGTTTGTTAAATCAAATAACCAATTAGGTATTTGTTCAATGCATTTTTGAACATATCAAAGGAACTGATGTTAACCAAATAGTTTGGTAAGGAATTTCTTAGTTTACTCACTCTAATAGTAAAGTAATTGTTTCTTTTGTTAGTATTGACCTTCGTGGTATAGAGTTGTTTATTATGGCATTTGAGACGGGCAGGTTTAGTTGCCTGTGAGGGATAGCATTCCCTGGTGAGATGTGGATCTTTCAAGATGTTAAAAAGCATTATAAAATGGGTAAAATAAATCCTTCACCCTGACTGGTCAAAAGGCGTGTCCTTACCTGTCAATGAACTGAAAGGTGGCACTACTTTCCTAATACCTTAACCTCCATAGGTGAAAGGGTAGCAATATCATTGAGCAACTGATGTCTTCCATCAGTCCCTCTGCAACCAGAACTGATCTTCCATCACAAACATGGCTGCTACCTTTACACTGTAAAAACCTTCAACTGGGTCCTAAAAATAAAACTACTTTAAATAAAAAATAAAACAAATTAATTAAACATTGTTTCCCTGATCATCACACTCTCCTTACACACATACACAAATTAGAAACATTAAGTATTGTTTATAGTTTTCATTACAACTGTTTCTTTACTAACAGTGAAAATCCCCCTTCTGTCTTTACCTGCTCATTAGGGAAATCTCTTCTGCTTGCCTTGACAGTGAGATAATTGAGTCACTGGCTGTGAAACAGGCCTCTGTTTTCTGTGTGTACAGTATGTTGGGAAAGTAACATTCTACCAGCGGAACTGAGCAGAGTTTTGAATCCCTGTGTTCCATGGTAAACATTCCATGATAAACATTCTGTGTCTTGAATGAGGGAAAAGCTAGAAAAAAAACAGGATGAAGAAAGTAGGCAATACAGTAATAATTTATAAACAAAGAGAAAAGGTGGAAAACACAGTTACATAGGTAGAGGCAGACCCAAACTGCTCAAATAATGTTTTGCTGTCCCTCCAACTCACTGGTTTAGCATTTTTTAGTGAGCTGCTATTCAATCAATTTTACCACTCTTCTACCCAATTCTGGGGACTATTTTTCACTATATTTAAATAAAATAACATACTATTATTAAATCTTTAATAATGTGTCCAGAGTTTTGATTAATTGTTATAGAAATAGTTGTTACCCATTTTATAAGAGCAATAAGATACTTCTGGGTGTGGGTTGTTGATTGATAAGAGCACTACACAGCTGCTGTAGTCACTCGGCACAAGCGCCTCGTGCCTAACAACCCATCTGGAGCCATGCTCCTATCAATCAACAACCCACACCCTGTCGTGTCTTATTACTTTCTTAAGAGATCACCCCTTACCCTGCGAGTTTTTAGGTCATATAAATTCAGGGCACATAGTCTATCTGAATAAGATGGAGTACTGATTGAGGTTATAAGTTTAGATCTTACTTCGAGAGGGCTCTTGCAGTAGGTAATTACATATAGGACTGACGTCGGCAGGCGGCTGGACCCCACGGAAAAATTTCCAGCCAGCAGTCTCTGGCGAGGGACTGCCCCCACGTCAGGTGACCAGCATCAGGAGATGTCAATATAAAGGGGCAGTCCCTCATGCCCGCCTTCCAGTTCTTTCCCGCTGTTAGCTTATGCCAGCGCCTCACGGAAAAGTTCCCTGCTCGTCAGGCTCCTTCGTTGGTCTTTTAACTGAGTATTTTTGATTTTTCCTTAGCCTTCGTCAGGTATCCGTCAGTGTGTGTCGTCCCCTACACCCTCTGAGCACAAAAACAAGTGTGACTCGTGTGGCGCCCAACTCCCGCACAAGGACGGCCATTCCCTGTGCCTTTTTTGGCTAGGCACCGACCATCTGGTGGAGAAGTGCCAGCACTGCCTCAGCTTTAACGCGGCCACACGGAGAAGGCGGCAGCAGTCCCTGGAAGCCCACATTTTGAAAAAGAAAATGAGCTCCATGGAAAAAGAACTGAAAAAGCTTTGAGAGGCTTCGACTTCCCCTGAAGGCCATCGCAAGAAAAAGGATAAGGAAAAGCACCGGGACAATGGCTCCTCTCCCACCACGTCTTCCTCGGGAGTCACCGTGAAACAGGTAACGTCCTCCTCGGGGGACCGCTCCACTACGGCCACCTTAGAGGCTTCTAAGGTGGTGTGGGCCCGCCTGTCTGGCTCGAGCTCAGGTCCTTCGGGCGCCTCTGGGCTTGTGGAGGCCTCCGCTCCCAGTAGAGCCGTGGTCTCAAATTGGCCTACTGAGTGTGGCGGCTCCACGATAAGCGGACGTCAGCTCCTCCGGCCGCCCGCCCACGGAGAAGGTCGACAGACGCCCGACCCTTCGGACAGCGCGTGCCCACATTCTGCCCGACCAGGCCACCCCTCCATCAGCGGCCTGCCTCCAACGATGGGTCCATTAAGTTGGACACCGACCCCTCCGGTCAGCCTGGATTCTGCTGCTAAGCCGCCGTCAGTTGCGTCCGGCGTCTGCACAACAGATGAGCCGACGCCTGACCCCCCACGTCCGTCGCTCCCCAGCTCCCACAGCCTTCGGCTGACCGCCAGGGACCCTGAGTCTCCCCAGCCCGACCCCGAGGATTTCTCCCCCCCCATCCCCGGGCGACACTGAGGTTTCTGTCCCACCTCCATCAGACCGTCCACCTTCTGGACCGACTGATCTGACGTCAGTTCCCCAGATGCCGGCTCTTCAGCCGCTGGCTCCGATGCCAGTATTGCTGAAGCCAGACGATATCCCACCCCCAATGTCGCCTCAACACTGGGCCATCTGCCCCCTGGGTCTTCCGCTCCAGAACCGCCTGTGGGGCCTCCGGCTGGGCCGTCTGCTCAGGCAGCTCCTCCGGCTCCTGGATACCCGGCCCCGTCGTATCTGACGCTGCCATACCCGGGACTGCAGTATCCAGTGCCTCAGTACCGGCGCCGACATATCCCATGCGCGGTACCAGCTCCTCAATACACCCGATGCGGGCTTTCCCACCGTCGGGTTATGGATATGCGCCTTTCGGGTATAGTTCATACCCGTATCCCCCTCCTCCTCCACCACCCCCCCTCAGCCGCTGGTGGACTTGCAGGAGACTCTGGCCTCCTGGTCAGCTGAGGCCAAGGCTCAGCTCACCAGAGAGGTGGAGAGTTGTCTTCCGATGATGGTGCTGGTTCCCGTACATCTCCGACGACACACTCCCTCTGCACTTCCGGACACCAGGGCTAAACCCTCTGGGTCCAGAGAGGGGCAGGACATGTTTCCCCGAGGGATTCCCAAGGGGTCCGTTCCTCTCCCTCATTGGGAGAGGGAGTCTACCTCTTCCTCATCTTCATCTTCCTCGGATACCATGGATCCTTCCGATGGTTGTTCCGAGCAAGACGAGCCACGCTCTCCGTCCAAGCCCTGGCCAAGGACTCCTCCAAAGTCTCCTCTGGAGGATCCTTCCTTCACGGAGTTGCTACGGAAGATCCGGGAAGTACATAAGTGACAATCCTTGGAGCTAGACCCCCAGCATAAAAAACTCGCTGAGCGTCTGGATCTGCCTGTGACAGCTCCCACTTTGGTGCCACCCTGGATCGAGCCTCATGCCGACCTTAGTACCACCAAATGGAAACAACCGTCGGCCTTAGCCCCACTTCCCAGGAAGTCGAACAGGCTATACCAGGCTCCCGAGGGTGTTGATTTTTTAGACTCCCACCCTCGTGCTGACTCGGTTGTGATGAGCGCCGCTCATGGCCGGTCAGCTCAACCCAAACATCTTAGCTCGTCTCCGCCTGACAAGGAATCCCGCCTTCTGGACCAGTATTACAAGAAGATTTTTGCTTCTTCCACTCTGGGTATTAGGGCCCTGAACTACATTGACCACATGGGGGATTACCAGAAGGCAATTCTTAGTGTGATGGAATTGAAATTGGACTCCCTTCTGGACTCTCAGGTCAAGCAGGAAGTGACTGACCTTGTCCGCTGTGCAAGTTCGGCCAGTCGGCACATTCTTCGTGCGACCTACGATGCAGTGGACACTGCTGGTAGGAGCTCAGCTTTTGCCATAGGTCTATGGTGACACGCTAGGCTCCGAGTGTCAGGGTTGGTAACGGAAGTGCAGTCCGCTATCCAGGAAGCACCATTCCGGGGTTCAGTGCTGTTCGAGGGTGATGTCAAGGACATCATCACCGACCTGCAGGAGAAGAGGATGGCACTAAAGTCTGTGGACTCTATGTATCATCCCCATCAATCGCAGCGCCGTCCCTTTCGCAGAGAGAATCAGCCCAAAGCGAGACCACAGGGAAAGAGGGCCACAAAATGTCGGGTCCCCCAGCTGCCAAGCCCCCCCGCCCAAAAAAGCAGCGGGAGCTTCAGCTGCGGCGCTGCCCCACACCACCTGACTCCTTCCGTCTCCCACTACCTCTGGGCTTCCCAGAGGAACCAGTAGGAGGGAGGTTTTCCCTCCACCTTCCGGGCTGGGAGAGGATAACATCGGATTCATGGGTGCTCCAGCTAACCGTAGAAGGACACTCAATAGAGTTTCTGCAGAAACCACCTCATCGCCCTTCCCCAAGGTTGTTGTACTCTCGGGAACATCTTCTTCTGGTCCAGGAAGAAATTTCAGCACTTTTGCTGAAAGAGGCGATAGAACCTGTACCCCTTCCCTTGCAAGGAATGGGTTACTAGTCTCACTTCTTACTGGTCCCAAAGAAGACAGGAGATGTAAGACCTATTCTAGATCTCAGTCCCCTGAACATTTTCGTGGAGTACAAGAGGTTCAGGATGCTCTCACTGCACAGCCTTCTGCCCCTCCTCCGCTCGGGACAGTGGCTGTGCGCTCTGGATATGCAGGATGCTTACCTGCACATACAGTAGCTATCCACCCATCTCACCACAAATATTGTATCTCCGCTTTGCTTTCCAGGGGGACCACTACCAGTTCAAGGCACTTCCATTTGGCCTCTCCTCGGCCCCTTGAGTATTTACCAAATGCTTTGCGGTGGTGGCGGCCTACCTGCGTACCTGAGGGGTACAGGTTTTCCCGTACCTGGACGATTGGCTCCTGGTGACCTCTTCCAGGGAGGAACTCCTGCACTGCCTCTCCCTCACCCAGCAGGTCTTTGCCTGTCTGGGTATTACCATCAACCATTCCAAGTCTCACTTGATCCCATCCCAGAGGCTCCAGTTTATTGTGGCGATACTGGGCTCAACCCTAGGCAGGACCTTCCTGCCTCCGGACAGGGTGGCCACACTCCAGACTCAGATAAGCCTGTTGTTCGGCCGCAGGCGGGTCAGTGCAAGGTCAGTTCTTTGCCTCCTCGGGCTTATGGCGGCTGCTATCCTGACAGTCCCTCACGCTCGGCTCCACATGAGGGTCTCTCAGTGGACGCTTCGCTCTCAATGGGATCAGTTGGTAGACGACTTGGACCAATTGGTCCTAGTCTCCTCTCCCATGATTCAGAGACTTGCAATGGTGGATGGTTCGAGAGAACCTTCTTCGGGGAGTTCCATACTTCCTTCCTCCTCCCTCCCAGACTCTGACCACAGATGCCTCGGGCGAAGGTTGGGGAGCCCATCTCGGTCCACATCGGACCCAGGGCTCTTGGTCCAAGCTCGAACAATCACTACACATCAATGTGCTTGAGTTTTGAGCGGTGCTCTACGCTCTCCAGGCCCTCCACCTGCATCTTCTTCCAGGCCACCTAGCAGTCCAGACGGACAATATGTGTGTGGTATGGTACATCAACAAACAGGGCGGGACTCAGTCCTACCCTCTTTGCAGGGAAGCGATGAGAGTCTGGGATTGGGTAGCACAACACGACCTTCACCTCACGGCAATTCATGTTCCGGGGGTTGAGAACTCCTTAGCAGACAAACTAAGTCACTTGTCTGCTCAAGCTCATGAGTGGGAGCTGGATCAGGGGGTCCTAGACGATATCTTCCTACATTGGGGAACACCTCAGGTGACCTGTTTGCTTCACCTCTAAACACAAAGCTTCCCAACGTCTGCTCGCTCGTTCAAGAGCGAGGCATTTTCTGGAGAGATGCTCTGTCTCTACATTGGAGGGACAGATTCGTCTGTGCCTTCCCCCCGATTCCTCTGATCCTGCGTGTCTTGCAGAAACTCGGTTCAGAAGGAGCACGAATTATTCTGATCGCTCCTTTCTGGCCCAGGCAAGTTTGGTTCTCTCTTCTGCAACAATACTCAGAGGAGCCTCCTCTTCCTCTTCCGCTGTCACGGATCTTATTGACCCAGGATCAGGGGACCCTGGTTCATCCAGGTCTCAAGTCCCTTCAACTGCATGCGTGGCTCCTGCAGACATAGCTCAAGCCCGCTTTGGGGTTTCTCCCCAGGTGGCTGAGATCTTGGTGGAGGCTAGGAAACCCTCCACTAGGTCTATCTATGCCATGAAGTGGAAACGGTTCTCAATCTGGGCTGCTTCAAAAGGCTTCGAGACTTTCTCCTGCTCAGTTGGGCGACTGCTGGAGTACCTGCACCATCTCTTTGACCTGGGTCTTAGTCACTCGTCTCTGAAGGTACACATGGCGGCCATCTCAGCCTACCATACTCCCTTCGCAGATAGGAAGTTTTCTCAACTGGAAGTCTCTAAGACTTTCCTCAGAGGGGTTCTTCACTTGAGACCCCCTATCCAAGTTCCCACCCCCTCCTGGGGATTTGAACTTCGTTCTTGAGAAACTTACTTTGCATCCTTTTGAACTGGCGGCCTCAGCAGACATGAAGTTCCTTTCATGGAAGATGCTCTTCCTAGTGGCCATTACCTCTGCTCAGAGGATTTCCGAGCTCTAGGCACTGATGTGTAAAATCCAGTCCATAGAATTACCCGCCTTCTTTACGCAGTACTCCAATCAAGGGGAGTATTTACTTCACACTATGGACGTTCACTGCATTCTGAGATACTACACTAACAGAACAAAGAATCTCAGAAAGACTGATCAACTGTTTGTCTCTTTTGCACCCAAAAGAGAAGGTAATGCTGTTTCTAAGCAATGCCTGTCTAAATGGTTAGCTCATTGCATCACCTTCTGTTATGGCAAGTACAACAAGACCCTTCCAGGTCAAGTAAGAGGACACTCCACCAAAGGGGCCACTGCCTCGGCGGCATGTTTCAGGAATGTGTCAGTGGCAGACATCTGTCCATACATTTACAAAACATTACAGTTTGGATATTGCCTCTCGCCGTAGAGCAGGCTTCGGGCTCGCTGTTCTGCAAGGCCTTCTTTCTTAAGGCCTTCACAGCTAGAGGATCTGCTTTGAGTAGCTTTCCTCCTCCCGTGTGCTTCTTCTTGTTCCAGACTGCTTGGGACTCAGTCCTATATGTAATTACCTACTGCAAGAGCCCTCTCAAAGTAAGATAGTACAGTTCACGTAAGAACTACCGTAACAGTAGATCTTGAGGAGCTCTTGCAATAAATAATCTCTCCGCCCTCCATCCTCTAAGCTTTTCAGCTCCCTTTTCCAGTGAGGAAATATCCGCTTCTCTCTCTCATCTGGCCTTTTTTGTCAGCTAGCAGGAAGAAGAACTGGAAGGCGGGTGTGAGGGACCGCTGGTCACCTGACGTGGGGGCGGTTCCTCGCCAGAGACTGCTGGCTGGAAATTTTTCCGTGGGGTCCTGCCGCCTGCTGACATCAGTCCTATAGTAATTACCTACTGCAAGAGCCTCTCTCGAAGATCTACTGTTACAGTAAGTTCTTACGTAACTGTACTTTGCCCTCCTTTGCACTAACTCTACCATCTTTATGTCCTTAACTAAGTGAGGTACTCAAAAGGATGCTGCATAGTCCAGGTGTGGTCTAATATAAGCAGAGTATAATGGTGGAATGCAGACCTAATTTTTAATCACATATTAACACATACATTAACCCCATTTTTTCCCCAGATGGATCAAGTGGTTGCAGAGGGACAACCACAATATGTGATTAAAAATTATATTTTATATCAAGTATGTACTCACCCAAATACTAATGAATGTATAGAGCAACTGATGGTGCCCCAACTATATAGGGGGAAGTTAATTCACCTGGCCAATAAACTGCCCATGACTGGCCATGAAGGGAGAGACCGTACCCTTAGTAGGTTGCTGACTAGATTTTTTTTGGCCTAACATTCACTACAGTTTGGCTGAGTATTGCCATACTTGTACAGAGTGCCAATTGGTGGCACAAGGGGGGGATAAGTACCCCTCCAGCCTATACCAAATGTCATGACTCATTTGCTAGGGTAGCAATGGATGTGGTGGGCCCCTTATCCAAAAGTTCAAAAGGGAACCGGTTCATTTTGGTGGTTTGTGACTATGACACCAGGTACCCTGAGACAATACCCCTTCATACTGTTACTTTGATTCATAAAGCTGAGGAGTTGGCCAAGATTTTTAGCAGAATGGGTATACCCCAAGAAATCTTAACTGATCAGGGTAGCAATTTCACCTCCTCCATCCTGAAAGAACTATACAGATACTAGGTGTCTCAGCAGTTAAAACATCTCTCTATTATTCGCAGACTGATGGCCTGGTGGAACTGTTAAATAAGAGCCTTAAACAAATGTTGGGTTGAAGAAGTATGTGCAGATGGAAGGCTGAGATAGGGACAAGTATCTACCCTACTTTCTCTTTGCTTATAGGGAGGTGCCCCAAGCCACCACAGGGTTTTCCCCTTTCTCGCTGTTGTAGGGGAGGAATCCCAGGGGCCCACAGGATGTAGTAAAGGAACACTGGGAAGAAAGAAGAAATGTGGGTCAAACTAATATAGTCGATTACGTGACAAATTTGTGAAAATGATTGTTTAAGTATATGGAACGGTGTCCCAGAGGCAGGTAGAACAGAAAGAAACATATGATCTGGGGATTAAAGGTAAATCTTTCCAACCTGGGGACAAAGTATTATTGTTGTTGCTGTCCTCTGAGAATAAGCTTCTCATGAAATGGCAGAGCCCCATGACATCCTTCGTCAGACAGGAGTAGTCAACTATGAACTGGAGATGCCAGGATAAAGGCCCCATAAAAAAGTGTACCATGCCAATCTCTTACATAAATGGTACGAGAAACCTACCTTTATGCCCACCATGTTTGTGCACCCAGAGCAGGTTGACACTGAGTTAGAGATTGTTTATAGAAGACTAGAACAAGAAAAGGAAATGGTAGCGGTCCAAGTTAATACTGAGCTAGACACAGGACAGAAGAAGGAGGTACAACAGCTATTACATCAGTTCAGGACAACTTTTGCCAACACACCAGGGAGAGCCTAAGGGGTAGTACATACTATCAAAGTAAACCAAGAGAAACCTATACACCACAAACCCAATAGGTTGGCCGAAAAGGTTTGATAGGAAGTTATCGAAGAGGTTCACAAAATGGAACAGCTAAGAATTTTTGTTCCCTCTCATAGTGCCTGGTCCTCACCTGTGGTGGTGGTAGATAAAAAGGAAGGAGGTATCCGGCTCTGTCTAGATTTGTGAAAGATTAATACAATATCCACCTTTGATGGGTACCCCATGCCCTGCATTGATTCTCTTAGACAAAATAGGGAACACACAGTACATTAGCACCTTAGATCTTACTAAGGGATATTGGCAGATCCGTTTGCCACTACACGCACAGGAAATAACAGCTTCAAGTACACCACTTGACTCTAGCAATTTACCACCATGCCTTGTGGCCTCCATGGTGCCCCTGTGACTTTTCATCAGCTATATGGACCAAATACTTAGACCTCATACACAGTACTGTGCTGCTTATTTGGATGATGTAGTCATCAATAGTGCAGATTGGAAAAAACACTTAGAACATCTTAGGGCAGTGATACAGTCCATCAAAGACACAGGCCTGACTATAAACCCCACTAAATGTGCAGTGGCCGGAACTGAAACGAAGTATTTGGGATTTGTCATAAGTAAAGGTATGGTTAAACCAGATGTAGGTAAAGTGGAGACTGTAGCTAACAGTCCCATTCTCAGTACAAAGAAACATGTAGGTTCCTTCCTTGCGTTGGCCAGTTACTATAGGAGGTTCGTAGCACATTTTGCCACCATAGCAACACCCCTTACTGACTTGACTAAGAACAAATGCCCAAACAAGGTCCGGTGGACCACGCAGTGTGATGAGGCATTCAGGAACATGAAGGCTATTCTATGTTCCTCCCCAGTGTTAGTCAGCTCAGATTTTCAGACTCCTTTTGAGGTACACACTGATGCTTCAGACATAGGTATAGGGGCTGTCTTATCACAACACAATAAGAGAGAGGAGCACCCAGTGATATTCATCAGCGTAAAACTCCATGAAAGGGAGCAGAAATACTCCACAATAGAGAAGGAGTGCTTGGGCATGAGATGGGCCATTGAGGCCCTTAAGTATCATCTATGGGGTACAGAATTTGCCATGCTAACTGACCATACTCCATTGTGCTGGCTCCACCAGATCAAGGATAAAAACTCAAGGATTACATGTTGGTATTTAGCACTACTGCCCTACCGATTTTCTGTGAAACATAGGTAGGGTCCCAACACCAGAACACTGACATTCTGTCCCATTATGAGGCAAATGCTGATGATAAATGAATTATACACATGTGTATCCTGAATAAAAATAAAAGTTTAGATGTGTAGATGAAAGGTGAGGTCTATACAGGTATTGCAAAATCTGTGTAGAAAGCCTCAGGGAATTGAATGGTATCAGTTGATGTTAGTACGTCCTGATTCAGATGCCATTTTGATTCGTAGGCTCTTTGAGGCGGAGCTTCTAGTGTGGGTAGGCAGAAGCTCCAATCCTTTCAGGGTTCTGGTGGGGTGATTGCCAACAGTAAGGACTGTTGCTGTCTTGTGCAGGGGGGTGTGTGACAGAGTGAGCCCTGTCTGGGGTGAATGCGCATGTGTGGGGTGTCTGGGCCCCCCCATTCCTTTCACTCTTTGTTTTTGTGGGACAGCCGCTCATGCTGGGAATGACAATGAACTATATTCGCTGTATGCTTGTCTATTTTAGGGTGTCACATTTAATGGAAATAAAAAGAAAAAGATATGGGGAGTTCCAAGGGTTGGCAGGAGAATGGAGAAGAGTGTGCTCTCGTTCTCCTTGCAAAGTCCAGTGGAACTCTTATAGACTTACTATCTTTTGTAGGGTTGCCACCTGTTAGGTTTTTTACCTGGTGATCAGGTTTTCAAGGTTCCTATCAGGTAATCTGGTTTTGCTCTATGCTAGTCAGGTTTTTGAGCCATTTTGAGTGTTCACATACTTTTGACACAAATGTTGTCATATTACTTATTGTTTCAGCTACATGTCCAGGTTACAGACAAGATCTGTTGTCAATACAGCCCTTTGTTTATGAAAGCAATCAGCCTGGGAGGTGTGAAGTATGGCCATTAACACCATTAGCACTTACTTAATCTAATATTTCCCCTGTATCTTAAAGTGGCATAGCAGCACAGCTGCCCCACCTTTTGTAACAGTAACAGAGCCAGTTGTCGTGCCACTTTCATTTGCTGGTAAACATTTTCATCTCTAACAGAATTTAGGCATTTTTACATGTTTTAAATTATTTTTTTTTCCTCAAGAAAAAAGTATGGTCACTTCTTTGGCTTTGAAACAGTACTGTGGACATGAACAGGGAATGGAGCCAGAAAAAGATATAAAGTACACATTACAGGAAACAATTTCTCAGAATTTGACAGCAGATAAGGACCGCTTGGCCCACCCAGTCTGCCCATTTCCCTACCTACTGGATAAGCTGCAGATCCTAGTTAACCAGCAGCCTACTTCTTCTTACCCCCAACCCCCAGAATTGCCTTATGACTGTCCCATGCATGCTTGAATTCCACCACTGATTTTGACTCCACAACCTCCCGGAGGCGTTCCATGCATCCACAACCCTCTCTGTGAAAAAATACTTCCTAAATTACTTCTGAGCCGCCCCCCATCTTCAAATTGTGCCCTCTTGTTCTTGCACACCTCTTTTTTGAAAGATGCTACCCTCTTGGACTTTGTTGATTCCCTTGAGGTACTTGAACGTTTCTATCATGTCCCCCTCTCCCTCCTTTCCTCGAGGCTATACATATTAAGCTCCTTAAGTCTCTCTTCAAATGTCTTCTGGTGCAGACCCTGCACCATTTTAGTGCCCTCCTCTGGACAGCTTCCATCCTGTCTATGTCTTTGTGGAGATTGGGTCTCAGAACTGCACACAGTACTCAGATGGGGTCTCACCAGCTGTCTGTACAGAGGATAATAACTTCCTGTTTTCTACTGGTGATACCTCTCCTATGCATCCCAGTAACCCCAGCCCTCCTTGCTGCCCTCTCACATTGCTTGCCCACCTTTAGGTCATCTGATATGACTACTCCCAGGTCCCTTTCCATTTTGTTGTTGTTAATATCTCACCCCCATTGTGTACTCTTCCCTGGATTTTTGTTTCCCAGGTGCATTACCTTGCACTTCTTAGCATTGAATCTAAGCTGCCATACATTTGACCATTCCTCTAACTTGCCAAGTCCTTCTCATCCTTTCCACCCCACCCTGGCATCAACTCTGTTGCAGATCTTAGTGTCATCTGCAAAGAGACATACTTTTCCTTCTAGTCCTTCCGCAGTATGTAAGCATAAAAGACATTGAAGAGGACAGGTCCTAATACTGAACCCTCACGGTACCCACTAGTAACCCTCCTTTCTTCTGAGTGGACTCCATTTACTATTACCTCTGTGTCCTATTCTCCAGCCAATTCTTTACCCAGGCTGTCATCTTGGGACCCACTCCCAGGCTGGCTAACTTGTATATTAATCTTTGCGTGGGACTGTGTCAAATGCCTTGCTAAAGTCTAGGTAGGCCATGTCCACAGCCCTCCCTGATCTACTACTTTGGTCACCCAGTCAAAGAAATCTATCAGATTTGTCTGGCATGACCTTCCAGCTGTGAATCCATGCTGCCTAGGGTCCTGTGCCCCTCTGGCCTCTAGATACTCGACAATTCTTTCCTTCAAGTGATTCCATCATTTTCCCTATCACTGAGGTTAAACTAACAGGTCTGTAGTTTCCTGCTTCTGCCTTGCTCCCACTTTTGTGAAGGGAATCACATCTGCCCTCCTCCAGTCCTCGGGTACCACCCCATCCTCCCATGATTTGTTAAAAGGGTAGTCAGTGGTGTCACTAGTTCTACCCTTAGCTCTTTTAAATTCTGGGATGAATCCCATCAGACTCCATTGCTTTGTCCACCTTCAGTTTTAAGAGTTCTTTCAGAACCCTTTCTTCTGTAAATGGGCTGGTATCAACTTCTGTATCCAGAGTGTTACTGCTGTTTGTTTTATGTACCTCCCCTCTTCATTTGTAAATACTGAGCAAAACATTTGTTTAGTATCTCTGCCTTTCACAGTCTCCCTCTGCCCACCCTCCCTCCCCTTTATTAAGCCTCACTATCCTCCCTTGGTCTTCCTTTGCTCCCTGATGTACCTATAAAGGTTTTATCCCCTTCTTAACTGAGTTAGCTATCTTTTCCTCGGTTTGGGCCTTTGCTGTTCTGACTGCCTTCACCTTCTTTGCTTTAACTGATACAGTTCTCTGTCCTGCTCCTTCTCGATTCCTTGTATTTCCTGAATGCTTTCTTTTTCTCTTGAACCTTCACTGCCACTTCCTTTGAGAACCATAGTGGTTTCTTACATCATTTTGTTTTGTTTATTGCTTCACACAAGGCTCATTACCTCTGTGATGGCAGTTTTATTATTCCCCATTGTTCTTCCACCCTCCTTCCTGCCCATTTGCTAGTACATTCCTTAGGCACTCACCCATTTGGCAAGTCAGCCCTCCTAAAGTCCAGTACTTTTGTCTTTGTATGGCTTGACTCTATTGCTGTGTTTATTATGAACCATACTGTTCGATGGTGTGGTTCCCAGATGCTACCCATTACATCTGTGATCCTCTCTCCATCTCCATTTGAGAGAATCAAGTCTAATATTGCTCCCTCTTGAGTGGGCTCCAGTACTAGTTGTCTAAGGCATGCCCCTGTAGGGCATCTAGAATAACTGCACTCTTCGGAGTGGCAGCTGAAACTGCATTCCAGTTAACATCTGGCATATTCAGATCACCCATCAGCAATATCTCCCCTTTTTCTGCCATTCTAAGTATACTTTCTATCATTTCCCTGTCCATTTCCTCCCACTGAGAAGAAGGTCTGTATACAACCCCTGTGCGTATTGTGGTGCCATTGCCTGTCTCCAAATTTACCCACAGTGCTTCTTCTCCTCCCTGTTTACCCTTTTGTTCTGTTGCTTTTATTCCTTCCCTTATGTAAACTACTCCTCCTCCTCTTTTACCCTCCTGTCCCTCCTGTAGACAGTGTATCCTGGTATGTTTATGTCCCAGTCATGGTTTTGTGTGTACCATGTTTCTGTGACTGCCACGATATCAGATGTTCCTCCTCCATCAAGGCCACTAATTCAGGAAGCTTGTTACCCAGACTATGGGCATTAGTACTCATTGCTCTCCATTTTTGATGGCTTTACCTTCTGTTGCAGCATCCCCACTGACCGTTCTACCTCAGTCTTTTTCTCATTTAGTACCCTGTTTTGTAGGAGAGGCTGGGATTTTCCTGCTGCTTGTCAGTGCCTCCCCTTTGACTAGTTTAAAAGCTTGCCAATGAAGCATTTAAACTGATTGCTCAAAAGACTTGTTCCCTTCCTGGACAGATGCAGACCATCCTGCCAGTATAGGCTGGTGTCCCTCCAGGTGGAACCCCAGTCCCCAATGAGGCCAAACCCTGTGCTCCGCACCATTTTTCAACCATTCATTAAACTGCATGGTGCCAATTACCCTCGCCTCCCCCATGCTTTTGACAGGCAGCACCTCTGAGAAGGATACTGTGTGTGCTACTTGTCTTAGGTCCCTCCCCAACTCTGCAATGTCCTCCTGCACTTCTCTAATCTCATGATGAGCCAAGTCATTTGTCCCTAGGTGGACAATTACATCCAGCTCAGAATCCCTTGCAGCTGTTCTCGTGATCCTGAGGATGTGCTTCCTGCCCCTCCAAGCCATGGCACCAGGCAGGCACCTTACTTCATTTTTCCCAGCTCCCCCCAGTTCTGTACCCCTAATAATTGAGTCCCCCACCAGGAGCTGCTTCCTTTCCCTGTGGTGTCCTCTGCCTCCTTCCTGTGGGCCTCCCTTGTGACAGTTATCATCAGTCTTCTCTCGGGTGCATCCATAGGAGAGCTATGCTCCCCTAGAATGGTGTATGGATTGTGGAGTGGAACAATTGACTGGGTGTGCCTCTGTTCCACCCTCCTCACCCTCCCTGAGCCCACTGTGGTCCAACTGCTGTGCTTTCTTCACAACCTCTGAGGTAGTGTTGGTGGCGCTAGTGCTCCCTGGATGGGGGAGGTTCCCTTCCTACTGTCCAGTGTGGCCTGGGGGAAGGTTTCTTATTACTGTCCAGTGCAGCCTGAAGATGGGCAACTTCCTCCCTCAGGGCAGATAGTTGTCTGCAAATAGGGCAGCATCTCAGCCTCAGAAAGACTCCCGGAAGACTGCTGCCCCACAGCCATTACATTTTTTCTCCCACATGTTTATCTAGTTTTTTATTGTATTTGTGTGTGTGTGTGTGTGTGTGTGCAGCGATGTGGCGATGCGTCGCGTGTGTGATTTGTTATATAGAAATATATATATTATACAATGTGTATGCTTATATTGTCAGTGCAGTGTGCTAGAGAGGATATGACAGTGAAATGCACCTTGCACCGAGGAAATGATGTCAGAACCTCAGGTATAGGAACTATTTCAGGGGTGGGTGGGGTGAGGGGTGGGAAAGGGTTGGGCCTAAACTGTGTCCTCACAAAACAATCAACTAAAAGCTCTCACCCACCGCTGCGATGAGTGCCTTCCTGTCAGCAAGATACCCTACACAACAATTTGACAGAGAAAGTACCCTGCTAATCAAACAGAGAAAAATCCAGACATCCAAGTCAGACACAAGTAAACCTCTCCAGCCCCAAAACAGCCTGGTGGTTTTGTTAGCCACAAATGAAAATCAAATATGCAGTTATTTCAGCCCTTCTGAGGATGCTGACAAGATAAGCAGTTTAAAAACCCCTTCCTGAATTAAAAACTAAAACAAACACAAAGCAATACCACTTTAAAAGTGAGGAAAACTTCTCTCAGATGTAAACCCACCAAAAGTTGCAAAATATATTGATGCAGATTCTCACAGAATTCTAGTAATCAGTCCAGTTAGCCACAAAGGAAAATCAAATATGCAGAAGATAAGCAGTTTTAAAAAAACCCTTCCTGACTTAAAAACTAAAACAAACACAAAGCAATACCACTTTAGAAGTGAGGAAAACTTCTCTCAGATGTAAGCAAGAGAGAGAGAGATTAGTTACAGATATTTTGTCCAAAATAGTATATCCCACGCAGCTTCTCAGTTGTTTCCATGCACTCCTGTACACAACTTGGAAGAAGATGGACTTCTATGTATTATTGTATACCATGTATACTGTTGTATGCTATTTACAGGATTTCTCTTGTCTCCCCCCAGACCATATATGTAAATGATATTCATTTTATCCCTGTATGTTTATTTGGTAAACCAATGTCAATAAATAAATACATAAGTAAATGGATGACCAGGAAGAACCTAGGAAAGTAACTTTAACGGGTACAGTACAGTATCTTAACATTTTTGTTGAACTGCTACTTTAAGTGTTGTCTTTTTTTGATATAACAAATGGCCTTCTAGGAGGAACAATGCATGAGTCATGAAAAGGGGTGGGGCCAGGGGCAGAGCTTAGGATCCGGTTTTTGCACCATCCAAAGGTGGCAACCCTAATCTTTTGAGATGAAACAAAATGGAAACATAAAACCCCCTTAACATGAAACCCCCTTAACCAAGAAAAGAAGAGTTGAGTCTAGGCTAGAAAAGATAACGTATGAACATGTATGTCT
This sequence comes from Neoceratodus forsteri, assembly GCA_016271365.2. Taxonomy (NCBI): domain Eukaryota; kingdom Metazoa; phylum Chordata; order Ceratodontiformes; family Ceratodontidae; genus Neoceratodus; species Neoceratodus forsteri. Next base: position 946,760,560 of record CM057451.1, on the reverse strand, counting down.
TTACTGTTTGATGAGGAACTCCTAAGAATAAGAGGTATATACTGGTTTAACAAAAAGGGGTGGATCACCTGATGGTGATGTCATCCATGAAAGATATAAAAACCCACCACTTGGAGTAACAAAGATAGATAGGGGAATCAGCTGAATACTGACTACCAAGTGAGGAGGACTTCAGAAGTGTGTGCTTGTTTCCACACTTTTCTATTTGCAAAGACTGAAGCTAAGCCTCAGAAATTTTCAAAATTAGAAAGTTTGCTGGATACTGGATATTGAATAACCTTTTGCTTTCTGTATGTTTATTTTTATTTTCTGATATAAATAAAATAATGCACATTTGCATTTTTGTGCACCTGACTTCTGGTTTGTTGTGTCTGTTTTATCCCACACCTTCACAGCCACGCATGCACGCTAGTGCACTCGGTGTCTTCTCGCCACTGTAGTGGCTTAACCGATGCCTCCCTGGTGCTCTCGACCCCCCTGAATAAGCTAATCGGGGGGGGGGTCAGAAACCTGGAGAGGGAAGTTGAGAAGTGACTGCAAACATTATTCAAGGAGCGCCAATAGTGCTTAAGGATCGGGAGGATTTATGAATATTAATAGGGACTACATGCTTATTAATGAGCTGGGTCACTGTTTTTTTGGGGGGGGACTGTGTATACTGGAGGCAGCAACCAGCAAATGGGAAAGTCTAAAATTATAAATGTGCAGTCATTTGATGAAGAGCAGCATCAGCTATCAGACAATGGGGCCCTTGTGTTCTAAAACTATGTATCTTGGCTGCAGTTTGAACCTAAAGCTAGGACTACTGTATAAACTGGGTGCAGATTGTATGATAGCAGCCATCTTGGGAACTATGACCCCCCTGATCCAGCCAATCACCAACTTAGGCATCCAAAAGACTGTTAAAATGGCTTATGAGAGAGGTGTGAACCAATTCTAGGTGCTAAAGACCCTTTACCAATCAATAATCAAAGGAGGTTAATGATTATTAATAATTTTGAGTGACAGCAGAATCTAACCAGTCAGAGGCTAGGATTTTCGGGCAAAATCACAGGGACTTTGGGAAGTCTGGGCTCTGCTTGAGTCAAGAGGGGTGCAGTGCTGTGCTGTGTGTTGGAAAGATGGGAGGCCTTTTACAGGATTCAGTTGGTAAAATGATAAATTGCCTGAAGATTGGAATGAAGGATGTTCTCTGGCTGAAGGAACTGTGGTGTTGCAGCTGAATGTTCAAGGTATTTGGTGAAAGCTTTGGGTGGTTTTGGAGATCCAGAGTTTGCAGTGAGCCTGCAGCAGAGTGGAGAACACTGAGTCTGTAAAAAGGGCTAATCGGAACTCTGTGTGTGTGCCAGGGCCTAAAAGTGAGCACTCGGTCTGAAACTGAGGAAAATTTCTGAGAAGGTCTACAGGTATCCAGAGCTTGGAAACCTGTTAGTTTTGGCTGAAATCCAGCTGTGGGAAAGGTGGAGACTCCACCCCTGAGACTGTGCATGATTAACTGAAAGCCACTGGCAAGGTGAGAGTTTGGAGAAATTTTTTTTCCTGCATCCCGAGCTGCTCACTCCTGTTCAGAAAAGGTGAATCTGCAATTCTAACTGCTGCAACTCAGAGCCAGGTGGGGGAACCAGCAACACCCTACTGAGTGAGGCAGACTGGGCTGCAGGGGGCCACGGGCACATGCATGAGTGCAAGGGCACTCTGTACCCATTAGGGGAGTCAGACCATGGGGTCATTCCAGGGTCTGGGTTCCTTGTGACCTGGTAGGCTTTGCATGTGTGCTCTGTAATCTGGCCCACTGGGTGGGCTGAAGGTGGCAAGTGGCAAGAATCTTCAAGCAAGTCAGAAGGTGACAAGCTGCAAGAGTCTTCAAGCAAGTTCAAGGTCGACCAGTTGTTAGCCATTGCTTTATTGTCCAGACCAGCATTTCACTGCCCATTTGTTTGCTGTCTTTCAGCTCAGTTGATCCTGAACTGCCTGAACCTACTGTGCCATCAAGGGCACCAACGTCAGCCAACCTGCAGCATCTTTATTTATTTATTTACGAGTTTAGCCAGGAAGGCATACTGAGCAGTGTTGCTTGATTCCCGATGTGACCTGGGGGCCAAGACCCAAGAAAATAGCACAGATCACAAGGTACAGAGTTAAACAACACAATGAATGGCAAAGCAGGCCTGCTTGAAGTCTCGGTACCCAGCTAGGGCTGACAGGACATAAGGGGTTTGCACTGGTACCAGTGGGGGGTGGGCATTGTGTGTGTTTTGGCCAATGGATCTTGTTAGCCACATTAACCTAATTTTCTCTTCAACAGCAACCCTGTTCCCAGTACCCCCCTTTCCTAGCCCTCCCCCTAAAATAAAGCTGTGGTCTGTTTGTTGCAATTCCTGTGTTGTGGGCATTGTATTGGTATTAGCTGTTAAGTATATGTGTTTTACAGTATTGGTGAACGATGTGTTATCCAGTGTGTGGGGTGAGTCGAAGGGGAGGTGGGTAGGTACAGCATCTCAGAGGGTTGTACCAATCAGACACCTGGCCCACTGTTACTTTACTCTGGGTGGAGGCACCGCACTACTTTCTTTCCATTCTGAGATTGAACCCCCAAACGCCATCACAACAGAACCCAGTCCCCTTAACCTGTGTGGTAGTCAACAGGCAGGGGTAGTAGCCCCCTGGCACATGGCACATGGGCTGCATCTTTGGAGGCACTGCTGGGATCTCCTGTTCGCCAGCCATGCCCACCATGGATTCCACCGGTGAAAAAAACACTGCTGTTTTCCCCAATCCCAGTTCTACCTCCCAACCCCAAAATCATGGTTAAGGTGGCCGACAAAGTAAAATTGGTCAAGGGGAGGGCAGAAAATGGACCCTTGGAAATCCCTCCTGGTTCTGGGAGTACCCCTGAACTAGAGATAGAGAGGCACCTGTCTGCCATAAATGGGCTGGGTCAAGTGCCTATTCTGGGTCAAAGAAAAAAAAAGATGTGTAAGAACAAGGGAGAATAATTTGAAGATGGGGGGACGGCTCAGAGGTAATGTGAGGAAGTATTTTTTCACAGAGAAGTTTGTGGATACATGGAACAGCCTTTCTGAGGAGGTAGAGTCAAAAACAGTGGGGGAATTCAAGAATGCATGGGACAGACATAAGGCAATTCTAGTGGGGCGTAGGAGGAAGTAAGCTGTTGGTTAACTAGGATCTGCAGCTTATCCATTAGGTAGGGAAGTGGGCAGACTAGGTGGGTCAAGTGGTCCTTCAAACAACATGAAGTCTTGCTATATTATGACATATGCAGTTTGTCCCAGCCTTAGAACTGCTCCGGAGGTGAAAGAGTTAACTTCCATGCCAGGCATGGAATCTTGAGCGCGAGCTCGGTTGAAAAAACTGTCTGTTGATCTTCAAACTGAAACTGTCAGATTCTTTACTCCGCCTCACTGAACAGTCGCTCCGGAGATTCCTCCTACTGCTCGGTTCATTTCTCGGTTAAAAAGTGTTATTCTCGGTTTGTTTAAACACAATTATATTATTTTAACACATAAACAATCAGTTCAAGCTCTGTCTGTGGTATCGTAAGTAATAGATAGGTTTTACTTCTCTGTGGAACTTGAAACATTGTTACGGTTCGGTTTGAACCGATCAGGTTATTGTTAAAACTTATCAAATTACATTTAGAGTGCAGTTCCGGTTCTAAAAAGCGATTTCATTATGTTTTTTCCACAACCCGTGACTTACGGTTGGGAACCCGATAAAGGGTGTCTTGCTTGGCGTTTTGCGGAAAGGGCAAGATTTTGGTTAATGGCATTATATCTAAGAAAACCCAAAAGAAAAACTGGCCCATTTGGTTTCAACACTGTAGTGTCTGTGGGGAAGCTTTTGCCAAGGCTGACCCACACACCACATGTTTATTGTCTGGGGTTTGACCACCTCAATACAGACTGCCAGATTTGCAAGAATTTCCCTGCAGCCACCCTGGATAAGAGAGTTGGTAGGCTTGGGAACAAGAGGCCAAAAGTCCACTGACCTGGATGGCCAGCCGGTTCGGTGCCAACGACAGAGAAGTGCCCTCTGACCAGGGCCGAGACTTCCTCGGGCAAGCGAAGAGCTGACTCGGAAGAGCCAGTTCAAGCAAAGAAGGACTAGAAAATCAGCAGGTGTGGAGCCAAAATTTCCTTCTCAACCGCTGCAGAGATAGCAAAAGCGATCAAATTGTCCAGTCGCTTTCCCGTTCCGTCCGAACTGCCACTATCAGGTAAACGGTCGGTTCGGTCGGTTCCACCGGTTCAAGAATATGATATAGAGGAATTTTATGAACTGGTGGAGGGGGAGGAGGATTATGAAGAGTGTGAATGTAATTTTGAAAGTCTGGATGTGCCCATTGAACCAGACATCTCCCCAGACAGACCTTCAGAGTGTCTCCCCTAGGCTTTCTGAGTCCCCTTCTCATTTTCTGTTTTATAAAAAAGTTGCTGAAACCCTCCAGCTCCCTTTGGAAGAAGCTGTGGATGAACAGGAGGAGCCTGACTATGTGGAAATGATGGATATCCCAGAGTCCAGGAGATTGTCTATTCCTTTACATAAATCCTTTAGGAAACAGACAATAACAATTTTAAAAGCTCCTAATTCTTTACCTCCTGTGGATAAAAAGATGGACAGGAGGTACACTTTGTCAGGCCCTGATACAGAGTTCCTTTCACAACAATGCAGCCATGTTGGAGTAGTGCAGGCTGCATCCTGTGATAAGGCAAATATTCCCTTGGCTTCACACCCCCCTGACAAGGACTCCAGGAGGATTGATGCCATGGCAAAGAAACAATACATGGCAGCATCCTTGGGACTCAGACAGGCAAATTACATGGCCTATGTTGCAAGATACCAGAAATCCAGATGGGATACTGTTATGGCTTTAGCAACAGGTCCCTGGCCAGCTTGCCAAGGAGCTGGAACAGGTGGCTGCTGATGGTATTGAGGCATCCAAGGTGCAATTCCATGCTGCAGTGGACTCTAATGATGCATCTTCAAGAGTCATGGCTACATCTGTGGCTTTTCGTAGAATAGCTTGGCTCAGGTGTACTAGCCTGTCACAGGATACCCAGGCTAAGGCCATGGATTTTCCTGTTGTGGGTAATTCTCTGTTTGGGGAGCAGACAGAGAATTACATGAAGAAAACAGATGAGTATAGGACCACTTATAGGAGTGCACAGGCCAAGGAGAGGCAAGCCACTTCTCAGAGGCAGCCTTCCAGGGGCAGGGGCAGGCCTTTTCATAGGCCTTTTTACCAAGCCCAGGCCTCCTCTTCAGCTTATGCCCAGAGGGGGTTCTTCAGAGGGAGAGGCAGACGGGGTATGAGCAGGCCTGCTCCCACCCCTCACCCTAAAGCCCCTGCCAAACAGACACCCTGATGGGATGCCTAGGGCCGATTCTCCATTACCTGTAGGGGGCAGGCTGGCTTACTTCGTCCAGGACTGGGAGTCTTTAACATCAGACAAGTGGGTCCTGGAAGTAGTAAGCCAGGACTGAATTCTCAGCTTCAAAAATTTCCAAAGATGAGAACCAGATCTTTCCACCTGCAAATCCATTAGAGCTCTTGCTTTAGAAACAGAAGTCTCAACCCTCCTGGCTCTCAGAGCTGTGAAAGGGTTCCTCCCTACACCAGGGCAAGGACTGTACTCCAGGTACTTCCTTACACCAAAAGACAGGAGAATGGCAGCCCATCCTGGATCTAAGATACCTAAACAAGCACCTTAAACCAAAATTCAAAATGGTGACTCTGGGAATGATTTTACCCTCCCTAAGGCCAGGGGACTGGCTAGCGTCCCTGGACCTCAAGGATCCTACTTCCATGTTCTCATCAGAAGCTCCACCGAAAGTACCTCAGATTCGAACTGCCCTCAGGCCATTACCAGTTCAGAGCAATGCCCTTCGGCCTCACCTCTGCCCCAAGGGTATTCACAAAATGCCTGGCAGTAGCAGTTGCTCACTTAAGAAGGCAAAAGATTGCCATCTTTCCTTACCTGGACGACTGGCTCATAGTGGGTCAGTCTCCAGACCAAGTCAAATCACACCTTCAGGTTACCCAGCAGCTGCTTACATCTCTAGGTGTTCTTCTCAATCTCCCAAAGTCAGTTCTAGAGCCTGTTCAGCTACTCACCTTCATAGGTGCAGAACTGGACACAAAGCAGGCCAGAGCTTTCCTTTCTCTAGAAAGAGTAAAGACCCTGGTGGCTCTGGCCTCCTCCTTCACTCTGCAGGTCTCTCGACCAGCAAGGCACTTTCTACAGCTCCTTGGACACATGGCTGCCTCCACAGCTGTAGTGCAAGGAGCAAGATTTCAGATGAGAGACATTCAGTTCCATTTGAGAGCCTTCTGGTCTCAAAGGAAAGATCCCCTAACCAAATTGATCCCAGTAAATTGATCCCAGTAACTCGAACCCTGATCCAGGCCCTGCAGTGGTGGCGGGATCAGAGCAATCTGAGACAGGGGGTTCCTTTCATCCCTCAATCTCGCTCCTTGACCCTTACTACAGATGTGTCCCTCTTGGGTTGGGGAGCTCACATGGGCGACCTCACCATCCAGGGATTGTGGTCCCCTCAGGAATCTCTGCTCCACATCAATCTGTTGGAACTCAGAGCTGTTTTTCTAGCACTTCAGGTTTTTTCTGCATCTGTTCAGAACAAAGTGGTACAGGTCAGAACAGACAACACCACTACAATGTGGTACATCAACAAGCAAGGGGGCACTCGGTCTTCAGCCTTGTGCACCGAGGCAATGAAGTTGTGGTCTCTGGCTTATTCCCTGAACACCTCCCTCATAGCAGTTCACCTCCCAGGCAAGAACAATGTCCTGGCAGATGCTCTCAGCAGGATTTCCCAGGGCCATCACGAATGGTCACTGGATCCCCTAGTACTGGGGTTAGTATTTGCCAGGTGGGGCACCCCTCAGATAGATCTTTTTGTAGCCCCAGACAATCACCAACTTCCGCTTTTTTGTTGCAGGCCCCCAGTGTTGGGCTCAGTCCCTCTGGATGCCTTCCTTCTCGATTGGGAAGGGAAGTTCCTCTATGCCTTTCCCCCCTTCCCTCTCTTGTTCAAGGTGCTAGTCAAAATCAGATCTCAGCCTTGCAAGATGATTCTGATTGCTCCAGACAGCCCTGGTATCCACTCTTTCTGTCCTTAGCAGTCCATCTTCCCCTGTGTCTCCCCAGGAACCACAATTTGTTAACCTGTGCCCAGGGGAGAGTTTGGTATCCGAATCTCAAATCCCTCAACCTCAAGGCCTGGCTCTTGAGGAGTTAGAGTTTGCTGACCTACACCTTTCTCAAGGTGTACTTGAAATCTTGAAAGCTTCTAGGAAGCCTTCCACCAGGGCTACTTATAATTCTAAATGGAAAAGGTTTTCCATATGGTGCTCTGGGAAGCATATTTCTCCAGAATCTGCTGATTTGCCCACAGTCTTTTTTTTTTTTTTATTTAGTTGTTTAACCAGGTATAGCACACTAAGCTGAAAGCTTTTTTACAGGAGCAACCTGGGAGCACAAGGAGGTTAAGTAACTTGCTCAGGGTCACACAGTATGCAAGTGGAAGCTGTGGGATTCAAACCCAGGTCTGGCCTGTTGGATGTCACCAAATTTGCAGCTCAGAGCCTTAGACCACTGCGCTATACTGCCTCCACAGTCTTGGACTATATGGTCCATCTAAATACTTTGGGGCTGAGGCCAGCTACCCTGAAAGTGCATTTGGCAGCTATCTCTGCTTTTATTTCAGCAGGAAAGCCCTCTTCTCTTTCTGCTTACCCTGTATTCTCCAAGTTTTTCAAGGGATTGCTTCACACCAACCCTCCATTCAGAGACCCTGCTCCTGCCTGGGATCTTAATGTTTGCATTGCTCAGCTGATGCAACCCCCCTTTGAACCTTTGTCTTCAGCAGAGCCTAAGTACTTGACTTGGAAAACTGTGTTTCTAGTAGCCATCACTTCTGCCAGGCACATAAGTGAATTACAAGCTTTGTCAGTGGAGCCTGATTTTATCTTCTTTCAGAGAGATAAGGTAGTCCTCAGGACTAACAGGAAGTTCTTGCCTAAGGTGGTTTCAGATTTCCACCTTAATCAATCTATATCTCTTCCAGTGTACTTCACTGACCATTCCTCCTCTGGCGAGAGGAGGCTGCACAGTTTAGATGTGAAGAGAGCCCTTAGTTACTACATAGAGTGTACCAAGGGTCGCAGGTTTGACTCCCTCCAACTGTTCCTCACTTATGGTGAGGTTGGGAAAGGATAACCTGCCACTAAAAGATCCATTGCCAGGTGGATTGTCTCTTGTATCCAATTTTGCTATCAAAAACTGGGTAAGGTTCCCCCTTCAAGCCTGAGGGCTCACTCTACCAGAGGTACAGCTCGTCCTAGCTGCGCCAGGGACATCCCTATCTTAGAGATATGTCAAGCAGCTACCTGGAAAGCAGTACACACTTTCACCAAGCATTACTCCCTGGACATCCAGGCTAGGAGGGATGCTCGGTTTGACAGCTATTGCTTCAGAACCTATTTCCTAAGTAGGTTCTGTCCCTCCTCCATGGAGGTACTGCTGTGTAGTCTGCATATGTCATAATATAGCAAGACTTCATGTTGTTTGAAGAAAAATTACTCACCTTAGTAATGTTGTTTCTTCTAATGGAGTCTTGCTATATGACCTCCCCTGCTCCTCTCAGAACCTCTGCTCTTGGGATGTGGGTGGGCAGTGCAGTGTTGGCACTTAATGATGCCCACCTTGTGTTTTTCACCCCTCCTTTTGGGGTGTTTGGGTGTTGTATTTTATTTTATTTTCTGGGTCCCTGACTTGAGTCTTGGTTTTGGGACCAGAAAATGTGTTAATATTCTAGTAGCCAGTTGGCTATGTGAGGTTTACAGCTTCCACAGAACCTTAGTGAGTTTTTGCTCGTAAAGATCTGACAGTTTCAGTTTGAAGATCAACAGACAGAGTTTTTTCAACTGAGCTCGCTCAAGATTCCATGCCTGGCATGGAAGTTAACTCTTTCACCTCCGGAGCAGTTCTAAGGCTGGGACAAACTGCATATGTCATAATATAGGAAGACTCCATTAGAAGAAACAACATTACTAAGGTGAGTAATTTTTTCTTATCTGCCGTCAAATTCTGTGTTTCTATATCAAATGTTAGATTCTGTTACAGGGACATTGACTGTGTTGGTGGGATGTAAAAATGTAATAAAAGCCTCCTGGGTACCTGAGGATTTAGTTCCAGAGGGGTTATCAGAGGCATGGCCTATTGTGATCATGATTAGTGTAATTCCTTCAGGGGAGGTAATGCCTGAGCCAAAACTAACTCTCTCTCCCTGTGAGGGGCCCCAGCCCAGTTATATGCCCATCCCTTCAGATTCTTATCGAAAGCTGAGGAGGTTTCCTGGGGCAAGGCCCACCCCAGCTGAGGAGGAGGATTATGGATCCTGGGTTAATTATGTGATCCCCTTGTTGCAAGAATGGCAGTGCAGCAAGAGGGAGAAACATAAAAGGCTGACTGAAAGTTTGAAGGGTCCTGCCATCGATGCTATGTGATCCTTGTGGGCCACTGACCCAGATGCCAGTGTGGAGGATTATATCACTGCCTTGGACAGGGCATTCAGTAGCACTGAGTCCAGTGAGGACTTGTGGTAGGGTTTTAGGACAACCCAGCAGCAATGGGGGGAACCCCTTTCAAAGTATATTCAAAGGTTGGAGAGAGCTTTACAAAAGGTGTATGGCAAAGGGGGTGCAGTCTACAGACCTGAACAAAATGTGCCTAGAACAAGTGCCGAGGAGTGCCAAGTATTCTGAATTGTTACTACTAAAGTTAAGTCTAAAGGACAGTTTGGGTGATCCCCCGTCCCTCTAGGTCCTCCTCAGGGAAGTAAGGGAGGTAGAAGAACGAGATGCTCAGTGGGGGGGGGGGCTGGCCCTGCTATAGCGGCTGCTACCCAGGTTATTGAGTATACCCCCTCTGCTGAGGCTTCTGAGCTTAAGATGCTTCTCAAAATGTACAGGGGAGCTCTTGATAGGGTTACCTCTGGTTCTAATAGAAATTCCGATGCCCCTTCCGGTCAGTCTACTCAGTCCCAGCCAACCTCCCAGTGATGGGCCCGGGGGTGCAGGCCCAGGTGCACCCTGTGGCCCCCCATATTGAAACACACCTCCAGAAATTGTGTCAGGCTGTCCATGAGCAGAAAAGACGAAGTTCACCAATGCAAGGAGAGCTATAGCGGAGAGTGGCTATGGCCCAAGCAATTGCCCTGGCTTCCCCGATATATCACAGGCAGCCTAGTCATCAGGACCCCAGCCCCGATGCTGAAGTTTCCTACTCAGCCAGGCAAGATCGAGGAGACATGTACTACTGCTATAGATGTGGGAGGGATGGACATATTCGCAGAGAATGCCGATCACATGAAGACCCAGCTTGGAACACTGCCCAGCTGAGGAGCCTGTAACGGGACTGCAGAGAGCGTTAAGAAGTAAAGCCTCCTTTCTCCTTCCAGCCTACTTGTGGAGAGCTCTTGCCCTGTTAGCCCCACTCACCCACCCAGAGTTGGCTCTACCTTTATTGCTGCTTATAGGTCACATGACACAACCTCTCCTTATTTTTTCCTCCCCCAGTGTCCACTTTTCCATTTGCAGCTTATACTCTCTAACCACTAGGGGTTGCTGCTAAGCCCCTCCAACCACCACTCTCTTTACTTTCCTCATTTCCACTCCCTATTTGTTACTACTGATTTCTGGCCACTACAGTACCCTCCTAACTCCTGTTCTCCCCACCCTGCATCCCTCCTCCTGTTGGTCTCAAACCCTCTACCACCAAGCCAACCTGTTTACTCCCTCGGTTCCACAGCTCTTAAAGCTTCTTGCTCCATAGTCAGCTAAAAACAGATTTTTAACTGTTCCTTTGTAGGTTTCAAAGCCTGTACACTTGACACCAAAGTCAGCAGCTCTACCTCCAGGCCATCAAGCCAATATATATATTTTTTTGGTTTCTAAAGCTCTTAAAGCCTTTGGTCCCATAATCGACTAAAATACTTTCTGCTGTTCTACAACAGGTCTCAAACCCTGTATTCTTGATACCAAAGTCAGTAGCTCTACCTCTAGGCCAGTAAGCCAAGATAAATTTTACCAAGTTTTTAAAGCTCTTAAAACTTTTGGTTACACAATCAACAAAAAATACACTCTGCTGTTCCACCACAGGTCTCAAAACCTGTACCCTTCAGACCAAAGTGAGCAGCCTCACCACCAAGCCAACAAGCCAAGATAAGCTCCTCTTGGTTCTTAAGGCTCTTAAAGCTTGGCTCCCCCCCCCAGCCACCTTGCTCTGCCTCCAAGGCTACTTGGCACCATGAATGCTCACCTCCACCTTATGTGTCTCATCTTCATAAGCATCCTGAGGCTCACCTACCAGTCAGACCTTACCCCCTGCCCTCTGTCCACTGCACCCACATACCTCACCACTGTAACCCACTCACCCTAAACCACATCAGTGTACCCTGGACCCCTTCATCCACCCCCTAGCAGCCCCCCCAACTCTGCTACCCATCCTGGCTCCCCTTGGCTCCTCCACCTTTGTGTCTTCCTGACCTTCCAAATCCTGCCCACCCCTTGCTCCCCTACTGCCTGCCCTGCCTCTCAAAGTACTCCCAAAAAGTTAACAAACTACCACTCCAGGGCTGGAACCTTGGTCATTCTATTATTCCTCTCTGGTAATGTCCACCCCAACCCAGGCCCTGCCATGACCCATCCACCAACCAGGTCCAATGGACTCCGGATTGTATCTATGAACATTTGCAGCCTGCTGAAACAATTTGCTGCCATTCAGTGCTGGGTCATACTACACCAACCAGCCATCATAGCCCTAGTAGAAACCTGGCTAACTAAGTCTACCACAGACTCCTTTGTCTCCCTTCCAGGCTACACCCTATATTGTGAGGATCAAACAGGTAAACGTGGTGGTTGTGCATTTTATGCTCATGACACCATCATTGGCCGCCCCCTGCCCCCAAGCTAGTAGACAGTGGCCTGGCCCTTACCCTCAAACTTACCCCAGACCCATCCAAGAGCCCGCTCTATCTCACAGTCTCTTACATACCCCCAAGGAACCAGACCCCAGCTATATCGTCTCTTACTGAATATCTCTCCTCCCTCCCCAGTAAAGCACAACAAGTCCTAGTTGGAGACCTCAACGTGAACCGGCACAGTCCCTCTGCTTCACCAATAAAAGACACCTTCACTGCATTAGACCTGACCCAACTGGTCTCCCAACCCACTAGATGTAACCAAGCTACTGGGACCTGCACCCTTCTAGACGTCATTATCTCCAACTGCCCCCAAAAGATTCAGGATATTCAAGTCCTCCTGAACTCCTTAAGTGACCACTCCCCTCTCCTATTCCTCTAGTCTGCTCCCCCACCCAAGCCACCTGCCACAGGCGTCTCTGCCCAGGTTGACTGAAATTACTCAAACAGTTCCTCGCTGACATTGATTGGTCTCCCATCTGCCATGCAACCAACATTGATGCTGCCCTCGACCTCTTCTCACCAGCCTTCAACATGGCCTGTGATCTGTTTGCTCTCCTCACCATGATCCAGTCCAAAAGGTAAAATGCATCTTGGGTCACCCCTGCCCTACTCCAACTGCTCAGGGACAGGGATAACCCCTGGCATATAGCCATTGAGACTGGCCGGATGGCTGACAGACAAGCATATAACGCTGCACGTAATAGGCACAGGTGGGCCATCCAAAAAGCCAAGGCAGACCACTACCAGGCCACCCTCACCTCCTCATGGGGGTGTGCCCGGAACTTCTGGGACAATATAAAAGAAATAAATGGGAAATCACGCCCCCCCCAGCCCAACTTATGGTCAATGACTCCACCTTTACTGACCCCACTGACATTGCCAACTGCCTTAACTCCTGTTTTACAGATCTTAGCCCTGTCCTCCCGAGTAACTTTTTGACCCAACCCCCGACCCACCACCTTCAGATCCACAATGCCCCTGGTTCTACCTATGCAAAATGTCCATCCGGGAAGCCAGATCACTCCTGCTTAAAGCACTAAACAGCAACAGTCCTAGCAGCAACTCCCTGGATCCAAAAATACTCCGGCTGGTCCTGGATGATGTCCTGGTCCCACTCACTGACCTACTAAACCAGTCTCTCTGCCTGGGGCAATTCCCCACAGCATGGAAAACAGCTATCATCACACCTATTCACAAAGGTGGTGACAGGTCCACCCCCAGCAACTATCGTCCAATCTCCATCCTTTCCCCCCTTTCCAAAGCCTTAGAAAAAGTAGTGGCCACTCAACTCACCAAATATCTAGCAAAATACAACATTCTCTGCCCGGAACAACATGGTTTCTGTGCTGGTCACAGCACAAGTACAGCTTTAATGGAGTTCTCTAACTTCCTGCACTCCTCCCTGGACTCCGGTTCCCTAGCTGGAGCAGTGTTCATTGACCTCTCTAAGGCCTTTGACACTGTCTCCCAACCCCTCCTACTAAATGCCCTCGACCATACAGGGCTCTCTGCTGGCCCCCTTGCCTGGTGCACAAGTTACCTATCAGCCCGCTCCCAGTGTGTCAAAAATAATGCGATACTTTCAGAGACCCATCCCATCCGCTCAGGGGTTCCCCAGGGCTCTATCTTGGGCCCACTACTCTTTAGTCTCTACTTAAACACCGTGCCCAGTGCCTGCTCTGGCAATACTCTCCTGTACGCCGATGATGCCGTTATTTATGCTGCTAACAGAAATCCAACCTCTCTCCAAGACTCCCTCCAACGCTCCTTCAATGATGCTGAAAACTGGTTTAAGGAGAGCAGACTAGTCATTAACCTCAAAAAAACAAAGGCAATACTCTTTGTCGACCACCAGAACAAAGCCAGCAACAACCCCCTCCAAATCCTCCCCAGCACTCATTAACCAATTGAACAAGTTTACACCTACAAATACCTTGGGATCACTTTTGACCTGGCCCCACCTTTCATACCCACATTATAGCCCTCGCTTCCGCCGCTAACGCTCATCTTGGCATACTCTACCGTCACAAGGACTGCCTCCCACCTGATGCTCTCAGACTTGCCGTAACATCCTCAGTAATGTCCCTTGTCGATTACGGCCTTCCGGTCTATGGTGCTGCTGACTCCACGGCCCTCAACAAAATTCAACTCACCCTAAACAAGGCTTGCAGACTAGTGACCAGTGCCCCTAGGCTCACCCACACATGTCAGCTCTATGACATGGCCAAACTCCTTAGCCTCGATGAATGCCTCCGCTACCAAACTTGCCTATTAATTAAGAAGATTCTACTCGGGCTCTCGCCCCCTGGGGTCTCTGCCTCCATCCAACTCAAACCTTCCAGAGTCACTACCCGAACCACTGACAAGGTCACACTACTGGTACCCAGAACTAGGAACACCCAGGCACAGAGGTCGTTCAGCTACAGAGCCTCATCCTGGTTCAACTCACTCCCTGCAGCCATTTCCAACACCACCAAAATTACCCCTTTTAAAACTGCCCTACGGAACCAATTGTTCAACACCCGCTGCTGCACCTGTCGCTAAGAGGTGCTTCGCTGCTGTCTATCATTATTGGCATAGCCCACTGGGCTGAACTACCCCTCCCCCCTTCCCCATGTGCTCTGTCTCCTTTGCCAGTACCTGCTGGTACCAACCTGTCATGTCTGAAATGTTTTTATTTACTCACTATGTTCAAGCAACTATGTAAAGCTATGTTACTGTATGACTGTATTCTGTACGTATGTTGACTCTGTATGTCCTCTCTGTGACGAGGTACCTTTGTAAACGAGCCTCTGGCTCAAAGGTTGTAAATCTGATTTTATACAATAAATCAAAATAAATAAATAAAAAGTGAGGGACCGGCTGTTGGCAGAGAAGCACCAGTGTCAAGGAAACTTCAATGGGTCCCAGTAAGGGAGCATACTGGGGCCCCTGCCAAGCCCAGCTCCATGGTGTATGTAAGAAGATCCACTGCAAATGTTGCAGAGACTTCCCTACCAGATATAGATAAGTTGGTGGGACCATCTAACAAGACTACTGTCACTCGTGGCATCCTAGACAGTGGCTCCCAGGTGACCATTATCTTTAAACTCTGGTATGACTAAAACCTGTCACACCTTCAGCTGCAACCACTGGGAGGGTTACATGTGTGGGGTCTTTGTGACAAATGCCATCCCTACCTGGGTTATGTTAAAGTGTGGATGGCTTTCCCATCTAAGGTGACTGGAGTGGAGGACATGAACGAGACTCTGGTTCTGATTTGCCCAGAAACTGGATTATATGATGGGGTGCCTGTGTTGGTGGGTACAGATGCCCACATGTTTGGATGGCTGGCACAACTCTACCAGGCTTGGGAGGCTGAGCAGAAGGAGAAGGTCCTGACCATTCACCCAGTAGTAAGGGAGGCTTACAGGAAGCAAGTGCAAGTTTTGCCTGAAGAGCAGGATGACCCAGTGGGCATAGTCTGGAGGCAGGATGTGGAGGAAATAGTGCTGCTCCATAACGCCATGTGTAATATTAGTGGCATGGTGCTTTTGAAGAAGGAAGTGTAGAACAAGATCCTTATGTTGTATGCCCCCGACAAGTATGGATTACTGGTCAGCCTGCTTGTATAGCCTAGTGTCTTACTTGCCAGGGCCTATGCTTATGTCAGAAGGGAATTTTATGACAATTTGAAATCCATTTTTATCACACAATGTCATTGTTGATTAACTGCAAGAATTGTAATGTTCAGTTTTAATATTGTATTTATATGTTATTTGTAAAGATGATATGTATGTTGATAATGTATTGTTTTGCATTGTTGTAACATCTGAAACAGGACTGTCTTGAAAACAGGGTACCCACCCTTATGAAATGAAATTTTCCTGTATAAAAATAAACGGTTTTACTACTACTACTACTAGTACTACTAAGGGTCACGGTGCAAGTGAAGAATGTGACAGGGAAGTGGTTGTCAGTAAGGGCCGCACCTTAGTCCAGGTATATTGTGCGGACATGGCAGTGCAGTTGGCTTCCTCCGGAGGAGGTGCCCCACCTCAGCCACCTGGTATCGATCCTAATTTATTTGACCTTAGTAACTTCCTTATCCCAGAGGAGTGAAAGGCTTGGATCCAACAAAAACTGTTGAGAAGGACTAATGTGTTTTCCCTGCATTAGTGGGATGTGGGCTGCATGACAGGGGAGCAGAACCATAATACGGCTCACTGATCAGCGCACATTTAAGAAGAGGTCTAGATGCTTAGCCCCAGCAGATATTGATGATGCAAGGTGGCATCTGCAAGAACTGTTGGCTACGGGGTATCATTCAGGAGTCCAGGAGCCTGTATGCCTCGCCCATAATGATGGTGAGAAAGAAAAGTGTGGGCTGTTCAGATGTGTGTAGACTACCAGACACTGACTAAGTGGACCATACCTGACCAATATACGATGTCCCAGATTCAGGATGCCCTGGATTGCTTGAACGGCTGCAAATGGTTCTCAGTGTTGGACCTGAGGAGTGGGTACTGTGATGTAGACAGCCAGTTCTGAGTGCTGTATAATATTTTTTTAATATAAAATGTATTAATGACTATCTCTGCTGAAAAATATAATGCTCTAGGAGTGACCTCAACTCCCCCCCAATTTTCAGCTGACAGATGCAAGCCAAGAGAAATTCTGACAGCATGTGTATCACACACACTCAGTTTTAGATGCAGTGTGTCACATAGCAGACCAGGAGCTAATTACAGAGTTGTTTAAGTTAACTTTGTTAAGAGGGAAATCATAAAAAAGGTTTATGATGTTGAAGAGAAAACCCAGGTTATTACACAGGGGTGCAAGGTTGTAAATGCCCATATGACGCCTGTGTGAGGAGGATGCAGCATGGATCAAAACAGATCTCATTTGAAACATGAGTCATGCTGAAGGATTGCAAAGATGATACTTTAAAAAGCCTACTTTTTTTTATTAGATATGTTTTTTAAATATAATCTGACAGAGGAGGAGCTTGCTGACCTCACCCAAAAATGGGTTGGCCAATACAGTTGTTTAAGGAATAATTCCGTTTTACAGAGACACATTTTTACCTGGATTCTGACCACGAAACATCTTGGGAGCACTTTTAAGCAAGTATTTAGAGACTAGGTACTGTAGTAGGAATTTGTACTGTTTAAACCTTGTTTCTTTTTAAAAGATTTGTATGTCTTTTGATATAAGAGTTCTGCATTTTGTGTTTTACATATATTTAACTATTTTTAGTAAAATTATTTTTAGAACTTACTTGGTCTGTCTTTGACTTCTTTTTTTTATTTGTAAGAAAAGTACATGGTTATAGCAGACAATATACTCAAGCTTGAATGGTGGTACCAAACTGGAAAGAGAAGCGTTTTAAATCTGAGATCTTTATTAAAGTTTTAAAGGGTTCATCTCTGTACACCTGGTTAGGTGCCCATAGGCAAAGATATCTGGCCCCCCTGAAGACAATTTCTGAGCCTGTGCATTGGGTAAGAGGTTAACAGTTTGAATTCCTCCTGAGCTTGAGACCAAAGGTTGATCTGAACTCACAAAGACAGACAAGAGGGTTACCTTGTCTGTTACACTGTTCACAAAACTGCGCTCAGAGGTTGGCATTTTGGGAGTAGAGGGCCTGACCTGCTGAGTGGGTTTGTGACAGGTACTACCAGATCCCTATGGCCCGCAGGACCAGGAAAAAAACTGCTTTTATATGCCCTCTCGGGTTTTATGAGTTCCTGTGGATGCCCCAAGGCATTTCTGGTGCCCCTGCTACATTCCAGCACCTTATGGACAGGGCCGTTGGGGATGGAATGCATCGTGTATCTAGATGATATAACAGTCTTTGAAAAAATCCTGGACGAACATGAGGCGAGGTTACTGAAGGTACTGGATCATCTGGAAGAGTTTGGTTTCAAGCTTTCTATTGACAAGTGCCAGTTTTTTCAAGCCTCTGTCAAGTATGTTGGGCACATACTGTAGTGTCAGTACAAGTAATCCAAATGGACCCCAGCAAGGTTAAGGTACTCGC
This sequence comes from Neoceratodus forsteri, assembly GCA_016271365.2. Classification (NCBI taxonomy): domain Eukaryota; kingdom Metazoa; phylum Chordata; order Ceratodontiformes; family Ceratodontidae; genus Neoceratodus; species Neoceratodus forsteri. Next base: position 946,742,511 of record CM057451.1, on the reverse strand, counting down.
CAGCTGGCTCAGGTCCCAGAACCTAAAACAGTTACAGTGCCTGTTGGATTTCTGTGGATATTACTGGACATTCATCAAGGATTATACCTGGGTCGTTAGACTGCATTTGAATCTGCTACAAGGCTACCCTCCAGTCAATAAACGCAAAAGACTCAAACATCTCGGGGCTCCCATTGAGCAGCAGCATTACTTCAAACCATCCGAGCTGTTCGGAGGTGGACTGAAGACTGTGAGAAAGCTTTTGAAGACATCATTTACTGTTTAACCCATGCTCTAGGCAAAGGTACTGGACTTCAGGAGGGATGACTTTGCCAAAATGGGTGAGTGCCTAAGGAATGCACTAGCAAATGGGCAGGAAGGAGGGGTGGAAGAACAATAGGGAATAATCAAAACTGCCATCACAGAGGCAACAAGCCTTTGTGTGAATCAAATAAACAAAACAAAATGATGTAGAAACCACTATGGTTCTCAAAGGAGGTGGCAGGAAAGGTTAGGTAGAAAAAGAAAGCATTCAGGAAGTACAAGGAATCACAGAAGGAGCAGGGCAGAGAACTGTATCAGTTAAAGCAAAAGGAAGCTGGGAAGGCAATCAGAACAGCAAAGGCCCAAACAGAGGAAAATATAGCCAACACAGTTAAGAAGGGGAATAAAACATTTTATAGGTACACAGGGAGCGAAGGAAGACCAAGGGAGGGATAGTGAGGCTTAATAAAGGGGGGGGCAGAGGGTGACTGTGAAAAGGCAGAGATGCTAAACAAATATTTTTGCTCAGGATTCACAAATGAAGAGGAGGAGGTACCTAAACCAAACAATAGAAACACTCTGGATACAGAAGTTCACACCAGCCAATTTACAGAAGAAAGGGTTCTGAAAGAACTCTTAAAACTGAAGGTGGACAAAGCAATGGGGCCTGATGGGATTCATCCCAGAATTCTAAAAGAACTAAGGGTAGAACTAGTGACACCACTAACTACCCTCTTTAACAAATCTTGGGAGAATGGGGTGATACCTGAGGACTGGAGGCGGGCAGATGTGATTCCACTTCACAAAAGTGGGAGCATGTCAGAAGCAGGCAACTACAGACCTGTTAGTTTAACCTCAGTGATAGGGAAAATGATGGAATCACTTCTGAAGGAAAGAATTGTTGAGTATCTAGAGGCCAGAGGGGTACAGGACCCAAAGCAGCATGGATTCACAGCGAGAAGGTCATGTCAGATGAATCTAATCGATTTCTTTGACTGGGTGACCAAAGTAGTAGATCAGGCAGGGGCTGTGGACATGGCTTACCTAGACTTTAGCAAGGCTTTTGACACAGTCCCACACAAAAGATGAATATACAAGTTAGCCAGCCTGGGAGTGGGTCCCAAGATGGTAGCCTAGGTAAAGAATTGTCTGGAGAACAGGGCACAGAGGGTAATAGTAAATGGAGTCCATGCTGAAGAAAGGGGTTGTTACTAGTAGGGTACATACCTCTCAACTGTCCCTGATTTTACCTCAAAACTTTACTCTGTCCCTCCTAAAAATTGTGTTTCTGTGACCAAACAGTGGGGGTTGTAAGCACAAAATAATGTCAAACATTTAAAGTTACAGACTTGTTCTTCCTTAGAAAATGGTTCTTTGTCCCTGATTTTTTTAAGCCTTGTCCCTGATTTACGAGGCAGGAGGTTGAGAGGTATGGTGGAGTACTGCAGGGTTCAGTACTAGGACTGGTCCTCTTCAATGTCTTTATAAGTGGCATTGTAGAGGGACTGGAAGGAAAAGTATGTCTCTTTGCAGACGACGCAAAGATCTGCAACAGAGCTGATACACCAGGTGGGGTGGAAAGGATGAGAAGGTACTTGGCAAGGTTGGAGGAATGGTCAAATGTGTGGCAGCTTGGATTCAATGCTAAGAAGTGCAAGGTAATGCACCTGGGAAACAAAAACCCAAGGGAAGAGTACACAATGGGGAGTGAGATACTAACAACAACAAAAATTGAAAGGGACCTAGAGGTAGTCATATCAGATGAACTAAAGGTGGGCAAGCAATGTGAGAGGGCAGTATGAAGGGCTGGGGGGATACTGGGATGCATAGGGAGAGGCATCACCAGTAGAAAACAGGAAGTAGGAAGTTGTTATCCCTCTGTACAGACAGCTGATGAGACCCTATCTGGAGTACTGTGTGCAGTTCTGGAGACCCAATCTCCACAAAGACATAAATAGGATGGAGGCAGTCCAGAAGAGGGCAACTAAAATGGTGCAGGGTCTGCACCGGAAGACATATGAAGAGAGACTTAAGGAGCTTAATATGCATAACCTCGAGGAAAGGAGGGAGAGGGGGGACATGATAGAAACTTTCAAGTACCTCAAGGGAATCAACAAAGTCCAAGAGGGTAGCATCTTTCAGAAAAAGAGGTGTGCAAGAACAAGGGGGCACAATTTGAAGATAGAAGGGGGTGGCTCAGAGGTAATTTAAGAAAGTATTTTTTCACAGAGAGGGTTGTGGATGCATGGAACGGCCTTCCGGAGGAGGTTGTGGAGTCAGAAACAGTGGTGGAATTCAAGCATGCATGGGACAGTCATAAGGCAATTCTAGGGAGTAGGAAGAAGTAGGTCTGTTGGTTAACTAAGATCTGTAGCTTATCCATTAGGTAGGGAAATGGGCAGACTGGGTGGGCCAAGTGGTCCTTATCTGCCATCAAATTCTGTGTTTCCAGTCCTGGCCTATGCAGACCCACAAAAACCTTACACACCAATGCCAGTATCAGTGGCCTGGGAGCTGTCCTGTATCAAAATTACCCACGGGCCTGCGTCCAGTTGCATATGCTAGTCAAAGTCTGCACCCAGCAGAGAGGAAATACCCAGTGCAGGAGTTTCTTGCGCTCAAGTGGGCCATTGTTGACCAGTTTCACGATTATCTATATGAGGCCAAGATTACCATGAGGACTGATAATAATTCACTGATTATGTTCAAACAACAGCAAAGCTTCATGCAGCTGGTCATTGGTGGCTATCAGCCTTGTCCACCTATGATTACTGTATTGAGTACCGCCCTGGGTTAAATCCTGTAAATACTGATGCTTTGTCCCGAAGCCCCACAGCCCTTACTGGTGAAAATTCAAGTAGGGTAATGATATCTGAGCAGACTGCAAAGGCTCTGTGCAAGAAATTTTGACACTGACGAATCCTTGGCATCAGAGACTGTCCCCCATGTAGGTGACAACCTGGGAGCTCCCCGAAATTGCCTTCCTGTAGTGTACTGTCACCTAACCACTTTCGACATGAAATTCTTACCTCAACTAGCGAGTCAGGATTTGATGAGAGAACAAAGGTCTGATGCAGCTGTTGATGAAATACTGTGGGTTCTGCAGAAGGGGGCAACTCAACCCAAGTGACCCCTAGAGACCCCAAAGACCAGTTGATGTTACGAGAATGGTCAAAGTTAAAGATAAAGAATTACTTGCTGTATCAGGAAGTGCAGGACCAGCAGGGGCACTTTGAGTACAACTGGTGCTACCAGAAAGGTTCAAAGAGACAGTATTGAAAGTTCTCCATGAAGACATGGGCCACCTGGGCAGTGAGCATGCATTAGATCTGGTTCGCTGCAGGTTCTATTGGCCCAAAGTGGGGCAAGACATGGAACAGTATTGCAAGACTTGTCGCAGGTGTATTCAGAGGAAAGCCTTCCCACAAAAGGCTGCCCCCCTGGTAAACATCACCACGAGTGCCCCAGTGGAGCTAGTTTGTATTGACTTTCTCAGCTTGGAACCAGACTCCAAGAACATCTCAGATATTCTGGTGGTCATGGATCATTTCACCCAATACACACAGTCATACTCCATGAAAGACCAGAAGGCTTCCACTGTGGCAAAGGTGCTAGTTGAAATGTTTTTTTTGTCCATTATGGGTGCCGGAGTGGATCCACTCAGACCAGGGTTGTGACTTTGAAAGTAGGCTGATAAAAGAAATGCTATCTCCGTGTGGAGTTCAAAAGTCAAGAACACCTTACTATCCCTAAGGTGACCCCCAACCTAAAATGTTTAATAGAACCCTGCTGGACATGTTAGGAATGTTGACACCTCGAGACAAAAGCAGATGCAGCCAGCAGGTCAGCACATTGGTCCCTGCCTACAACTGCACCTGAAACGATGCAACCGGATTCTCCCCATACAGCCTCATGTTTGGAAGGGAGGCCCGGCTTCCAGTTGACCTGTGCTTTGGGGTATCCGCTGATGGTGCTAAAGAGGGAAGCTACTTGCAGTATGTTCAGAAGCTCAAACAACAGTTAAACAGTGGCTACCGTTTGGCTGGGGAAGTGGCCGCCAGAAAGAACCAAACTAATAAAGAGGTATGACAAGAAGGTCCAGGTGCAAGAATTGTTGCTAGGGGACAGAGTGCTGCTGAGGAGTTTGGGCATCCTGGGTAAGCACAAGATTGCGGACAGGTTGGGCAGTATACCCTACGTGGTGCTGGAGGAATTGAATGGACTGCCTGTTTACAAGATTCAGCCTGAGGGGGACTCCAGTGGACATAAGGTTATCCATTGAAATCGAAGGGAACCAAGCTCCTAGGTGACAGGTTTAAATGCTTCCTTGGCAAGCTTTTAAACTAGCCAAGGGGGAGGTGCTGATAAGAGGCAGGAAATTTCAAGCCTACCCCCACAAAACATGGCAAGTAGTAAGGTAAACACTGAGGTACAGAGCTCAACACAGGGCAGGATGGGTAAATGGAAGAATAGACAAGGGCAATAAGAGCAGGGACGGGGAAGGAAGGATAAAGCCAACATTAAATGGTTGGCAATGAGTACCAATGCCCGTAGTCTGGGAAACAAGCTTCCTGAGCTAGTAGCCCTGATGGAAGATGAACAATTGGATATTGTGGCAGTCATGGAAACATGGTACACAGAGAACCATGACTGGGATGTCAACATACCAGGGTACACAATCTACAGAAGGGACAGGGAAGGTAAACGAGGAGGTGGAGTAGCTCTATACATAAGGGAAGGGATCAAAGCTACAGAACTAAAAAGTAAAGGAGGAGGACAATAGGCACTCTGGGTCACCTTGGAGACAGGGAATGGCATCACAATCTGCACAGGGGTTGTATACAGACCCCTGTCTCAAGGGGAAGAAATGGACAAGAAAACGATACAGGACATTCTCAAAATGGCTGAAAAAGGGGAGATACTGTTGATGGGGGACCTGAATATGCCAGATGTTACCTGGATGACATGTACTGCAGCCACATCCAAGAGTAGGGTCATTCTCGATGCCCTGCAGGGGGCAGACCTTAGACAGCTAGTGTTGGAACCCACTGGGGAGGGAGCAATACTAGACCTGGTACTCTCAAATGGAGAGAGGATCACAAATTTAGAAGTCAGTAGACATCTGGGAACAAGCGACCACTGCACAGCGTGCTTCACAATAAGCACAACCATGGAGACAAGCCATACAAAGACAAGGATACTAGACTTTAGAAGGGCTGACTTTGGCAAAATGGGTGAATACCTGAAGAATGCACCAGCAAATGGCCAAAAAAGAGGGGTGGAAGAACAATGGAGAAAAATCAAAACTGCCATCATAGAGGCAACAAGCCTTTGTGTGAAACAAATAAAGAAAACAAAGCAGAGTAAAAAACCACTATGGTTCTCAAAAGAGGTGGCAGGGAAGGTTAAGGAGAAAAAGGCTGCATTCAAAAAGTATAAGGAGTCACAGAAGGAGCATGACAGGGAACTGTATCAATTAAAGCAGAAAGAAGTGGAGAAGGCAGTCAGAATAGCAAAGGCCCAAACCAAGGAAAAAATAGCCAACTCAGTTAAGAAGGGGGATAAAACCTTTTATAGGTACATTAGAGAGCATAGACAGGTTAAGGGAGGAATAGTGAAGATTAATAAAGAAGAGGGGAGGTAGGCAGAGGGAGACAGTGAAAAGGCAGAGTTACTGAATGAATACTTTTGCTCAGTATTCACAAAAGAAGATGAGGAGGAGTTACCTAAACCAGACAATAGAAGCACTCTGGGTAGGGGTTTGACACCAGTCCATTCACAGAAGAAAGAGTCCTGAAAGAACTCCTAAAACTCAAGGTGAACAAAGCAATGGGGCCTGATGGGATTCACCCCAGAATCCTAAAAGAACTAAGGGAGGACCTAGTGACACCACTGACCACCCTTTTTAACAAGTCATGGCAGGATGGGGTGGTACCTGAGGACAGGAGGAGGGCAAATGTGATTCTCCTTCACAAAAGTGGGAGCAAAGCAGAAGCAGGAAACTATAGACCTGTAAGTTGACCTCAGTGGCAGGGAAAATGATGGAATCACTTCTGAAAGAAAGAATTGTTGAGTACCTAGATGCCAGCGGGGCACAGAACCCAAAGCAGCATGGATTTCCAGCAGGAAGGTCATGTCAGACGAATCTAATTGATTTCTTTGACTGGGTGACCAAAGTAATAGACCAGGGAGGGGCTGTGGATATGGCCTACCTAGACTTTAGCAAGGCATTTGACACAGTCCCGCACAAAAGATTAATAATCAAGTTAGTCTGCCTGGGAGTGGGTCCCAGGGTGGTAGCCTGGGTAGCAAACTGGCTGCACAACAGGACACAGAAGGTAATAGTGAATGGAACACATTCCGAAGAAAGGGGTTACTACTGGATTACCTGAGGGCTCAATACTGGGTCCAGTCCTTTTAACATCTTTATAGGTGACACTGCAGAGGGTCTGGAGGGAAAGGTATGCCTCTTCACAGATGACACAAAGATCTGTAACAGAGTTGATACACAAGAGGGGGTAGAAAAGATGAGAAGGGACTTGGCAAGGTTGGACGAATGGTCAGACATATGGCAACTTAGATTCAATGCAAAGGGTAAGTAATGCACCTGGGAAACAAAAACCCAGGAGAAGAGTACATAATAGCAGGGGAGGTACTAACAACAGAAATGGAAAGGGACCTGGGAGTAGTCATATCAGATGACCTAAAGGTGGGTAAGCAATGTGAAAAGTCAGTAAGGAGAGCCAGGGGGATACTGGGATGCATAGAAAGGGTATCACAAGTAGAAAAGGAAGTGGTTATCCTCTATACAGACAGTTGGTGAGACCCCATCTGAGTACTGTGTGCAGTTTTGGAGACCTCATCTACGCAAGGACATAGACAGGATGGAAGCAGTCCAGAGGAGGGCAACTAAAATGGTACAGGGTCTGCAGCAGAAACCATATGAAGAGACTGAGAGAGAGCTAATATGTATACCCTTGATGAAAGGAGGGGACGGAGGACATGATAGAAACTTTCAAAGTACCTCAAGGAATCAACAAAGTCCAGGAAGGTAGCATATTTCAGAAAAAGAGATACGTAAGAACAAGGGGGCACAATTTAAAGATAGAAGGGGGGACGGCTCAGGGGTAATGTGAGAAAATTTGTTTTCACGGAGAGAGTGGTGGCTACATGGAACCGCCTTCCTGGGGAGGTTGTTGGGTCTAAAACAGTGGGGGAATTCAAACATGCATGGGACAAACATAAGGCAATTATAGTGTGGGGTTGCAGGAAGCAGGCTGTTGGTTAACTAGAATCTGCAGCTTATCCAGTAGGTAGGGAAATGGGCAGACTGGGTGGACCAAGTGGTCCTTATCTGCTGTCAAAGTCTATGTTTCTATGTTTAAATCATCTCATGCCCATTGGAGATAAGGTGATCGTCCCAGCACAAGACACGCCAGATCCCCCCACACCTCCAGTTACTCGAGCTGCTGCCTGCAGTTGACAGAGAAAACCAAACAGTGATCAACCAGTAGTGGGTCCTGTTCAGATCGACAAGGCCACAGATGGAGAGAACTCAGATGGTGAATTGAAGGAAGAGCTCAACTTCTACCCTACATGCTTCTATCCCATTCTTGAGCTGGCCAGGTTGTTCCAAGGGGCATCTCAGACATCAGAAACTGTGGCTGGCACATCCTCTGTGGAGCTACCCGGTCCCAGTTGACCTGCAGATAGACTGTGAGCCAGAGAAAGAGACTGCATCAGTGGAGGAGGGGTCTATCTCTGGAGAGAATGAGGCTCAAGGTAGTGATGAGCCTGTGAGAGTAGACCAAACTGTGCCTGCTGAAGGGGAAACTGTCCTACTTACGCTCCTTGAAAGGACCATCCCGAACTTGAATACTAGTCTGGCTGAGCCTTTTGAGTGGTCCTAGAACAGCTCCCCTGAAACAATACCTCTTGAAAAGACCACTTCAAACTTGAATACTAGTTCGACTCAGCTTTTTGAGTGGCCACTAGACAGTTCCGCTGGCCAGAGTGGAGATACAGACTTGGTGACTGAGCACTCTACAGCAGATGAATCAGAGGCAGGTAAAGAACCAGAGGCAATAGATACTGATAAAGCTTCTGCACAGGAGGTGGTTAATCCTGATACTAGTGCAGAAGAGCTAGCACCCCTAAGACATTCGGGGAGAACTGTTAAGCCTTTGCTCAAACTGACATATGACTCATCTGGGGCACAAACTGATTTGCGCCTATTTGTGGCCCATAAAGGTATCTGTTACCCCCAGGTCACTGCCTAAAATTTTTATGTGCCTGTTAAATGCTAAACCCCCCAGGCCCAGAGGGAAGTTGGTAAAACACAAAAGGGGAGGTGAAAAATGGTACCTGTGGGAAAAGGAGGGCAAACGGTGTGTGTTTAAGGTACATGTGTTTTCTACACACTGAAGGAAAGTGAAATGCAAGCAAGGTACATATTACATATGGGTAATGTGAAAGACGTTTGTACATAGTTGGAGGCTTATTCTGGAAGGTACCTTTCTGGTCATAATAAATAGGAATCCGGTGTCTAGATAGCAATGTTTAAAATGTGTTAATTGTTAAGGCTTAATGTTTTGATGTGTACAGGTCCCTGCTTATGGATTTGGTTTGGATGCCAAGCATTTAAGGCACGGGGCAGTGTAACCCCCTCCTTTGGGTGGGGCTTACCTGGCTGCCCGAGAGCCTGTCTTTGCTCCCGTTCCTCCACTGCTGTCCCGCTGCTAAATCCAGGGTCCTGAGGGTTTCTTGACCTCCGTCTGGCCCCCATATAGTTGTTACATTCAAACATGAATTTGCTAGCAGATAAAGGCCTTATGGTCTATCGAGTCTGCTCGAGTATGCAGCTAGCAACCCTTATACTGCAGCTGCCTATCCCTTCCATCCTTCCTCTTACCCTATCCCATCCCCTTTTGAAGCAGGCCACTGTTCTGCAGGATACCACTTCCACAGGCATCATGTTCCACTCAGACACCACTCTCTCCTTAAAAAAGTGTTTTCTCATTTTCCTCCTGAACCTTCTCCCCTCCAATCTGAGATCATGACCTTGAGTGTCCCCACCCCCCTTAACTTGAATAGTCCCTCCATGCCTGTCTTGTTTATTCCCTTCATGTACTTGAAGGTTTCAACCATACCTCCCTGTCTTTCCTCACCTCCAGTGAGTACATGTTTAACTCCCTCAGCCTGCTTATGTAGGGTATGTCCCCTAGTCCTTGGATCATCTTTGGTACCCTGCGCTGCACCCCATCCAGTAACTTAATGTCCCTCTTCAGGTATGGGTGCCAGTACTGCATGCAGTACTCTAGGTATGGCCTATCCAGTGACCTATATAATGGCAGGATCACCTCCCCTCTCCTTGAAGATATACCCCTCGCAATACAACCCAGCATTTTGTTGGCCTTTGCAGCTGCCTTCCTGCATTGTGCTGAGCTGTTCATTGAGCCCGTTATAATCACCCCCAGGTCCTTCCCCTCCTCTGTCATGGGTAGCTGACCCCCTCCAGCTGGTAGCTCCTTCTTGGGTTTTTTTGCCTCACAATGTAGTACCTTGCTACTTTTGGCATTGAACCCCAACTGCCAGGTGTCCGACCAGGTCTCCAATTTTGACAGATTATCCTGCAACTCATGCCACCCTCCTAGGTCATCCACTACTGCTCCCATCTTGTTATCATATGCAAACAAACTGATCTTGCTCTTGATGCCCATTGAGATGTCTAATATGAACAACCCAAAGAACACTGGTCCCAGCACTGAGCCCTGCCGTACTCCGCTTGTCACTGCCCTCGGAGATGAGAGCTCCCCTCCCACCATCGCCCTCTGCTGCCTTCCCTGTAACCAGTTTACTACCCATCCCACCATTTTTTGCCCTTGCACCTGTACCTGCCAGCTTACTACCCAGCCTCCCATGCAGCACTGAGTTGAATGCCTTACTGAAGTCCAGGAACAGAACATCCACTGCATGGCCCTTACCTAGCTGTCTAGTTACCCAGTTATAGTAATCCATCTGGTTGGTCTGACAGGATCTGCCATGACAAACCCATGCTGCCTAAAGTCCTGCAGCCCATTGGTCTCCAGAAGGGACGCCAATGTCTCCTTCAGGATTGTCTCCATCAGTTTTCCCCACAATGGATGTGAGGCTTACCAGCCTGTAGTTTCCCAATTCATCTTTGGGACCACTCTTATGGAGTGGTACCACGTGACCCATCCTCCAGTCCTGAGGTACACTTCCTGAGACCAGGGAGGCACTGAACAGGTCTACCAAGGGCACCTCCAGGATTTCTGCCAGCTCCCTCAGTATCCTGGGGTGAATGCCGTCCAGCCCTGGCACCTTGTCCACCCTCAGTGTCCTCATTTTGATCATCTTGGGTCCAGAGGTGTCAAAGTCATGGGGCCAGCACCAGTTCAGCACTGTAGAAGTGCTGGCAGGGCCCATGCATGTGCATTAGTGCACCTGGTGTCTTCTCGCCACTGCAGTGGCTTAACCGATGCCTCTCCAGTGCTCTCAACCCCTCAAATAAGTTGATTGGGGGTTAGACACCTGGAGGGGGAGGTTGAGAAGTGGCTGCAAACATTATTCAAGGAGCGCCAATAGCACTTAAGGATCGGGGGATTTATTAATATTAATAGGGACTATTAATATAATCCTGGGCCTAAAACAAATAACAAACAAAACTTAATAATAACACTTGAAAATGCTAGAAGTACTGATAACAAAATGCAGGAATTTCGTTCATGGACTCAACGACTAGAACCAGATGTGATAGGCATAACAGAATCGTGGTTATCTCAAAGTATACAGGATACTGAAATATCAATGGATGGTTACACTCTTTTTAGATCAGATAGGGGCAAGAGGGGTGGTGGGGTTCTTTTATATATTAAAGACAACTTGGGTTTGGGGGAAGTTGCTTTTCATGGAGCTTTAGAAGGGATATAATGTCTTTATGTAAAGTTTGAACGACTTCAACTTTTAATAAGTATAGTGCATTCTCCCCCTAAGATAAATACAGACAAGTTTGGGGTGTTGGCATCTAAATTAGTGTTCTTGCCAGAGGGTAAAGACGTAATATTAATTGGTGATTTTAATGCTGCCTGGGGTTAACGCAGGGGTTTGAAATTGGAAAAATGTTTTGAGATATTAAATGTAAATCAGATAGTAAATCAAGTCACAAGGAGTAGTGGGGTTAACTGTCAGGGTAGTATTTTGGATCTAATGTTTCTCTCAAAGGGATTTAAAATTGAAAAGTGTCAAACTCTTCCCCCCAATTTGGGTGACCATAACCCTGTATATTGTGTCATAACTGACACAAACCAAATTATTGAAAGAGAAAAAACTATTATAAAAAGAGATTTCAAAAATTATCATCCAGATCATTTTGTATGTGACCTTGAAAGTATAAAATGGGATAGGTTGCGATTAATCCCTGATGTAAATTTGGGGTTAAAGAATTTTCTAAAACATTTCTGGAGGTCTGTAACAGGCATGCACCACTTAACAAAATTAAAATAAAGAAAAAACATCTTCCTTGGATAAGTGAATTCCTAAAGAAAAAAATTTGCATTAAAGATAGAGCTTGGAAAAAAACCAATAAAACAGGAAGTGAGGAAGACTGGATTAACTTTAAAAATAAACGGAATGAATGCCAAAAATTAATCAGACTAGCGAGAAAAAAATTTTACAATACAAAAATTGAAACTACTCAGGATTCAAAACAGTACTGAAATCTAATAAAAGAATTAGATAACCCTTTAAGGGCTAAGCCACAAATAAAAATGTTTAATAACAAGGGAGATCCCCTCGACTTGAAAGCTTCAGCTCAGCTGCTAAACCATTACTTTATAACATTACCGGATGTTACTATTTCAGCAGGCTTATCAACATGAACTGACTCTGATAATAAAACAACTAATAATGAAAATCTTCCCCTCTTTTACTTTAGGAAAATAAATATAAAAGAAGTTAGGGATGAGATCAAAAATTAAAAATCAAAAAATCTCATGGTATGGATAATATAGAAACTCAATTTATTAAAGATGCAGTAGAGCTTCTATCACCAATTTTGACAGACCTATTTAATCAAAGTTTGCTGGAGAATGTCTTTCCTTCTAGTTGGAAGATAGCAAAAATTGTCCCAATATTTAAGGGAGGTGACTCCAATGATCCCTCGAATTACAGACCGATTGCGATCCTCTCCATCCTCTCCATGTTAATGGAGCGGATGGTGTTTGACCAGTTGTACAGTTATTTGGAAAAATATTCCAAACTGACCAAATTCAAACATGGTTTTAGGACGGGATATTCCACTAGCACTGCACTCGTGGACTTTGTGGATAAAGTGGCAACAGCCCTGGATAGGGGAGAGTCCACGGGTGCAGTGTTTGTCGACCTGTCCAAAGCCTTTGATTTGGTTGACCACCACCTGCTGTATGAGAGGATGGAGAGGATCAGGATTGCTTCTAGGTCTTTACAATGGTTCAAATCTTATTTGGGTCAAAGGAAACAACGAGTAGTGATTGACAGACAGTTTTCTGATGGGAGCAGTATATTAAGAGGTGTGCCCCAAGGATCCATCCTGGGACCTTTATTGTTCCTGATTTATATAAATGATTTACCTTCAAAAATGAATAACACACACATAATGCTTTATGTGGTTGATACCATACTTTTAGCATCAGCTGAATCACATGGTGAAATGATGGCAAAGTTACAGTTGGACTTTGATATTTTACATAGATACATAGATACATAGACAGTGTCAGCAGATAAGGGCCTATGGCCCACCTAGTCTGCCCATTTGAGTTTGTAACTTCAGTTTATGTTTTCCTAGAACTCTGTTGCCCCTTACCCCATACCTCCAGAATTCCTTTATGTCTATCCCATGCATTCTTAAATCCCGTGATTGTTTCATCCCCCACCACTTCCTCAGGCAGGGTGTTCCACTTGTCCAGCACCCATTCTGTGAAGAAATTCTTCCTCACATTTCCTCTGAATCGTCCTCCCTCCAACTTCATCCCATGCCCTCTAGTCCTGGAACATCTTTTTCGCTTAAAAATAGTGTATTCTTGCACCCTGTTCCTCCCTGTAAGATAATTGTATGTCTCTATCATGTCCCCTCTCTACCTCCTCTCCTCCAGGGAGTACCTATTCAATTCCTTCAACCTGTCCTCATAGGACTTGTGATGCAATCCATGTACCATCTTTGTTGCCCTCTTCTGAACCTTCTCTACCCTGTCTATGTCCTTACATAGGTAAGGTCTCCAGAACTGTACACTGTACTCCAGGTGGGGCCTCACTAGTGTCTTGTATAGTGGAATCATGACCTCCCTTTTCCTGCTGGTGATGCCCCTGCCTGTGCATCCCAGCATCCTATTTGCTATTTTACAAGACTGGATTTCCAGTTCAAAACTTGTATTAAGTGATAAGAAAACTCAGGTCATGTATTTTGACAAGAATCCAAATAGGAAATTGGCAGGAGATAGGGATATACTAACGAGGGATGGGAAAATATTGTCAATTACAAGTCAGTGTAAATACTTAGGTGTTATGATAGACCATAACCTATCCTTTTCAGCTCACATTAATAATACAATAAAGAAAGTTAACAACAGAATTGGAGCATTACGTAGGTCATCAGGAATAGTAAATCAACAAACACGGAAGTTAATTGCAAATCAGTTGATAGTACCCACACTTGAATATGGCAATATAGTATATAACTTTACAGGACAAAACTATTTGGACAAATTAACTAAAACATACAATCGAATTGCAAGATTTGTCCTAAAATGTAACTTTATAACCCATCATTGCACCATGTATAATGCACTAAAATGGGACAGTTTACAGATACGGTTTAAAAAATAATATTCAATATTTATATTTAAGTTAATTAATGGGATGATAAAATGTAATTTAGACTTGGCCTATAGCTGTAAGAGTCATCCCTATTTACTGTGGGATGTGAAACACAGAGGTCTCACTTTTCCAAAAATTAACACAAAATATGAATATATGACACTACAGGCCATGGTGGCAAAAATTTGGAACAATATTCCCCCTCATCTAACAAATGCAACAAAATTAGCAAACTTTCAAATTGGTCTGAATGATATATTCCTCACTGACGTACCTGTATGAAGTGATATATAAAGAAGTATAAGAAGTTAAAGTAAGACATAAAAGTCTGACATATAACGGAAGTCCAGTCTGGATGATGACAGACTTAGTTTGATGGACCATTATACGGCCTATCAATCCGCAATCTCTCGTAAGAAGGCAGAGTTCCTGTCCAGGGAGATAGCAGCTGCACAGAATAGACCAGCCCAGCTCTTTCGGACTGTGGACAGACTGTGCAAACCAGTCTGTCTTCAGCCCGGGAGGGCCTTTTCCACAGAACGGTGTGAGGAGTTTGCTCTTTTCTTTGCAGATAAGGTTGCCAAAATTAGATTGGACATCCGCTCTTCCCTCTCCAGTGGGGGTAGTGATGGTCGGCCGGAGATGTCAAACACCCAGTTTGCATGGTCTGACTTCAGCCTCCCCAAAATCGAGGATATTGTGATGGTCATCCGAGCACTACGACCAACCAGCTGTGATTTGGACCCTGGCCCCACATGTCTCTTAGTGGATTGTGTGGATAAAATCGGCCTAGTCCTGTCTTTGATAGTCTGGAAGTCTTTGGAGAGGGGGATCTTTCCTGAACCCCTTAAAGAGGCTATAGTTAGGCCTCTTTTAAAGAAGCCCTCCTTAGACCCAGATTGTCTAGCAAATTACAGACCAGTCTCTAACCTACCCTTTGTGGGTAAGGTTATTGAGAAGGTGGTCGCACTGCAATTGGAGGATCATCTGACCAACAACAATATCTACGATGTTCTCCAATCTGGATTTAGGAAAAGGCATAGTACCGAGACAGCACTTGTTCGTGTACTAAATGACCTCCTAATAGCGAGAGATCGTAGGACCCATTCTGTCTTGGTACTTCTTGATCTCGCTGCAGCATTTGACACTGTTGATCATGGGGTGCTGTTGGAGCGTCTGCGGTCCATCTGTGGATTATCTGGCATGGTCCTCAGGTGGTTTAGATCTTACCTCAAAGGTAGGACTCAGAGGGTGGTGTCAGGAATTTTTTCCTCGGCATCAGTCTCCCTGCCTAGTGGGGTACCGCAGGGCTCTATTCTAGCGCCTATGTTATTCACTCCGTGGACTGCACTGGCTGCCAGTATTTTGGTGAATCACCTTCAAGGTCGGTTTGCTGACCTATAAAGCTCTACATGACCAGGGACCAACTTACCTGAAAGAGCTCCTTTGCCCCTACTGTCCCTTCCGCCCCCTCCGATCCACTGACGAAGGATTGCTGGAGATTCCCAGGGTCCGTTTGAAATCTTCAGGGGCTAGGTCATTTAGCTTTATGGCCCTGACCCTGTGGAATTCTCTACCTCGTCAGGTGCGAAATAGTCCGACTGTCCTGAGCTTTAAAGTAGCCTTGAAGACTCACCTTTTTAGTATAGCTTTTAATGATTTATAATAGTTTTAAACTCTGTTTATTTATTGTTTTATGATATTTTGCAGGCGCTTTGGATTGGAGAAAAGCGCCTTTTATAAATAAAAATTGATTGATTGATTGATATTGTATGACAGTATATTGTTATGAATGTACTGTAATGTCTTTGATATGTATTTGTAACTTAATTGTTCGAACAAGATGACTTTGAAAATAGGTCTTCGGACCTAAAGTCTTCCATATCCTGTATAAAAATAAATATTTTTACTACTACTACTACATACATAGTAATAAGCTGGTGGCTTTCTAATTCGAGCGTTATGTATCATTACTTTCTAGTTTGAGTACTATGTATTTTATGGACCTAGTCTGCACTTATTATTACTGTTATGTTATTCACTACATGTATCGTGTAATTGTCTGTATACGTGACTCAGGACCTCCTTGTGAATGAGCTTGCTTAATGGAGTTTTCCTGCAATAAACTTGAACTTGGCTGCTCTGGGGAGGTGGGGGGGCTGAGTGTATCAGAGGCAGTGACCTGCAAATGGGAAGGTCTAAAATTATAAATGTGCAGTCGCTTGATAAAGGGCAGCATCAGCTATCAGACAATGGGGCCCTTGTGTTCCAAAACTGTACATCTTGGCTGCAGTTTGAACCTAAAGCTAGGACTGCTATATAAACTGGGAGCAGACTGTATGATAGCAGCCATCTTGAGAACTATGACCCCCTGATCCAGCCAATCACTAACTTAGGTTCCCAAAAGACTGTTGAAATGGCTTATGGGAGAGATGTGAACTAATTCTAGGTGCCAAAGACTCCTTACCAATCAATAATCAAAGGAGGTTAATGATTATTAATAATTCTGAGTGACAGCAGAATCCAACCAATCGGGTGAAATCCCAGGGACTTTGGGCAGTTAGGGCAGTCTTGTCTGGGCTCTGCTCGAGTTAAGAGGGGCCAAGTGTAGTGTGTTGGAAAGACAGGAGGCCTTTTACAGGACTCAATTGGTAAAATGATGAATTGTGTGAGGATTGGAATGAAGGATTTTCTCTGGCTTAAGGAACTGTGGTTTGCAGCTGAATGTTCAAGGCATTTAGTGAAAGCTTTGAGTGGTTTTGGAGATCCAGAATTTGCAATGAGCCTGCAGCAGTGTGGAGAACACTGAGCCTGTGAAAAGGGCTAATTGGAACTGTGTGTGTATACGAGAGCCTAAAAGTGGGCACTCAGTCTGAAACAGAGGAAAATTGCTGAGAAAGTCTACAGGTATCCAGAGCTCGGGAACCTATTGGTTTTGACTGAAATCCAGCTGTGGGAAGGGTGAAGACTCCACCCCTGAGACTGTGCGTGACTAGCTGAAAGCCACTGACAAGATGGGAGTTTGGAGAAATTGTTTGCTGCACCCAAGCTGCTTGTTCCTGTTCAGAAAAGGTGAATCTGTAATCCTAACCACTGCAACTCAGAGCCAGGTAGGGGACCTACAAAACCCTACTGAGTGAGGCAGACTGGGCTGCAGGGGGCCATGGGCATGCACCTGAGTGCTAGGGCACTCTGGACCCATTAGGAGAGCCAGATCATGAGGTCACTCCTGGATCTGGGTGCCTTGTGGCCTGGTAGGCTTTGTGTGTGTGCTCTGTAATCTGGCCCACTGGATGGGCTAAAGGTGATACACTGCAAGAATCTTCAAGCAAGTCAGAAGGTTGCAAGCTGCAAGGGTCTTTAAGCAAGTTCAAGGTCGACCAGTTGTTAGCACTTGCTTCATTGTCCGGACCAGCATTTCACTGCCCATTTGTTTGCTGTCTCTCGGGCTCAGTTGATCCTGAACTGCCTGAACCTACTGTGCCATCTAGCAGGCCTGCATTAAGTCTTAGTACCCAGCTAGGACTGTCAGGATATAAGGGGTTTGCAGTGATACTAGTGGGGGTGTGCATTGTGTGCGTTTTGGCCTATGGACCTTGTTAACCAAATTAGCCTAATTTTCTCTTCAACAGCAGTCCTGTTCCTGGTACCCCCTTCCCTAGCCCTCCCCGTAAAATAAAGCTGTGGTCTGTTTGTTGCAATTTCTGTGTTGTGGGCATTGTATTGGTATTAGCTGTTAAGTATAAGTGCTTTACAGTATTGGTGAACAACATGGTATCCAGTGCATGGGGTGACTGGAAAGGGTGGTGGGTAGGTACAGCATCCCAGAGGGTTGTATCAATCAGACACCTAGCCCACTGTTACTTTACTCTGGGTGGTGGCACCGCACTACTTTCTTTCCATTCTGGGATAGAACCCCCAAACGCCATCACAACAGAACCCAGGCCCTTTAACCTGTGTGGTAGTCAACAAGCAGGGGTAGTAGCCCACTGGCACACGGCACGTAGGCTACAAGAACTTGACATCAAAAAACAGAAAAAAAATGTTAAAAGGTAAGAAAGTTATGACCATGAGAAAAAGAAACACCATTGAAATTATCAGGACACGTAGCATTTTTCATGTTTTTTGGCAGAACACAGCTAGGGTTAACACCTTTTAAGAAGCCCAAAATGGGACGTTTCTTACTGAAACTTTTTTGGGGTTTTTCTTTGCAGGAAAATATGTAACTTTTTTTTATTATTATTAATATTTTATGCCTGCTGAGGTGTCTAACCAATGGGGGCATCCAGCCACCAACCCTGCCCACCAGGAGAACAGCAGGCTCACTCGCATGATGGGGGTACCAGTACGGCTGTCACCGACCTACTGGAGGGCTCCCCTTACCCTACCACATCAGGCCAGCTCCAAACCCCCCCAGCACAATTCCATGCTAGTCCTCCCAGCACCACAGGGCGCAGCCATCAGGCTGCTTGGTTGACTTTTTTCCTCCAGGTTTTTCTCCCCATTGGGAGCGCAGACATGCAATGACATCCACATACATATGTGCAGATGTCTGCCGCGCTCCCCCCCAGTCACACCATCACATGCAGTGCCTCTGGGCGTCCCCAGGGGCCGCTGCAGCATGGTGTCATTTCCCAGCCCAACCCAGGACTAGGAGAACTGTCTCCCGACACTCAATCCTAGTCCTTCCCTGCCAACCACCGATGACCCGAGCTTGTTCCCGAACCCGGGTCGCTAGCATAGCACGAGGTGTGGCGTCCAGCGCCTTAACCCTCAGTGCCACCAGGCCAGCCATATGTAACCTTTTTTAAACTATAATTTTTATTATTTTATCACTCAAAGGATGGTACAGATAAATCTTCTCGATCCTTGCCTTACAACACTTACATTATATGCACAATTATAAGACACCAATTAAAACTGTCAGTATCTGGCATTTATTCAGTCCTAGCTATATCCTAATGCATATAGAAAGTCAGAAACTAAACGGAAAATATGCAACCTTGACCAATGCAACAGACTTTTTTTCTCAAAACAATCAGAATTAAGACTAAGTGTTGTAGTTTTTTAGTTATTTGTATGTTTTTTATTTTGAGGTATTTTAGTTACGGTATTTTAGTTTTCTTTAGGAATTAGAGGAAAGTAAGAAATATAAGTTTTTTTAGAGAAATCCCCCACCAAAACGCCTCCCTCACCCCAAAAAAATGGGTTCCCCCCATTTGGTAGACCTGGGGAGGAATTCCTCCTTGGAGCCGAACCTGAATTTTTAGCCTTGACAAAGTACCTGCGGCACCTGCAGGCAGAAAATTTATATGATCCCAAGCTGTTTTGGGAACAAATTAATGTACTCCTAAAAGGTCTCAACAGCTCAGTAGATTGTGATGTAGTAGACAAAGACATTGCATACCAAGACACTATCGCTACTGCAAATACCTTAATACATTTTTTAAAGATCTAGATAGATTCAGACACTCCCCCCCCCCACTGCTCAGTCAACAAATAAGAATCTTTACCCTGAGTTCCACTTCCGTAAGATCACAAGAAAGGAAGTGCTAACCCTCCTAAAGGGGTTAAGTTGGGGTGTAGGCTCAGCTGGCTATGACAAACTCGAGCCAAAGCTCCTAATAATAGCTGCTTCTGTCATTTTCTCCCCTGTTGCTATGCTGCTGAATAAATCTTTAATTGAAGGATAGTCCCTGAAGGCAAGAAAGTGGCCCTTGTCGTTCCAGTACACACAGAGTGTGTGAGGGAACCAGTAGAAAACCACAGCCCCATTTTTTTGCTTTGTTCACTGTCCATAATCCTCAAAAGATTAGTTTGCAATCAGATACAAGAGTACTTGGAACAGGTCATCTACTTACTGACAAGCAGCATGAATGTAAGAAAAACCATGGCACAGACACCACACTGGTTAGGCTATTAACATACTCAGAGCTATGGATAAAGGGCTATCCACAGACACTGTATTCATTACCAAAGCCTTCAGCTTGGTGGATCACAGCCTCCTTATAGTTGAACTATAACACTTTGGTCTGGACTGCCTATTCTGTTAGTGGTTGTCCAATAACATGGCTAATAGATCCCAGCTGATCAAATGGAAAGGTGTTCAGTCTCCACAGAAGCTCTTAACAGACGGTGTCTCCTGAGGTTCCATCCTTGGTCCATTGTTGTTTTCTTTATTTATTAATGACTTGCCTAATAACTGTGGCAGTTTCAATTTGATATTGTATGTGGGTGATGCCTTGCTTTACAGATGTTCTGATGATGTAGCAGAGATCTGTAATCTAAGCAGGTAGATAGGTAAACCAAGGTGTTTTTGCAGATGGGGTGCACATTGGGACCAGACCCACAATTGAGTGTGGAGGCCCTCATTGTTTACCAGAAGAATCTTTGCTATGGGCATAGACAGTGGAATTTTGCCGGCAGTTGTTTCCTCAATTAGTGAAAAGGAGAAGCTAATTGCTTCCACAACACAAGGCTCTGGCTGACAGTTCTGCTTTGTGTGACCAAGTCCACATCTGGGTGGCAGTTTCTATTTCACTGGCACAGCTGTAAATCTCTAGTTAATGATTTGTCCCTTTTGTGTGCTGGGAGTTGGTTGGTTATGATGGATTTAGTGCTAGTGAAAAGCAAGGGATGGATGGGGCTTGCATGTCACTCCTTCCCATCTCTCCACATTACCCTGCCTGTGTGAGTAAATACCTGTTCATGGATGTCAGGATAGACCCACGGGGGGGCGGGAGCAGAAAGGATGAGAGAAGATCTAAAAAGATGGAAAATGGTCATGGGAAAAGTGCAAAATAATGCACTTATGGCACAGAAACCCAGGTGCAACATATCAACTGGGAGGAGAAGTACTAGCAATCACAAAACAGGAAAGGGACAAGGGGTAATAATTTCTGATGACCTGAAGGTAGCTAAACAGCATGCCAAGGCAGTGGGAAAGGCTAGTGGGATGCTTGGATGCATAGGCAGGGGAATTACTAACAAAAAGAAGGAGGTAATAATACCCCAGTATAGATCACTGGTGAGATCACACCTCAAGTACTTTGTCCAGTTCTGGAGGCCCCATCTCTGAAAGGACATATATAAGGTGGAGGTGGTGCAAAGGAGAGCAACCAAAATGGTACAGGCCTGCATCAAAAGCCCTATGAGGAACAGCTTAAGGAGTTAATATGTACTGCCTACAGGAAAGGGTGGGGTACGATAGAAACATTTAAATACCCCACAGGTATAAACAAAGTACAGGAAGGGAGCATTTTCCAGAGAAAAAGATGCTCAAGGACAAGGGGTCTCATTATGAAGCTGGGATGCGGAGGTGCGGCTGAGAGAAAATGTGAAGAAGTACTTCTTCACAGAAAGGGTGACTGATGCTTGGAACAGTCTCCCAGCGGTGGGGTGGGGCTGAAACGGCTACAGAATTCAAGAAAGCATGGGTTAGACACAAGGGAATCTTAGAAGTAAGGCAAGGGGGGTTGCAAACTGGAGATCAAGTAGGGTCTGCAGTGGCACTGTAGGCTGAGAAAATAGGGCAGACTTGGTGGGCCAAGAGGTCCTTATCAGCCAACAGCTGCTATGTTTTTGTTACTTCCAGACAACACTTGTTACCAACTGCCACATCCAGTAGTGTTCCTACTGAGGTGGTAGCCATGGTTAAATATCTTGATGTGTACCTGGACCAGGATGTCTCATTTAGTCACCATGTTGACCACGTCTCCAAGTCCCTACACCAGAAAATCAGCCCACTGTATCGCTTAAATACCTGTCTGTCTAAAGATTCTTAGCTAGCTATTGCTGCTAGCACCTGGCTCAGAGTTTTAATTTATGGTGAACCGATCCTGCAATCCCTAAGATTCTCTGAATATAATAAGATAACAGTTCTCTACAACAGAATTGATCAGTTTGGAGACTTGGTGGCTTCTGGTGCAACTTCCGGTTACATGGCAGCTTAGCCCATGAGCTGCTGGCCCACTCCCCTGCTTCAAATCTTTAAAATTGGCCACAAACTACATAGAACTGCCTACTTTACCTGCTGGATTACATGGCTTCTAGTAAACTTCGAGGGGGAACCAACAGATTTGCGGCAATTCGCCTGGAGACTGAGATCTCTGATGGGGACCAACTGACTCGGGGGCCTCTGAGCTCTCCACCCGATCCAAACCATGCAGAAGGAATAGATCCAAGGTGGCACAATCCAACAAGATGGACAGCAAGCTCGACAACATTTTATTAGAACTTCAGGAATTCAAATCCAATTTCTACTCTTTTAAACAAACTAAAGAATCCTTTCAAAAAGAACTTACAGAGTTACACTCTAAAGTCTCCACATTGGACCGATGAGCACAAGAACAGGCTTCAACCACCTCCCAGGTGCAAAATACCCTCAACCAAGTAGCCCATATCTGTCAACTCACTGTAGAACACCAGGAGGATGTAGAAAACTGCAGCTGCCAGAACAACCTCCAACTATATGGGGTCCCTGACAATAGTGAGGGCTCAAATCTAAAAACCTTTGAGGAAACTCTCCTCCAAGAGGCCCTTGAGCTGGACACAGACATTGAATTTGGGACTGAGAGACTTCATAGGGCATTGGGCCTATAGCCTACACAGCTATCAGCACGCCCTAGATCTATAATTATCAGATTCCTCCAGTTTCAAACAAAATAGTTGATATTGAAGCAGGCCTGGGCTAAATCTCAAATGATTACGCCCCAGCCACAATGCAAAGGAGGCGGGCATACATCCCTCTATTTCCAGTTCTGAGGCAATAAAAACTTAAATTTCGAACCCCTTACCCCAGCAAGCTGGTAATCTGGTTTCCCTCGGGACAGCAGACTTATGACAATGCTGAGGATGCCTGTGTAGATTTGAAGAAATGTGGCTTCACACTGCCAACTTCGGCACGCCTGCCCCAGACATCCCCTGATGACCGTGGTCCTTCTCGAGTGACTCCCTCCCGACTACAACCAGACCAGCAAGCCACAATAGACTCAATCAAATGAATGCTGGCACAGTTCTCCAGGCAGCTTAGCTGAGGCCTCTCTGAACCACAACCTTGTGTTCGCAGTGAGTACTAATGCGGGAGGTTACTGGTGGGCTGGAGGGTGGCCTAGCTATTGTTCTTGCTTCGGGGGGATTGGGTGAGATGCCTGGATGGTGGGCTGGTGGGTGGGGTGAGGGACCCAGCTTGGACATCACCACCTGAATGGATCAGGGGGTGCACAGGGGGGTCTGCCTCGGGGCCTTCTCCTTCTGCAGTGACTAGGAGACACAGACAGGGGAATGCATTTGCCAGCTTCCACAGACATACTGCCATAATTGGGTCCTATGAGTGTGCGGTTCGCTGCTGGACTGTCGGGGGCATGGGGATATGGACCCTATATTGAAGTAGCCTTGCAATTATTTGAAGCTCCTGAACTTGCTCAGACCCTGTTAAATAGCAGCTTTCAGGTGTGTCCATGCCTGGGGTGAGGCTGGTAGGTCTCGGGCAGACGCTCCCCGCCTGTCCAGGCCTGGATGCCCTCCCACAGCCTGGGGTTACACCCCTTCAAATTGAATTGAGGCTGGCTTCACTGCATTAGCCCACTAAATAGGGCACAGTTAGGAAGTCTCCTTGGCCTTAGACGGCCTGGCGGTATTCGTGTGCACTTGAGAGTAAGAGACCCATAGGTGAATCAGGAGTGATCTGCAGTCTTGTCTGGGACTCGGTCCCAGGGTTCTCAGATGGCATGGAGATTTGTGCTGTCTGTCCTTTGCATGCTGCGGGGGGGAGGGATTGTGTATTAGGCCTTGGGATCGGTCCCCTCTGGCGCCTTCTCCCTTCTATAAGGGCTCTCTACAGTGTAGCCCAGACCTCATGGCAATCATCCCCTGAGTTGGGATGCCACCAGAACTGCTGGTGGGTCCGGATAGATTTGGGCCCCTTCCCCCTCCACCCCCGAGGGCGTCCCTTCTCCAGTCCCTCTCTGGCTTGAGCGGGCTGGGTGGCCCCGGAGTCCTCTTGTTCTCCTGCTGGTCCTCAGCTGCCTAACAAAAACATCTTTTTCCTATGTACTCTGTGGCATGTGGACAGATATTTTTTCTTAGGTTTTCACTACCTATGAATCGAGGACTTGACTTTACCTTTGATCTAACTAATGATTGCATTTGCTGTCCAATAGGGACTCCCATCTCAGGAAATTTCACTGAAGTTTGGAACACCTAGCCTGGTACCTGTCCCAATCATTTAACAACACTGGGATGAGCTCTGAGTGCTCTTGTGGGACTTGGTGCCCCCCCCCCATATCTGATACCTCGACTAGTCATTATGAATTCTTCTGGGATGATCCACTATACAGTATCCCTTCCCCTCCTCCCTGTCATACATTGGGGGGTGGGCCACAGGCTCATATGCCATCCGTGTGCCAGGTCATAATGGAACAGCACCGTTTTTTCCCTCTTCATACCTCCCTCCCATCACTCCCCTTCTCTTTTCAGCTTCCCCTGATATTAGTCATCCTTGTCTCAGTCCTCCCCCCTCCTGAATTTAGGGGCAAGAGTTTCCCCAGGACCCCGTATCACTTAGCTGATTGAGTGACCACCTTCGGACAGTCTGCAGGCCTGTCCCCAATACATGCTCCATCTGAACGCATATTGTTGGAAGTCACAGATAACCCCCTCCAGTGGGGTCTGTATATAGTTATTACTTCCTTATATTTCTTCCTTGAGATGCTGTCCATTGTATATAGCATTATAGTTATGTCCAGTTGGCATTCTAGTTATCCTATAGCCCTTACTCGAATGTCCTGTCATTTTGCCACATTGGACACAGAGCTTCTGGCTACTGTAAATTTTTCAGATGGCAAACATTTCTTATTGCTGGAAATTAAAGTTGGTGATGTTTGAGGGGTTTTGGGAGGGGTCTCAAGAGGCCACAAAATGGTTCCTGATAGGTTTGGATATGCAGTGTCCCTTTAAAATTATCTCCCACAATGTAAATGGGCTGACCGGCCCTATCAAGAGGTACCGTACAATTCGAGCACTCAGAAAACTGAACCCTTTTGTTACAGGAGACTCACCTCTCCTCAGTTGAGCACCAGAAATTACTCGAATTTGTTTTTTCTGAGCTGGTGGAGTCCTCCTTCCAGTGGGGCAGGAGGAGAGGGATGGTGATCCTCATCCCGAGATGCTGCCAGCTACAAATTCTTGACCAATATTCTGATAGGGATGGTAGGCTGGCGTAGCTGTGGTCAAATTAAATCAGCAGATTCTGACATTATGCAGCACATATATTCCACCAGGTTCTGATGCCTCCACCATCCAATACTTAATAGAAGCTATCTTGATGAGACAACAAGGGATCCTAATATTAGGAGGTGGCCTCAACTGCCAACTTAACCCCTCGCTTGACTCTTCTTCTGCAACACCCTTCCCCACAGTCCTCAGGACAAAAGCATCTCCGGCGCTTGCTCCGAGATGTTGGTCTGGTAGACACATGGAGACAGCTCCACCCCCGCAATGGAAATTCACTTATTATTCCAATGCCTTCAAACACTACTCTAGACTTGATTATTTATGTATTGGCAAGGAATATATTGACCTGGTCCGGTCGGTGGATTTCCTTAACATTTGCCTGTCTGCTCATGCTCCCATCCCTCTGGAACTCAATATCCGAAAGGAAAGGAAAAATGTACAATGGAGATTTAATCCATCCCTGTTAAGGGATAGGGAATTTCGGGATCTCCTAGAGACACAAATCCTAGAAATCATTCGAGACAATGCATCTCCTCAGGTTTCCCCCCAGACTCTCTGGGACATGATTAAAGTTGTGTTCAGAGGTCATATCATAGCTTATGCTACTCATAAGAAAAAACAGGCCGAGTCCAGTCTGCAGGCCTTACAGGAGAAGCTTCGATTTCCTCAGGAGGCTGACATGCAAGGTGACTCAGATCTCCTCCCTTTAATTTCTCAGACATAGGCTGAGATCCAGTGCCTGCTGACAGCCAAAACTAAGCAAGCCTTGGCCTGGTTAAGGCAGCATTACTATGAAGGTGGGGCTCGAGCCTCCAAACTCCAGGCTTACTGCCTTAGAAATCAAATACAACAATCCACTATCTCTAAAATCAAGGATCCCATATCTGGACAGACCCGGTATTCCACTCAGCATATCCTTGATGCATTCAAGAAATACTATCAGTCCCTCTACTCCTGTCCGACAGAGCCTGACCCTCACAATATATTGACGTTTCTCTCTCAGCTCCGCCTGCCCACCCTCTCTGCTTCTCAACAGGCTCAGATAGCAGCCCCGATTTCTGAAATGGAGCTCCAAACTACTATTAGAGGATTCAAAAATGGGAAATCCTCAGGCCCAGATGGCTTTGGAGCTGAGTTCTACAAAGGCACATGGAATTTGGTACAAACCCCACCCCCCGCAAGCTTTACAAACCGGCCATATTACCTCCTCCTTCCCTGTCTCTTGGAGACAAGCAACAATTTCAGTGATCTTGAAACCCCAGAAACCCCCACATTTATGTGATTCTTATCACCTCATATCAGTCCTCAACCAAGATTATAAGATTTATACGAGTATTCTGGCCCATAGACTTGATTACATCCTCCCCTCATTAATTGTCAGTGTCAGTGGCTCAGCAGGTAGCACATTCGCCTCTGAGGCCGGGAGATCAGAAGGCTGTGGGTTCAGTTCCCACATCTGGCACTTGGGTTAATATCCCAGTACTGACACTGTAGTGCAGCATGAGAGGGGTGCTGCACTTCTGAGGTGCTGTCTTTCGGATGAGACGTTAAACCGAGTTCCCATCTGCCTGGATTGGTGGAAGTTCAGGTGGATGTTAAAGATCCCATGGCACTTATTGAAAAGAGTAGGGGAAGTTTATTGACAAGAAATCATAACATCACAAAACAATCAGAGATACATCAATTCAAAGACAAAAAGGAAAAACTCAGAGCAAATAATAACATCTTCACAGTGTAATACCCATCAAAAAAAGAAATGTCTCCATAGAGTATCAACCTTAGCTGTGGTAAACCTTCGGTTATCATTTTCTTTAACAGTTAGCAAACCAGTTTCAATCTGAGAAAAAATAGTGCTATTTAATATACATTGTTGATGTAAAACAAATTGACAACGAGCTAACCATAAAAAATACTGTATAAGGAAAAAAAACATTCAATGTACTTTTATGATAACACGTCCAGATCCCCGTATAATCCCCTAAAATAATAGTGTGACATGAAATGTGGTTCAAAAAAGGTAAATGCCAATGAGTAGCAGCGTCCTGCCAAGAAGATTAACTATGGGGGCAAGTAACAAAGAAATGCAACATAGTTTCTTCACTATTAATGCAAGTAGGCCTAAGGCAGAATCTCTCAGTCAGGGGTTTATATTTCAAATTACCCCGAACCCCTAATTTACCTTGGATGGACAGCCACACAACATCCCAAACATGAGAAAGAATCCTTGAATCCATTAATTTGTAAATAGCCAGACTCATTTTTGTGGGTACACATTCAGGGAATATCCAAAAGATCTTCTGTACCTCATAAACTATAAAGACATAAAAAGATTTCCTGTGCATAGTCAATAACATAGGCAAAGAAACCTTCCATTGAAACAACTTTTTAAGAGTTGAGAGGCCATAAGTTGGTAAAGAATCTGAGGATAAAAGTTTAGGGGGTAACAATATCCATTTAAGAAAATATTTAGACCAAAGAAATTGTGTCCACAACTGCCACGAAAGGGTAGCAGAAGTCCATAAGTAATTAAATGTCCCAAAAAAGTATAGAGAGTGATAAAAAACAATGGGGTTAATCATAGCTAATCCGCCTTTATGGATTGGTAAATAGGTAACATCCAGTTTCACAGGATTTAATCTATTACCCCAAAGCATCTGGAAAAAAAGGCTAAGAATTCTAGTTTCAAGATGCAATGGAGGCAGAAAAACATAACATAAATATAGAAAAACAGGTAAGAGAAACTGTTTAATAATCTGAACTCTTTTCTTTTTCCCAAATTTCCACCCTCTCCATCTATGTACCTTATTTTCTCCCACATGCAACTGCTTTTCCCAATTATAAGTAGCCATATCACCTGGTCCAAACCAAATACCCAAAATCTTATGAGGGGCAGAAACTACCGGAATCCCTAAAATATCTAAAGAGCAGGAGAGAGAGCATATAAAGAAAAAATAAAACTTTTATCCATGTTAAGGACAGCTCCAGAAAAAGATCCAAATTGGGAAAAAGTCTGCAGAGCTGACCTTAAAGAGGAAACATCCTGGACTAATAAAGTAACATCATCCGCATAAGCGGAAATCTTCTCATGTGGTAAAAGGTGGGAGGGAGCCAAACCTATAATACTGGTGTCCCAAAGAATTTGTTGGATTACAGGGTCCAAAACAAAAGAATATAAAATAGGACTCAAGGGGCAACCTTGTCTAACTCCAATGGTCAAAGGAACATCCATGCCAAAAAGACCATTAACCATAGGAATAATAGTTGCATCAGCATAAAGAAGGTGCAACCAATACACAAAGGGTTTCGGAAAACCATACTTTAATAAAAGGGGGAAAAGATAATTATGATAAACCTTGTCAAAGGCTTTAGCCTGGTCCAAGGTTACCACAAATCCAGAAAGAGAATGTCTTTTAGCAGCTTCAAATAAATCTCGCAGGAGATATAAATTATGCTGTATACGTCTGTCAGGTACTGCACAAGTCTGAGCTGGATGAATAAGAAGATCAGCCACCCCCAATAATCTATTATGAAAAATCTTTGCTAGAATTTTATAATCACTATTCAGAAGGCTGAGAGGTCTCCAATTAGTCAAAAGGGCTTTATTCCCTGATTTATACAAAAAAACAGTAGGGAGGTATTAAAACCAAAACAGGAAGAAGAGGAAGTTAACATAAAATTAAAGACCAAGGTAAGAAAATGAACCATATGGGACAAAAAATGTTTATAAAAAGCATTATGAATCCCATCTAGGCCAGGAGAAGTGCCTGTATTCAATTGAGATATAGCATCTTCAACCTCTTTTGAAAGTATGGGTTGTATGAGGGATTGTACCATAGTTGCAGGTACCTGGGGCAGTGGTGCAGTAAATCCAGACAATAACAAAGAAGAGGTGTCTGATACAGGATGAAACGTGGCACCTACATACTGTTGGACCACCTGCAGTATTTCTAAATCTGTGGTAACTATATTACCCTGTGTTGTGACCAGATGAGTCATGAGAGTGCTATCAAGCCTCTGCTTACAGGCTGCATAGGGATCTGATGCCGGTGTCTTTTTAGTACTGAATCTAAATTCCATCTCTAGTGATTTAGCCCTATCATACTGATAGGATTTCATTTGCCTCTTAATTTAAAATCTGTGAAGCAAATTCTTGCTTATTATGTGGAGGATAAGACATTAATTTGTACAATTGATTCCTGAAGAGAAGATAACGTAGATAATCAGAATTAGCTCTGTGTCTACTAAAAGAAAGCAAGGTGTTTAAGCTCTACTTTAGTATCCAGCCACCAAAGTAACAGTGAGTCATAGGAGCACATAACAGAGTCTCGGCATGCAAAAAAAATTTCAATACCAGAAAACAGGGAAGAAGAATCTAAAAGAGACATGTTGAATAGCCAACGAGTATGTGAAGAAAAATTTTTTGGAGGTACAGTGGATAAACTTAAAGAACAAAACAAAAGATTATGATTGGAAAATTCCGAAGGCTGGGAAATACAAAAATAAGGAATCAAGTATTTGGAAACAAAAAACATATCAATGCGGGTGGCGTATATGTGTCTATGATATGTAGCTCCTATGCCTGCAGCATGCAGGCTGTGGAAAGCATCCTGTAAATTAGCACCAGAAATAATCTGTGATAAGGCATTAGAGTCGCAATATACCTTCTTCTGTGTGTTATCTTTAAATTTGATGTCCAAGGAACAATTAAAGTCACCTCCCCAAATGACATGCTTCCTAGTATATAAAAAGGGTTTAAGTTCTTCAAACAGCTCAGTTCTAGCCGATTTGAATTGGGGTGCATAAATATTAAGAAATCGAAAGGAAAAATCCCCAAGGGAGCAATCAAGCACTAAAACCCTCCTGGTTTAACATCAGTAAGCCTGGTAAAATGAAAATGGGTAGATTTAAAAAGAATACCAATCCCATCCGCAGCTTCCAAACCAAAGGTCCAGAAGGAAGGGCCCCAATGCCATTGATTTTTAATCTGTTCCACCTCAATAAGAGAGGAGAGGCGTGTTTTCTGAACAAAGAAAACATTGACGTCAAGAGTGCCAAAAAAGGAAAACAGAGAAATCTGTTTCTTATAGGTTTTCAAGCTACAGACATTAAAAGATGCCAATTTCAGGGTAGCCATCTGTATTTATAGTCACATTCAAAGCCCTCCCTTTAAACAATAACTAGCCTTTCTCTTTTTTCCTTTTTTCCCTTTCTTCTCTTTGGACAGCTCAGTGGATTTACTCTTCTCATCCTCAGTGACCAGCTCAGACCTGTGCGAAGTATTTGACTCCAAGTCAGAATCCCCTAGCTCATCCTGCAGAGGAGAAAAAGAATTCTCTGTAGGGAGAGGACACAGAGAGGGAGTTTTAAGAGAGGACCTGGTAAATCTACTTCCTTTAACAGTTTCAAAAGGAGGGGGCATGGTATTTTCATTCGGAAAAACAGATAAACTACCATCAATATCAGTGCTTGGAGTAGAAGCAGGAACAGAGTCCTGTACAATTGTCAGGGGAGGTTGATCTAAAGGCACAGATATATCAAGAGGGGCTACCGTAGGAGGGTTAGTAACAGGGGCAGTCTCAGAATGGGAGTCAGAAGAACCAGAAGGAGGAAAACCCTGACATTTTTCCTGGGCCTTATAAACCAGGTCATCATGATCCCAACCTTCCTGTCTATTTTGTTTATCCCATGGGCACTGGTGAAAGGCATGGCCCTTTGCATCACAGAGGTTGCACTGAAAAATGTTCTCACATAAATCTACCGAATGACCGTAGCCACCACAGAGAGAACATTTGAGCATGTCACAGGAGCTGCTAATATGCGTACGTGAGCCACATTTATAGCAAGCCCTGGGTTGGCCACTGTAAAAACAAACACCCCTGTCTTTACCTAAAAAAAAACTATTAAGTAAGTGCATGATATCAGAATTTACCTGGAACAATTTAACCTTAAATTTCCACCCACCAGTCCAAATACCCTCTAAATCTACCAGAGCTTCTGGAGGTCCCAGAATGTCATATCTCTTTTGTAGCCAGTGATAAATGTCACTGACATTCACCCCTTCATTACGGAACATAATTGTCACATACCTGATTTGTGGCCTAGTTAAGGGGATAGCAAAAAAGGGAGTCCATAAGGGAGTGTTCTTAAGGGCAGAGTATTTTTCCCAAAATTTTTCTAAACTGCCATTGAGACGAAAACTAATATCGAAGGAGTCTTCCCCAGATACATGGATTAGAGCATACAAATCTGAGGGGAAAAAAATGCATAGAGCCTCTAAGCAAATGATTAACAACATAATACCTATCTGGATGAGTAGGAAGCCCACCCTTGTATCTTAAGCATACTGCGTTTCTCCTGGGAGCCTGCTCCAACTTATTTTTAAAAAGATCTGTCATAGAAAGACGTTTAGAACTCCCCAAATCAGTAACATTTTGAGAAAAACCTCCCCCCCCGAGGACGTACTAGGGCCAGGACTGGCCTCAGACTCCCCTGCAGAAGGTGCGCACCTTTACTAGAAGATTTACATGATGAAGCAAGTCCAGGAGAAATACCTGAGCTCAGTTTGTTGGCATGCTGTGTAGAAGAAGTAGTAGGCCCGCTGTCCACCCAGTTCGGATCAGGTGTCCAAATCCCCGAAGTCGATCGAATCCATCCCAACTTGGCAAGCGTTAAATCAGCTGACCAGTCCATTAAAAAGTCTGCAGAGTCTGAAGAAAGACCAAACTGTTTGCGCATCACTTGGGAAGTCGTAGCAGCATTAGTCGGCATCTGTTGCACTACCGACTGCTCAACAGGGCCAGACTCCATACCCGGAAGTTCCGTCTGTGAAAATGGGTCCGGAGAAACAACGAGACCCAAACCAGAAGAAGCCCCAGTCTGTAAAGGGGTCTGCACTGAAATAACCTGGTTGTCCAGAACATCGATGACATCCGACACACTCTCCCGAACTAGCCCACCGCTAGTATCCTGTAGAAGCGCTCCCTACCTCTCCGAATCAGAGGTCCCACTCTTAGGGACGGTTTCCAAAACAATCTCCGAAAAATCTGCTCCCGTAGGAGCAGGAGCCTCCAGAATCACGTCCTGCACCTCACAAGGTCGTCCTCCGTCTGCCAATCTGCAACGGAGCCCTCTACTGGCCGAAAAGCAGCCGCAGAGTAGGGGAATTTCCCCGGTGTCCTGGCCAAATTTCCCTCATTCATTAAAAATACCACCAACAGCTTCATCTGGTTCAAGGTCAGTTGGCATTCATCTGTATCCCCCTCCCCCGGGTCGTGCCTGAAAATGGGCAGGGTTTGTCTAGTGCACTTACCCGGTCAACAAAAAATAAATAAATACATCAGGACCAGTCAGGGTTCATTAAAGGCAGACAGACAACATTAAACATTCCTTATATCTTATTGACCATGCCCAATCCACAAACTCCCCCCTCTTGATACTAAGTTTTGATGCCCAAAAGGCTTTTGCTGTGGTCTCTTGGGGGTTCCTCCAGGCTGCCCTACAAAAATTTAACTTCCCCAGACCTTTTATGGGTGCCATTAGAGGAATATACACAGACCCCGAGGCAGTTGTGAGACTGAATGGATCACATTCTGACCATTTTCCTTTATTCAAAGGTACCCGTCAGGGCTGTCCCCTTTCCCTGTATCTGTTTGCTCTTTTTGTGGAGCCCATAGCACAGTTGTTCCGACAAACTCCTAATCTTTATGGGTATAGAGTCCCAGAGTCATCCTACCACAAAATAGCCTATTGCGCCGATGATCTCCTTCTTTATATCACCCCCCCCGATGAATCATTACAGACTCTAACCTCGCTATTGAAAGAAATAGAAACTCTCACAGGTTATACCATCAATCAAAATAAATCAGAGGCCTTACTTATACAACCCTTCTGCCCCAGGATCTTATCCTGAGATACCATTATAAATGGGACAAACCCTACATAACATACCTGGTAATTAAAATCCCGCAGAACTTTTCTAATTTATGCTCTTTGAATTATTCCTCAACACTCTCAAAAATAAATCTGGACTCGGTGAGGTGGACCCCTCTCCCTCTTCCCCTGCTGGTTAGGGTCCAATCCATCCAAATGAATTCCCTCCCAAAGATACTCTACCTAATGCAAAATATACCTCTACCTCTTACAACAAACGATATCCAGGACTGGGACTGCTCTGTCAGCCGGTTCCTTTGGGTAAATCAATGACCCAGACTAGCACTTAGCAAGTTCCAGTGCCCTAAGGAAAGGGGTGGACTAGCTCTCCCCTGCATCTTTAATTATTGGCTAACTGCTCTGCTCACACATATAACAACATGGTTTTTACCCCAGGCCCAGGTTCCACCCTGGCTTATAGAGGAGCGGACCATGGCAGATTGTTCTTTAAATTATTCCCGAGTGTTTCAGCCCCACAACAAAACCCAGTTATGATGTGGGTCCAGATTTACTAGAGGGCTGCTTCAGAGCTGGGTGAAGTTCTTTACCCGACCGGCTAATAAATTTCTGTCGACCTGGATGGGTATTCCAGCTGAAGAACCATCATGGGCCCTAGCATGAACAGATGTTGCTTTCCAGAACTGGGCTCGTCAGGGCCTACAACACTCATATCAATTCTTTGACAATGACATCTTTAAGTCATTTGATCAAATTAAACAGGAATTTTCCTTAAATAGGAGTGACTTCTTCAGGTTCCTACAAATCCGCCATTTCTTGGACACTAAAATTGGCCTAGATCTTACCACCCAGATTATTCCCCCCCATGTCCCTTACTGCTCCAGATGGCAGGGGACGGAGACCATAGCCACTTAGTCTCCCGATTCTATAAGGCCCTACTGGGGGCCCCTTCACAGACCATGGAACTGGTACAATTTCATTGGGAGGCTGAGCTTCAGGTTGAACTGACCCATGAGGATTGGCTCCGGATCTAGCGGAGGCAACATAAAACCTCAAGTTCATATACCTGGAAAGAATTTTCCTGGAAGGTGGTGTCCAGGTTTTTCTGCACCCCCCCCCCAGATTACTGCCAAGTGCTCAGTTGGAGGGGATTCCTCCTGCTGGAGACAATGCGGTTGTGAGGTGGCTACACACGCACATATTCTATAGTCATGCCCGGTACTGACAACTTACTGGTCTTCGATAAAGAATAGAGTATTAGACCTCTTCCCCAGCCTGGGCACCCTTTCCTCAGCTATAGGGATTCTCCTTCATTACCCACGTCAATTTAAAGACCTGCACCAAGTATACCTCCTTAACATTTTACTGGGCACAGCCAAAAAATGTATTACTAGGTAATGGCTCCGACCAGAGACCCCTACTATCTCAGCCTGGGAAGACACAGTATATGATGTGTACAAACTGGAACACATGATGGCCAGACTACAAAATAAAGTCCCAGAATTAATGAATCACTGCAATATCTGGTTTCTTACTATTTCTCAACTCAGATCAAACCAGCCACCTTAGAGGGCTGTCGTCTGTCAGGGCAGACCTTTCGACTATTCTGTGAGGTTCTGGTCAGCCCTATATCCCTCTCCCCGGGGACTTGCCTTTGATTGGATGGGTTAGGACACCGCTTGACTAACATATTGACAGGGGTTGCGGTCTCCTGGGCTCTCCAGACTCCCTCCTCTCCCTCTAGAAAGGAATTGCAGATTTGGCTTAATCATATACACTCGCTAAATATTTGAATAACTGTTATAACCTTGTGCTTGTATCCTAGGCAGATGTTTTTCACCTTATTGTATACCCTTCTCTCCTTTTTTATTCTGCACTAGATTATTAACTCTCTCTCTCTCATACATGTATATTTACTGAAACCCATGAAGTATGCAGTTCATTGTATATTATGCCGATTTCCTGTAAAGCTACTCTGTGGTGACACTTAAGTTAAAACCTGAAATAACAATACTGTTTAAAAAAAATAATTGATCAATTTGCTGAGTATACCAGCGAAACAGCTGAATTTTGACACTGAAGACCATTACAGCGACAACTTCGAACGGAGTTGAGATTGTCGCTGTATGGACCCAAAGTTGAAATTTCACTGTTTCGCCATGTTTCCTCCCATCTGAGTCAACTCTGACTCAGAGTTTGTTATTTAAAATTGGGGTGCAGGGCAAAACCGGAAAAAACAGCGACGTCTGGACAGATGAAATTTCACCCGCCGGGATTTCATCTGTTGCTGTTGGGGATTTTGACAATGAAGTTGTCGAACCGACTTGGTGGAAGTAGTTTGCTGCTGGGGTCTCCTCTGGGCTGCACCATTGTGACGTCCTCCACTCTTTGAATTGGCCATCTTTTGAAGGGAAATTCAGCCGCCCCTATCTCTGCCTCACTTTCACGCTAGTCAAAAGTTCTGCCCCCTTCCCCAGCCTATTTGATATTCTGGCTATCAAAACCTCTAGGACACTTTGTTCATCCTTCACTACCCTGCTTAATATCCTGCAAACAAAGTCCGGCTCAGGCAAGAGACCCTTTTCCTACTTCACCCCTCCAAGTGGAATGCCCTGCTAGTAGCCCTCCTGTTAACGCTCCTTAACTGTTCCTTCCTTGGTAGTTTTAAAAAAGGACTAAGGACCTTTCTCCTGGAGTGTTGTCCCTGCACTTATACTCATTAAACAGTACTAACCTTTTCTGTAACATTGCACTTCACTTAATTGCTGTTGTTCAACTAATTGTTCCTGATGCACCATTTCCTGATACTCTAAGGCCCAGATATTCAAACTGCGCCCGGCTGTGGCGCAAGCTTGGGCACAGCGCAACTTGGCTGCGCAGGGGTGTGGACTGGGCGATATTCAATGGAGCTGCGCCATGGCTCAGCAGCTTTGAATATCGCACCCTGGCTAGCCCTTAGTGTGCATGGGCGCAGTGGCACCGCGCCAGTGCAAGTGGCCAGAGTGGAGCATGGGGATGCGCTAGCGCAAGTTCCATTGCGCCATGCACAGCAACCACGATATTCAAAACCTAACATGCAAATGGGGCCGTAATGTATGCAAGGTGCACATGGGTCCATTTGCATGTTATTATGGCCCCATTTGCATGCCGGTGCGCCGATCCCTGATGACTTGCGCCTGGCGCCCTGCCAGGCAGCAGCCGGCGGGGACCGACACCCCCTGCAGCCCGATCGAGGGCATTTGTATGTATAAAAATAACTATTCTGGCCAATATCCCTGGTGGTCCAGTGGACCGCTATCTGCCCAATCGCGGGCATTTGTAAAACAAAGATAATTCCAATATCCCTGGTGGTTCAGTGGTACCCTCTCCTACCCACTGAGCCCCACCGCCCGCCTCTCCCTGGTCAGCCGGGCAGGCGGCAGCACCCCACCTGCCTGCCGCCCGCCCCACCAACTCGACACTGTAGGATTGCACGCCCATTGGTTCACAGCGTGAGCCAATGGGTGTGCAGCCCCACCAGACATACACATTCCAGATATGTGAAAAAGGGATTCTTAGTCTCAGTGGGCCTACCCAGTCAACAAAATTTAATTAATCAATCAATAAATAAAACATTTAAAGTGGCCGAGAGGGGAGGCAGTAGAAATCAGGGAGGCAGGGCTGTGTGACCCAGCCCTCCATGCCACGGGAGCAGCTTGGCCAGGCACCTGGATTCTGCTGCCCTTGTCCACATAGCAGTACCATGGACAGCAACCGGTGGAGCGTATATGGCTAGCGCTGTAAATCCCTGCTCGCTGTCCTTGGTAGCGCTTATACGGACTAGCCGCCTTCACTGGTGTTACTAATGTAGCGCCATCTGACTGGGTACTGGTCGGGCAGTAGCTGTGACCGTATGCCAAGCATACCACACACACTCTCTAAAGTAGGAAGTAGCTAGAACCTGAGGGGAGAAAAGTACCTCAGGGTGCCAATTAATAAAGGAAGCAGGGTGGTAGAAATGAAGGGGAATGGAAACAGGAAAAGTAAAAACAGAGAGGGTAGGAGGGAGGACAAAAAGGAAGAAAGATGGGGAAAAAAATCAGTGTGTTAACAAAATCTGGAAGGCCACGTATGCAAATGCCAGAAGTCTAGGAAATAAGATTCTGGACCTAGAAGCCATCATGGCAGAGGCTGACCTAGATTTTGTGCCCATTACCGAGTCATGGTAAACTGAAAACTATGACTGGGATATGGCCATACCAGGCTATGCTCTGTTTAAGAAGGACAGGGTGGAAGGCAAAGGTGGGTGTATGGTGCTTTATGTGAAGGAAAGCATAAAAGTGACAGAGATACAGAGTATGGGGGGGCAGAGGTACTGTGGGTCACCCTGGAGAAGGGGAACAGAGCAATTATTCACACGTCTGTGATCTAAAGACCTCCAGCACAAGGGGAGGAGTTAGATAAGGTACTGGTGGAGACCACTTGCAGGGTGGCAGAAAAGCAGGACGTGCTGCTAGTGGGGGACTTTAGTCTACTGGAAGTAGAGTAGAGCCTTCCACCATGTCTTCAACTAGAAGCAAGGACATCATGGACACCCTGCAGGGGGCATTCCTCAGGCAACTAGTCAGTGAACCCACTCGTGATGGGGCAGTACTGGACCTGGTAATCAATAACAGGGACAGTATTGTAGACATCAAGGTGGGAGATCACCTGGGGATCAGTGATCACCATACAGTGTGGTTCAGTATAAGGATGGCTGCGGAACAGAACCACACAAGGGTGAGAGTCCTGGACTTCAGGAGGGCAGGTTTTATAAAGATGGGTGAATGTCTCAGGGATGACCTTGCAGAGGGATGACCTCGCTGGAGTAGAGGAACAGAGGGTGAAGCTAAAAGGGGGCATAATAAAGGCAACAAACCTCTGCATCAAACAAGTGAGTAAATGTAAGAGGAAAAGGAAACCACTATGGTTCTCGAAAGAGGTGGCTGAAAAGGTAAAGGCTAAAGGGTGGCATTCAGAAGATACAAGGAGACGCAGAGGGAGGAGGAGGAGGAGGAGGAGGAGGATAGAGAGGTGTATGGGGAGAAATGGAGGGAAGC
The DNA here is from genome assembly GCA_016271365.2 of Neoceratodus forsteri. Lineage (NCBI taxonomy): Eukaryota > Metazoa > Chordata > Ceratodontiformes > Ceratodontidae > Neoceratodus > Neoceratodus forsteri. Next base: position 946,704,202 of record CM057451.1, on the reverse strand, counting down.
AGGGATAGCAATAAGGAGCACAAAGGCACAAACTGAAAACAGAATAACCCAAGTGCTAGCGAAAGGGGACAAGACATTTTTTTAGGTATGTAATTGAAAAGAGGAAGACCAGGGGAGTGATTGTAAGGTTAAAAAATGGATGGCCGGGGCAGCCAAAAAGGTCATTACAAGATTGTGGGTCCGAATGACCTCTTCAACCAAATCAAAATGGATGATGGTGGTAAATAATATATACCATATGGAAACCGTGACAGCATCTATCCAGGGTAAAAAAGTGAATATTGAGGAATTCAGGTATATATGGGTTATTTTCCAAGGGTTATTTATTTATTTATTTATAATTTTTACACAAGCCCCCTGAGTCTCTGGCTGGCTCTCCAGCCCATCACCATCAATCTGCCCCCCATGGAGCCATGGTTTACCCTCCGGGCAGGGGCAAGGGGCAGCCCAACACATCCAGATGTCGGGCGTGCCTTTATGTGGCGACACAGAGGTTGACTCTAACTTGATTGGGGCTATACTTAGTTTTCCAGTTTCTGGGATTAGGAGGCATGGTGTGCAACAATGCAATGGCAGAGCCCCACCTAGTGCATGCACGCCTCCCAGCCTCAACCTCAGGCCTCCCCTGGCAAGTCACCCCGTAGTCACCCAGGGGCACTACACTAGAAGACATGGCCCCCCCCAGAGATGGAAAGCATGCAGGTGCTCCTCAATCCATCTTCCCCCCCGGCTGACACTCCAGCCTCCCGAGCTCGTTCCCAAACCCGGGAAGTTGGCACCACAATTGGTGGCCCCAACACTGCGCCAATGGGCTGGCCCTATTTTCCAGTTATAAAATGGGCATCCAAAATAAAGACGTCTCCTTGGTCAAAATATATCATATCACCATGCATGACATCTGTTTCATGCACAGTCATCCTGGTCCTAAACCACATCACACAATGAGCAAATCAGTCCTCCTACAACCAGAACTATCTTCCATCAGTCCCCCTACAACCAGAATTGATCTTCCATCCAAACATGGCTGTCACCTTTACACTGTAAAAAAAACTTCAACTGGGCCCTAAAAATAAAACTACCTTAAATAAAAAATAAAACAAATTAATTAAATGTTGTTTCCCTGATCATCACACTTTCCTTACACATATAAACACATTAGAAACATTAAGAATTGTTTATAGTTTTCATTACAACTGTTTCTTTGCTGACAATGAAAAGTCCCCCTTCTATCTTTACCTGCTCATCAGTGAAACCTCTTCTGCTTGCCCTGACAGTGAGATAATTGAGTCTTTGGCTGTAGAAGAGGCCTTTATAGTGTATGGTGGAATGTTGTTAGGGATGGAAATCCATCCCTTCAAAAACTTTGTTATTATGATGCACTAGCAATGTAACTAGTGCAGCATAACAACTTAGAACAGGGTCGTGCATGCGCAATATGCCACCTTCCCCTGTTTCAGAAGTGACCACGGCGGAGAGAACTCAACTCAAGGAGAGTGCTGCACAGAAAAGAAAACTGACACAGTAAGGCGAGATTTAAAAAAAATAATAAAAAATGTCCAGATTTGTGTCACAGTAGAAGAACCATACACTGTATAAGACAATGTATGAGTCACTATACAACCAGCGGCGGTGCGCTTGTCTCGGTTGCCTATGGTGACCAAAACCTCTCGAGCTTCGCTCTCAAGGTTTACATGGTTGCCATAGAAACCTCTCGATGGCTACACACGCTTGTTGTAGACAGAGAACCATACATTATCCTCTATGTTGTGTGTGTGTGTATGTGTACAGTATGTTAGGAGAGGAACATTCTGCCCATAGAACCGAGCAGAATTTTGAATCCATGTATTCCATGATAAACATTCCACATCTTGAATCTTGATGCCAGCAAAGGACAAACTTTGTCCAGCAGTAATACAATGACGTTATCAATGTCATAATTTGCAGTGGGCAGAAGGATTATTTTATCATAAATGCACACAAGTAAATCTGTTGTTTCTACATATAAACATGCTTTTCCCAACTGTTAAAAGTTAGAAAAAAGGAGCCCAATTTATAAGCATAATAAGACAGAAGGTACAAATTTGGGGTCCAGTGTATAGTAAACAATAGATACAGTGTGCACGGAGACAGATTTACCGCACTGTGGCCTCGTGCCTCACTACGTCCCTGGGCGTGTAATAAAATCTGTTTCATGCACACTCCATCATGTCTTATTGCTTACTTATACACTGACCCCAAATTTGTACCTTAGATACATGGGTATGATTAACATGTTGGCCCTCTAGCCTTTTGGTGATTGGCAATGTAACTTACCTCCAGCTGCCCTGGAGGATAGGTGAATATTCCACAGAGAAGATGTTTGTCATTCCAATGCTATTTTATGTTGTAGCCCACTGAGTATTTTTGCCATATATTACCATCTAAGCCTCTTTAAGTGAAGTTCGTTATTTCTGTAGTATTTTCTGTACCACTCTGGAGAAAATCTTTAATAGAAACATAGAAACATAGACTTTAACGGCAGATAAGGACCACTTGGCCCACCCAGTCTGCCCATTTCCCTACCTACTGGATAAGCTACAGATTCTAGTTAACCAACAGCCTACTTCCTGCCACCTCCCACTACAATTGCCTTGTGTCTGTCCCATGCATGTTTGAATTCCCCCACTGTTTTAGCCCCAACAACCTCCCCAGGAAGGCAGTTCCACGCATCCACCACTTTCTCCATGAAAAAAGATTTCCTCACATTACCCCTGAGCCGTCCCCCCTCTATCTTTAAATTGTGTCCCCTTGTTCTTATCTTTTTTTTTTCTGAAGATGTTATTGAGGATTGTTGATTCCCTGAGGTAGAACGTGACTCTCAAGGGAATCAACAAAGTCCAGAGGGTAGATCTTCAGAAATATTGAAGTGAAAAAAAGGATGGGTGGTGGAACAGTGCGGGGGGCAGGGCAGAGACATCCTGAACAAATACTTTGTTCCGTGTCTGCAGTGGAAGGAGAAGGGGAGGGGCCACAAAAAGGCAACAGGAGCTTTGAAGGGAGGAAGGTGGACACTAGTCCTTTTTCAAAGGAGAGAGGCCTAAAGGGACTAGCTGCTCTGAAAGTGGAAAAAGCAATGGGAGCAGACAGGGTTCATCCTAGGGTACTGGAAGGTACTGGCTGCATCATCTCTGGTAGTCCTATTATTTAACAGCTCACTGGAAACAGGAGTGATTCCAGGGGGCTGGAGGAGGACTGCTGTAGTCCAACTTCACAAAAATGGTAGCAGGGAGGAGGCTGGCAATTATAGACCAGTCAGCCTCACTTTGGTGGTTGGAAAGTTAATGGAATCACTGCAGAAGGAGAAGATAGTGGAATATCTTGATTCTAATGGGTTACAAGACCCAAGGCAGCATAGATTCATTGGTGGGAGGTCATGTCAAATGAAATTAATAGATTTCTTTGATTGGGTAACTAAGGAATTAGATCAGGGTGGAGTGGTGGACATGGCCTACCAAGATTTCAGTAAGGCATGCCACTGTTCCACAAAGGATGACCTATATGCCAGGGACAGACTACACCTGAGCAAGGAGGGGAAAGCGGTACTGAAGCAGAAGATAGAGGAGTACGCAGAAATAAAGATGAATTTAAACTAGAGGGGGAGGTGGCAAGTGGTCAGCTGGTAGACAGGGGTCCTGGAGAGGGAGGCCTGACAAGCTTACCCCCAGTTAATGGGGAAGGCAAAGGGGAGAGGACACATGGGGAGAAAGGAGGGAGAAGGGTTAGGGAGGGGGTTGGAGAGTGGTCTCACTGAACGTGAGGGGCCTCAGAAACAAGTCAGCTGAGTTTTAGGCCCTATTGGCAGAGGGGAGGGTGAACATTGCAGCCATCACGAAAACGTGGGCAACCTAGTACCAGGACTGGGAGTTGATGGTCCCGGGGTATAGGATATTCAAAAAGGATAGGACCAAGGGGAGGGGGGTGGCGATCTATGTATGGGAGGGGATAAGGTGTGCAAGGGATGAGGGGGAAGAGGGCAGGACAGAGGCCCTATGGATGCATTTTCGGGACTCAAAAAACAGGACATTGAGGATGGGGGTAGTTTATTGACCACCAGCTCAACTGGAGGACCTGGACAGGGAGTTAGCTGAGCAAATCTGAAGGGTCTGCAGAAGGGTAACTCGGTGGTGGTGGGGGACTTCAACCTACCTGGGGTGTCCTGTTAGAGGCATTTTAGGACAGCTTCTTGATGCAGTTAGACTATGGGCCAACTCGGCTAGGAAATACTCTGGACCTTGCACTGTCCAATGAGGAGATGGTAAGGGATCTGGGGGTGGAGGACCCACTGGCGGGGAACGATCACTACTTGGTGTGGTTCACACTCAACCTGGGGAGGGAACCTCGCGGTACAGGTACCAAGGTGATTGACTTTAGGCGGGCAGACTTTAAAAACATGGGGGAAATTCTGGTGGGGCACCTGGAGGGGATTCAACCAGGCTGGGACACAAGTCAGAAAGGGGATGTCATAAAAAAGGGGCTAGTGGAGGCTACGGGAGCATGTACTAGAACACAGAGCAAGAAAGGGAGGGCAAAGAAGCCCAATTGAATGACTCAGGAGGTCAGGGAGGGGGTGAGGGCCAAGAGAGAGGCATTCTGGAGGTTCAAAAAGTCAGGGAGGGGCTGGCCCGGTGGCTCTGAGGGCTGAGGTGTTGGATGCCTTACCTCATGCTACGCCAGTGACCCATGTTTGGGAATGAGCACAGGCTGCTGGGGGTCAGCAGGGGAGGAGGAGAAGGATCGAGCGCCCGACAGCTGGTCTCCTTCCTTGGGTGGGGAGGACTGCAGACCTCACTGCAGTACCACCACCTGGGGAACCCAGGAGGAAGATGCAGAAGGAGGCAGCCAAAACATGTTGGGAGGGATGGACGTCAGCCGAGGGCCAGAGCAAAGGCACGTCTCACCATGCCTTTGTCTCATTGGCTCTCTTAGTGCGCTGACTTATGGGGGTAGGAGAAAACCAGGAAAAACACTCGTGGTGGCACCGGTAGATGGGTCCCAGCATCGGGTATCCTGAGGAGATCAGCGCAAGGTGCATGCTCAAGCTTCAGGCCTGGAGGAGTTAGAGGGAACTCCTCCACCCCAGCCGGGGGGGTTATTCGGAGTCTCAGGGTTCTAGAGTGGGGCACCCATATGGGCTGATGATCCTCAGGGGAGCTCCGACATAGGACGCATTGGGTCCCCGAAGAGAGGGGCTACTACGGGAGTTAGGAGCATAAAGACAAGAGTGTAAAAAAAAAAAATTCAGGGAGGGGAGAAGACAAGGAGATGTACATGAAGAAAGCCAGAGAGGCCACCAAACTAGTCAGAGCAGCCAAGGCTTCCAGGGAGCTGAGGCTGGCACAGAGTATTAAAAATGGAGAAAAGGATTTCTTCAGATACATAAAGGAAAAAAGGAACAACAAGGACCAAATAGGATAAAAAAGGATGGGGGTGGGTGGAGAGAGGGGAGGATCAGGCAGAGGCATTAAATGAATGCTTCTGTTCTGTATTCATGCAAGAGAAAGCAGGGCAGGTACCACAGGGGAAAGGTGGTGTAGGCGAGGGGAGGGGGTGACAGATGCGAGGATTACTGAGGACAGGGTACTGAAAGGACTGAGGGAACTGAGGGTGGACAAGGCACCTGGGCCAGATGGCAATCACCCTAGAGTACTAAAGGAGCTGGCTGAGGTTCTGGCAGGGTCACTGGCTGACCTGTTCAATACCTCCCTGGAGATGGGATGCATACCACAGGACTGAAGGATGGCCCATGTGGTGCCCATCCACAAAGGTGGCCCAAAGGATGAATCAGAAAACTACAGGCCAGTGTGCCTCACATCAATTGTGGGGAAGCTGATGGAGACAATCCTGAAAGAGAGGCCGGTGACCTTTATGGAGGACAGTGGGCTCTAGGATGGGCATCAGCATGGGTTTGTCTTGGGCAGATCCTGCCAGACCAACCTCACTGAGTACTACGATTGGGTGACAATGGAACTAGACAAGAGCCATGCAGTGGATGTCCTGTATTTGGATTTCAGCATGGCCTTTGTTTCTGTGCCGCACGGGAGGCTGAGGGGAAGCTGGAAGCTATGGGGGCAGGAGTGAAGATGGTGAACTGGATAATGAATTGGCTAAGGGGTAGGCAGCAGAGGGTGGTAGTGGGAGGGGAACTCTTAGCATCGAGGGCAGTGACGAGTGGGGTGCCACAGGAATCAGTGCTGGGGCTGGTGTTGTTTGGATTATTTATAGCTGATATCTCACATAGGATCTGAAGTAAGATCAGTCTGTTTGCAGATGACACCAAAATGGGGGCAGTGGTTGAGGTCATTGAGGGATGGAGGGGCTACAGGATGACCTAACTAAACTGCAGGAATGGCCAGAAAGATGGCAGCTGGGGTTCAGTGTCAAGAAATGCAAGGTAATGCACTGCAGAGCAAAGAACCAGGGGAGGGAATATCAGCTGGAAGGGGTACAGTTGGGTGGCACCATGGAGGAAAAGGACCTGGGGTACTTATAACAGGGAGCATGAACAGTTCTGCTCAGTGTAAGAAGGGTGGCAGCAAAGGCCAACAAGATGCTAGGGTGCATAGTGAGGGTAATCTCCTCCAGAAGTAGGGAGATAATCCTCCCCCTGTACAGGTCACTGGTCAGGCCGCACCTGGAGTACTGCATGCAGTTCTGGTGCCCTTACCTGAAGAAGGATGTTAGATTGTTGGAGGGGGTGCAGTGTAGAGTGACAAAGATGATCCAGGGATTGGAGGGCAAGCCTTATGAGGAAAAGCTGAGCGAGCTAGGTATGTGTTCCTTGGAGGAGAGGAGGGATGGGGGGGATATGATTGAGACCTTTAAGTACTTCAAATGGATAAACAAGACTCGAACAGAGGGGATCTTCCATTTCAGAAGAGGAAGGAACATGAGCGGGCACAGTCTCAGACTGGAGTGTGGAAGATTCAGGAGAGAGGTAAGGAGACAGTTCTTCACAGAAAGGGTGGTAGGCAAGTGGAACACTCTACCACAGGAGATGATGGCATGTAAGACAGTGGGCACTTTCAAGAGGGGATGGGACAGGGTGAGGGTGAGGGTAAATCTAAGGAGGGGAGGAGTGGGAGGGGCAGCTGCGAGATGAGGGGCTAGCTGCACAATCGAGCAGACTTGACAGACCATGAGGCCTATTTCTGCTGCAATTTTCGTATGTTCGTAAGCAAGCTGGGTAGCTTAGGAGTGGGTCCAAAGGTGATAAACTGGGTAAGAAATTGGTTAGGGGATAGGTGTCAGAAGACGATGGTAAATGAAGTTCACTCCAGAGAGGGGAGAGTGACCAGCGAGGTGCCTCAGGGATCAGTGTTGGAACCAGTCCTCTTTAATGTCTTTATGAGTGACATTGCAGAGGAGCTGGAAGGGAAGGTCTGCCTCTTTGCAGATGACAACAAAATCTGCAATAGGATGGACACTCCAGGGAGTGGAAAGAATGAGCAGAGACCTGAGAAAACTCAAGGAGTGGTCAAGGGTAAGGCAGCTGGGTTTCAGTGCAAAAAAAGTGGAAAATAATGCACTTGGGGCACAGAAACCCAGGGGCAGAGTACAAAATAGAGGCGTGTTATTAATGACCACCAAGCAAGAGAGAGACCTTGGGATACAATCTCTGATTGTCTAAAGGTGGCCAGGCAGTGTGACAAGGCAGAATATCCAAATGCCACATTCTAAATTTTGAAAATAAGCCAGCACCACTGCCAATAAGTTTGTTTCAGCATTTTTATTCCTTGTATCAAATACAGTTTAAATTCACTGCTGTGAGGTACACAACCCCTAAAACCTCACCTCTCCATGAGGCTTCAAAGGTTCTATAGATACATTAGTGAAAGGAGAAAGTCCAGAGGGGATATTGCTAAGATCAAAGGGGATAAGGGGGCGTGTGAGGAGGAGGACCATGTAAAAGCATCTATCCTAAATAGATACTTCTGCTCAGTATTTACTGAAGAGAAGGTAAGGCAGGGCCCACAGCCCAGAACTATGGACACGGGGGGGGGAGGGAGGTGTGCACTAGTCCCTTCACAAAAGAAAGGGTCCTACAAGAGCTCAATAAGCTCAGGGTGGACAAGGCAATGGGACTGATGGCATACATCCCAGGGTACTAAAGGAGCTAAGGGTGGAACTAGCAGAGCAATTATCAGAACTGTTTAGTGAGTTTGTAAGCACAGGAAAGGTCCCAGAAGACTAGAGAAGGGCTCATGTGATCCTGCTCCACAGGAGTAGTAACAGGGAGAAGGCAGGGAACTACAGACCAATCAGCTTACCTCAATAGTGGGCAAGATTATGAAAGCACTCCTTAAGGAAAGGATAGTGCAACACCAGGAATCCATAGGAGCACAGGATCCAAGACAGCAGGAGTTTACAAAAGGAAGGTCCTGTCAAACTAATCTCATAGATTTCTTTGACTGGGTAACCAGAGTGGTGGACCAAGGGGGAGCAGTTGATGTTGCCTACCTTTTTTTTTTATTTCTTTTTATTAAAAGTTTTCGTTACACACACATTGCAAGTAAGAAAAGGGTTACAGTTAATTTATAAATGTTTACAGTGGTAGCATTATTTTTGCAGCAGAATCATTACTCTCTGAGGGTCAAAAACGTTGTCCTATGAGATCAGTACACCAGGTAGTGATATATAATAGGTAGTCCATCTCCATGTTGCACCCCAATTAATAATATCAAGGAAAGGGGATTAATCCTATAGTTTTAAAAGGTATCCAAATAATTACCAAGGTATAAAGGAGTGTATTTGTGTTTTCCTGCCCCTCATAATATAGGTGAAGTACAAGAGGAAATCCAAGTCAATTTGACCCCTCTGTAACCCCCTTCCCCACTCCCATTACCTGCTAGGTGAGAAACCCAGGTATGACAACCCACAATAAGGGGAGAATTATGGGCAGAAGGTGGGGTCCACCGTTGATTGGTGAAGAACCCACCACTGCCATTTCAACAGGTAAGATGGACCCTTATTTTGTATTTTAGCATTGAAACTTTCAGAACAGTATGCCTCAGACATGATAATTCTCCATTTTTGGACCGTAGGAATCAGAGTTGACATCCACCTACGAGTTAGCTTTTTTAGCTGCCAAAAGGCGGACCAGAAGGTGTGTTTTGTACCATGGGGGAGTGCGGTCTGGAAAGATCCCTAGTATAATTTGTCCGGCCGTTAACTCCACCGGCTCATTGAATATCCCAGAAAGTTCCATCTGAAGAGAGCCAAAAGGGCATAGCCAAAACACATGACCCAATGAGGCCCTAGGACACCCGCACTCTCTCCAGCATCTCCCATATTTTTCTTGTAGAAACTTTATTAGAATCGCTGGAGCCCTGAAAAATTAGGAACGGCACTTCCAAGCAAATTCCCTCCAACGAGGAGATGATGTAATTTTTATAGCTTGTAGTGCCGATCCCCGCCAAGCCTCAAGAGAAACCTCTAGAGACAAATCTCTATTCCATTCTTGTAAGATTGAAGCCATTGATTCTAACTGCTCACTCCTCAACCCCCTGTAAAGTTGTCCTATAATGTGAGTCCCCAAATTTCTTCTGATAGCTTCAATAAATACTTTTAATAAATCAGGAAGAGGAGAGGGCATTTTAACCTGAAGGCCTCTGTTTCATACGAACTTACGAACATACGAAATTTGCCAACAGATAAAGGCCTAGAGGTCTATCAAGTCTGCTCAAATGTGCAGCTAGCACCCCTTATTCTGCAGCTGCCTCTCCCTTCCACCCTTCTCCTTCATTAACCCTCCCCTTGTCCTGTCCCATCCCCTTTGAAGCAGTTCACTGTTCTACTGGATACCACTTCTGCAGGTAACGATTCCACCCAGCCACCACCTCTCTGTAAAAGTGTCTCCTCATCTCCCTCCTGAACCTTCCTCCTCCAGTCTCATATCATGGCCCCTGGTGGCCCTCCCTCCCTTACTTGGAACAGCCCTCTGTACCCGTCTTGTTTATTCCTTTCATGTATTTAAAGGTTTCAACATGTCACCCCTGTCCCTCTCTCCTCCAGTGAGTACATGTTCAACCCTTTCAACCTCCTCTCGTATGATAAGTCCCCCAGCCCCTTGATCATCTTTGTGGCCCTGCGCTGCACCCCTCAGTAACTTAATGTCCCTCTTCAGATCTGGAGCAGTAGTGCTGCACGCAGTACTCAAGGTGTGGTCTAACTAATGACCTATACAGTGGCAGAATCACCTCCTCCCTCCTCGAGGATATACCCTTGCAATACAACTCAGCATTTTGTTGGTCCTTTGCAGCTGCTCTTCCTACATTGTGCCGAGTTGTTCATTGACCCTGTAATGACCACACCCAGATCCTTCTCCTCCTCTGTCTGGGCTAGCTGCACTCCCCAGCTGGTAACTCCTCCTTGGGTTCTTCATCCCAAAATGCAGCATCTGCACTTTTGGCATTAAACCCCAGTTGCCAGGTGTCTGACCAGGTTTCAAGCTTTGCCAGATCATCCTGCAACCCCTGCCATCCCCCTAGGTCATCCACCACCGCCTCTACCTTGGTATCATCAGCAAACAGACTGATCTTGCTCTTGATGTCCCATGATATGTCTGCAATGAATATCCCAAACAACACTGGTCCCAACACCGAGCCCTGTGGAACACCGCTCGTCACTGCCCTTGGGTGTGAGAGCTCCTCACCCACCACCACCCTCTGTTGCCTTCCCTGAAGCCAGTTTCCTACCCATCTCACCAGCTTTGCACCCACCCCTGTGCCTACTAACTTCCTTCTCAGCCTTCCATGCGGCACAGAGTCAAATGCCTTACTGAAGTCCAGATACAGGACATCCACTGCATGGCCCCTGTCCAGTTGCCTAGTTACCCAGTCATAGAACTCCACCAGGTTGGTTTGGCAGGATCTGCCACATATGAAGCCATGCTGTCTGCTGTCCTGTAGTCCTTTGGCCTCTAGGAGGCCACCAGCCTCTCCTTCAGGATAGTCTCCATTAGCTTACCCACGATGGATGTGAGGCTCACTGGTCTGTAGTTTCCGGTTCATCCTTTGGGGCACTCTTGTGGAGGGGCACCACATGAGCCATCCTCCAGTCCTGAGGTACACACCCCGAATGTAGTGAGGCATTAAATAGGTCTGCCAAAGGTCCTGCAAGGACCTCTGCCAGCTCCTTCAGTACCTTGGGGTGGATGCCATCTGAGCCTGGCGCCTTGTCCACCCTCAGTGCCTTCAAACCCTCTCGAACTCTGCCCTCCATGATTTCCCCATCTGTCACTCCTTCCCCCCCTGCTTCTGCCATTTCTCCCACCGTGGGTATCACCCCCCTCTTCTCTTTAGTAAATACTGAGCAGAAGTACTCATTTAGCGCTTCTGCCTTATCGCACCCTGCTTCCACCCAACCCCTCCTTCCTAATCCTTACTATGTGGTCCTACAGCCCTTTTCTCCTGATTTCTAAGAAGTCCTTCTCCTTCTTAATGCCTTGTGCCAGCCTGAGTTCCATAGATGCTTTGGCTCCCTTACTGCCCTTGTCACCTCCTTCGATTCTGTCAAGTACTCTCCCGTCCTCCCCTCCCTGTTTTCTTGTACTTCCTAAAGGCAGCTCTTTTCTTCCTACCTTTTCCATGACCTCCTTGCTCAACCAGCTCGGTTTCTTAGCCCTAGCCTTCTTGCTCTGGGCTTTGCAGCAGGTTTTGCTGCTCCACTATCCCCAGCTTTATGAGCTCCCACCTCTGGTTAGTGTCCATACTAGATTGAATTCTGGCCAGGTACCCTTTACCACTTCCCCATCCTCCCAAAGTCGGCCTCCTGAAGTCCAGCACTCTTGTGCCAGATTCCACTCCTTCCTTGCCCATATCCAATGTGAGCCATACTGAGTGGTGGTCACTCCTGACAGCGGTTCCTCCACTGTAAGTTCTCTCACAAAGTCCCCATTTGCCAGCACAAGGTCAAGGGTATTCCCTAACCTGGTTGGTTCACTGACCATTTGCAGCAGGAAGCTGTCCTGGAAGGCATCCAGCAGTACCTGCTCCCTTCTGTTCCTGGTTGTTGGGGTACTCCAGTCCACTCCTGGCATGTTGAAGTCCCCCACAATCACCACACTACCCTTCTCGCAGGTCCTGCTGATCTGTCCCGCTAGTTCCCTGTCTAACTCCTCCATCTGAGATGGTGACCTATACACCACTCCCATTCTAAGAATCCTATTCTTAGAATCCTGGATTTGCATTCAAAGTGACTCCGTACTACCCTCCTCCCCTTCTTCCCTTACACACTTCAGTCCTTCCTTCACATATAGTGCCACCCCCCCTTCCCAATCACCCTGTCCCTACGAAATAACCTGTACCCTGGTACAGACAGGTCCCAGTCATTGTATTGGGTGGCCCATGTTTCTGTGATGGCTGCAATGTCCACCTCTCCCTCTGCCATGAGAACCTGTAACTCTGCAGTTTTCCTCCCAAGGCTCCTAGCATTAAGGGTAACCACCTTCCACCCTTTCCCCCACTCCCATCCTGCCCCCCTTTCCTAGCATCACCAATAGTTTAGCAGTATATGGTTACGGACTTGGCAGTAGCTAAATAAATCTGAGTCCCGAAGGCTATATTGAGATTGTAGTTTTTCAAAGGGAAGAATCCCTTGGGGAGAAAGAAACTGGAAGACATGGGATAATCCCATCTGTCTCCAAGTGGAAAAGGCATTATCCATATGAATGGGGCAAAAGTTTCATCCTGGGAAATTAACTTGCAGTACTCATAAATGGTATGAATTGGTTGGATCTTCTCATACACCTCCACAGTCTAAAAACTGGAGAGGCAACCTTTGGGAGAGCTGAGGCTGACACCAATCTCTCGTCAGAGGAAAATAATATTCTATTAATAGTAAATAGATCATTTAAGTGAAATTCGATAGTTTTCCAAGACGAGACATAAGATCTTGCCAGCCACAGTATCAAAATTCTTAGAAATGCTGCCTTTGCGTATAGGTTAAAGTCTGGCAAATTAAAACCTGCCTGGGCCAATGATAACTTAAGGATGTATAACCTTATTCTTGGGTGTCCTTTACCCCATATAAAACCTGCTATCATTCTATTCCATGATTTAAGGTAAAAAGTCGAGGGAAAGAAGGGGACATTTTGGCTCAAGTACAGGAGACGTGGAAGAATATTTATACGAATAATATCAATTCGCTGATAGAAAGAAAATATACCAGAAGTCCACATATCCAGATCCAACTGGATTTGTAATGAGATGGGTTCATAATTTATCATTTCCATGACAGCTGGGTCCTTAGGTATATGAAGACCCAGGTATTTAATTTTAATGGAATGCCATTTAAAGGGAAAGGCCTTCTTAAGTTGCTGAGAAGGTTTAAAATTGAATGTCAAAATTTCCATTTTAGGCAGATTTAGTTTAAATCCAGCTATTTTCTCAAACCAGGTCAAAACTTTCCAGACTGAAGGTATTGAAGTATTAGGGGACAATAATGTTAGTAATATATCATCAGCAAACATATTAATTTTGTATTCCTGTTGACCTATGGGTATGCCCTCTATCTGGGATGAAGATCTCCAGACAGAGGCCAGGGGCTTAAGGTATATTGCAAAGAGATAAGGAGACAGGGAGCAACCCTGCTGCGTACCCCTACTCAAATGGAACGAAGAGGATAGAGCCACATTGGCTCGTATATAAGCCCTTGGAGACCTATAAAGATTAATTAAACTTGTGATAAATGAGGAAGGGAAGTGAAATGCCGCTAGGGTGTCCCACAAAAAGGACCATGAAACACGATCAAAAGCCTTCTCGGTGTCAAGACTAATAAATACAGATGGCATTTTCCTGGTACAGACATATTCTTGGAGAACTACTGTTCGGCGAATATTATCCATAGTACTCCTGTTTTTGATAAATCCAGACTGGTCAGGGTGTATAATCTGTGGAATAATAGATTCCAATCTGGAGGCCAAAATGGCTGTGTAGATTTTATAGTCCACGTTTAATATGGAGATGGGTCGATAAGATCTAGGATCCGAGAGGTCCTTCTGGGGCTTGGGTATGGGGGCAATTGTTGTGAAGTTCCAGGATGGAGGAGGGGCACCACCCTGAAAGACTTCAGTAAATAAAGCATGAATTTTGGGGGTAATGTCCTTAATGAACATCTTATACCATTCTGATGGGTAACCATCTGGTCCCGGGCAATGACCCGTATTAAGATTTTTAATTGTTGTAATTAGATGTCGCCTACCTTGATTTAAGGGAAAAATGGCCGCCAGGCTGGGTGTGCCATCCGCTGCACTGCAGTCTTCTGCTTTTAGTTAAATTTTTAGTTAATTTCTATCTTGTTTTTCTGCTAATTTTTTTGTTGTTTTGCTTTTACCTGTCTTTACCCTGGTCTGCCTGAACTGTTTGAATATTAGAGCGAATTGTTTGCCGCTTCTCCATCTGTTCTGTTTTTGCTGAGGAGCACGCTGAGCCTGATAGCGTTATTGGGGTGTTATTCGAACACTCCCGAAGTGAACGTTGGGGTTGTTTTTACTGGCGCCGTTATCGCTTGGCACTTTCTTGGACTTGCCCTCCACTGTGGATTTAATGTATTGTGCATTTTGAGCGACTGTGCCGACTGGGCGTTCTGCATGTGCTGACCCGTGGAAACAGTACCGACTGGGCTTCCAATTGTCTGTTTGGTGAGAGGTTGTCCGTGCCACTGCATTGTTCATGAGGAACGGCACGGGCTTGGGAAGCTTGAGGCTGTGGAGGACTTTTGTTATATTTCGGACGGTCTCCGCTGGGTGTCACTGCAGCGCCGCATACACCCCTCACCCACCCCAAGGAAGGAGAGCTGTCGCAGGACGCCGATCTTTCCTTCCCTGCCAGCTCTCTGGCGGCTCGAGTCCGCTCTCGAACCCGGTCGCCAGCGTGGTGGAGTTGGCTCCCGCTTCAACCCTCAGCGCCACCGGCCGGTTGGTTTCGGCTGTATTTAATTCTGGGCCTGGATTAAAGAGACTGCTGACTTCCTCCTTTTTTTGTGGATTATTTTGCTTTTCTGCCTGGACAATTGGGTTGTGAGAGGACCCTGTGTCCATGTACTTTATTTATTTATTTTTATTTTGTTGGAACTTATAGTTCCTTTCTCTGTCAGTGAAGAGGACTATAATTTTCCCTCTTACCGGTTGTGAGAGATCTTGGGGGTTATAGTTTTATTTCTCACTTTCGTGAACTGGAATAATTTTGTTTTGTTTATTTTTATTTGTTGTTATATTATTATAATTTGGTTTAACTGTCTGGCAGTGAGAGTGCCTTTCTATCCTCTCTCCCCAGTGGTGAGAGGACTGGGGGGGGACTAATTATTCATTGTTTTTTGTTATATTATGTGTTGGGTCTGGGGGTGAGAGTCCCTAAGCTTCGTTTGTTGTCTATCTGTTTTTGTGGGTTATTTTGTACTAATGGGGGGTTGTCAGGGTCTCTAATGTCAGGCTCTGATTTGATGTTAGCTAACCTGGGAGTTGGGTGGGGTTTTTAAATTGTGCTTTGTTAGGGGGTTATTATTAGTTTGTTAGTTTTATTTTAGGATTTGTTTATTGTATTTTTATTCTGCAGTCTAGCTTACAGCATGTGCTGGCCTTCAGCACCCACAGTTGAGAGCTACTCATCCTCCTCTCTTCATGCCCTTCACCCTTTTTACTCTCCCCCTCTTCAGTTTGAGATCTACCAGCATTGTAGAGTGCTGGGTATTGTGCGTAGGAGGAGGAGGAGGAGAAGGGCATGGGTTTGCGAACAGGGGAGGATGATCGAGGGGGTCATCGTATTGGGGTGGTTGGTACCAGAAGGCGCCCTGGGGTGAAATGGAACCCTGATCATGGTTTTCCATGTCTGGTGCCCATACCCAAGGGCACCACCGATTATGGTGGGCAGATGGCCTGTGCAGCCTGCGAGGTTCGTCCAACTCGGGCAGTGTTGTGCAATGCCAGGTCCATTAAAAACAAGACTGCAATTATTGCTGATCTTGTTGGTACGGTGGACCTGGCTTGCATTACCGAGACCTGGTTGGATGATAACTCTGGCCCCATTTTGGAGGTTATGACTCCAGCTGGGTACTCGGTGTTACACCGCCCAAGATTGGATCGTAGGGGGGAGGGGTTGCGGTCTGTTTCAGGACCAAACACGGCCTCACGGAGGTCCTAGTTGGGGGGGTTCAGTCCTTTGAGTGTATAGTAGTAGCAGGTGTAGGCTTTCAAATCGCCTTCATTTACCGTCCACCCAGTGATAAGAAGCGATTCCTTCAGGAAGTGGCGGACTTCGTCGTCAATATGGCGTTCGAGTCACCCAGATTGATGGTTCTGGGTGACTTCAATGCCTGGGTCGACGACGAACTCTCACAATTTGGTCAACACTTCCTCCAGTTAATGACAACGCTGGGCCTTACACAGGTGGTTTCCTCTGCTACACATAAATGTGGACACTCCTTGGACCTAATCTTCCTTCTAGGGGTCGAGGCATCTGATGTGGGGGTGGAACCCATCGGGTGGTCAGATCATTACACCGGGGGTTTAGTTTTTGCATCCCCTCTAGAAGGCCTGCCCCTATGGAGTTGGTTAGTTACCGCCCTTTGTGGGATATAGATCCCCAAGGCCTTGCGGCAGTGCTTGACCTCTCGTCCCCCACGCACCTCTCGTCCCCCCTTACCCTCTAGTCCATCTGCAAGGTCACTGATGAAGATATTGAAGAGGACTGGCCCCAGGACTGATCCCTAAGGTACTCCACTTGTGACTTGCATCTCATCTGACTGTATACCATTTACCACCACTCTCTGTTTTCTGTCCGCAACTAGTTTGCCACCCAGTTGACCAACCTGACCCACCCTGAGCCTACCCAGCTTATTTATCAATCTTCTATGTGGAACAGTGTCGAAAGCTTTGCTGAAGTCAAGGTAGGTGACATCAACTGCTCCCCCTTGGTCCACCACTCTGGTTACCCAGTCAAAGAAATCTATGAGGTTAGTTTGACCAGACCTTCCTTTTGTAAACCCATGCTGTCTTGGATCCTGTGCCCCTATGGATTCCAGGTGTTGCACTATCCTTTCCTTAAGGAGTGCCTCCATAATCTTGCCCACTACTGAGGTAAGACTGACTGTCCTGTAGTTCTCTGCCTCCTCCCTGCTACCACTCTTGTGGAGCGGGATCACATGAGCCCTTCTCCAGTCTTCTGGGACCTCTCCTGTGCTCAGAGACTCACTAAACAGTTCTGCTAATGGCTCTGCTAGTTCCATCCTTAGCCCCTTAAGTACCCTGGGATGTATGCCATCAGGTCCCATTGCCTTGTCCACCCTGAGCTTAGTGAGCTCTTGTAGGACCCTTTCTTTTGTGAAGGGAGTAGTGCTCACCTCCCTCCCCCCAGTGTCCATGGTGCTGAGCTGTGTGCCCTGCCCTACCTTCTCTTCAGTAAATACTGAGCAAAAGTATCTATTTAGGATAGATGCTTTTACAGGGTCTTCCTCCTCATATGCCCCCTTTTCTCCTTTTCTCCTATGTAGAGACAGAAAAGGTAGAAGTGGAGGGGTGGAGCTAAAGGAGAAATGTGATCTGGAACAACTGATTGAAAATCCACCCGGAAAAGGGAAAAAATATATTATTAGGATTAATTTACAGGCCACCTTCACAGAGCAGTGAATTAAATGGAAAGATGCTGGACTGTCTACTGTCTTAGCAACCTAATCAAAGAAGTTGATTAGATTCATTTGGCATGATCTCCCTCCCATAAACCCATGCTGCCTTGTATCCTGGAGACCATACTACCCTAAATACTCTACCAACTTTTCCTTAAGGGTGGTCTCCATGAGTTTTCACATGATTGAGGTCAGACTGACATTGACAAATCTACAATCCGGCTCTGAAGGGAGAAGGCTACAGTTACCGTACTCTACAAGTAAAGTGTTTCTCAGGCGTGTGTGACAAGGGAATATCATTTGCCAAAGGAGCACTGTACTGTGTGAGCAGCAGTTCTGATGGGATTTGAACCGAAAAAGTCTTCACGTAAGAGAATCACTTCTGAGTTGTGGCAGCTACTGAGGTGCCTTTACAGGTATGGAGAGTGTGAAAACTGGCGATCTGTTGCAAATTAAGTCCTGAGTGTGGACAGGTTGAGACAGACACATACAACACACCATGATAATTCTGGCTTCTTGTCAAGTGATCCATAGTACCCCTTATGTCCAGAGATAGAAACCTTTATGGTCTGTAAACCGATGATCTAATAAATAATTAAAAATAAATAAATTAATATTGGATTTTCTGTGTAGCAGAGCCACAAGTGAGTTATGCATGTCCTACCTCCTCACAAATGATGCTAAATGGTTTATTCTGAGTTAGTTAACTTTGCTTTTTTCTCTTTTAGATCATTCCTGAAGAAGATCCATGGTCAAAATGTCAATTTCAACTCTATTTTCAGCTTGCATTTAATATTATCATTTTGTTTTATTCTGAGTTAGGCCCTTACGTGTCTGGTTTATACCATGTATTGTAAATGGTAAAACTTCTAAAGTGTTTTACGAAGTTTTTATTTTTGTTTGATTTCACTGCTGTGTTGTGAGCGCAGCAGAGATCACTGTGATATCAGGCATTATTCAAGTTGCTCTGCCATTAGTCAGGGTTCTTTTGTAACCTGTTGAAAGTGAGAACAAATGGCCAAAGTGAGGATACATGATTTGTCCTCATTTAGAATGCTTCAGTGGATAAAAAGAATCATTTATTTGTAAGGTTTAAATGTCATAATATATGAATAAAATGGCAAAACAGAAAATCTATAGATAATATAAAGTCATGCAGGCCAGCTTTTGTGAAATTTCAGGGAGTCTTCCTCAAGGAACAGCTCAACCTCCCTCATTCTAAAAAGCCAAAAAAAAAAAAAAAAAATCTCCTGAGAAAAGATGCAAAAAAACTGGCTGTGTGTATAGCAGCATGTCAGTCCAGCAGGGTAAGGCTTGCTATTTGAATTATTATTGTACCACTGTGCTGCTTCGCTGGCACCGCCCCAACCCCCAGAACCATACCTCTCAACTGTCTCTGATTTTCTGGGACGTCCCTGATTTTGCCTCAGATTTTTCCTCTGTCCCTCGTAAAATTTGTATTCTTGTGACAGAGCAGTGGGGATTAAAAGCACAAAATAATGTCAAACATTAAAGTAACAGACTTGTTATTCTTCAGAAACTGCATCTTAACACAAATCCCCTTATCCTATCAGCTTTCTGAGTGAATAGTACCAGATTTTAAGATGTGTCCCTGATTTGGGGTCTTTGTCCCTGATTTTTTTAAGCCTTGTCCCTGATTCATGAGGCAAGAGGTTGAGAGGTATGCCAGAACTGCACTCTGGCATACAAGAGCAAAAGATGGATCTCCCAGCACGGTGTTCAGACAAAGCACTTGGTAGAAGTCTGTCCTTTGCAAAACTACTACGAGTCCCCATTTGAGGACAGCACTGAGGGGCCCTGTTAAGGGCTGCTGCAGAAAATGAACTCACAAAATTAATTGTTTAGTTTTTGTTGTCCAGGAAAGGAGGGCTAGGCAATTTTGCCTAATTTTAGCCTCATTGGGACAGGGTATGGGGTGGGGTGGGATGGACAGAGATGCAATCATGCAAACTGACATATTGAATCAGGTTAAGCTGTTGGTGTTTTCCTGAATGGGGGAACATTGGCCAGAACACTGGGAAAACTCCCTTACTCTTGGCAGTTTTCAGGACCCCTGCAGGGTTAAAAGGAGTCTGGGAAAAGTAACACAGATTCAGAGTGAACCCCTTTTGGGTACCATTCATAGCTATTTCCGTGACAAAACCCAGCTTTCAGAAGATCACAGTGTTCAAAAATGAAGGTGTTCATGTTGTCAACATCTTATACTGATTAAGGAAAAGATTTACAGTGACAGGTCAGCTAGATCCAGTTTTGGATTCCGAGCATATTTGGACCGGGGAAGGTGGTACATAATGGTCACATCAAAGGGACACGGTCACCCCCCTTGGGCCTCAAAGTGTCCCTAGTTTAAAAAACATATTTTATCACTGTTCACATTCTACAGAGACTGCTGATGCAGCTGGTAGTTTGATTCTGATTCTTATTTTCTTTAAAAAAGTGAAAAACAGACTGCCCACCATACTGGTGTCATCACACAAACACAAGTTTGTTTACATTCCTTGATCAGCTCCCACTGTATCTTTCCTGGACATGGGAACACACCAACACAGCCTAGCCTTCTCCAGCTTATGACTATGTTATGCCTTACACAGGTGGTTACTTCTGCTACCTATATATAGGGAGTCACTCTCTGGATCTTGTGTTCCTTCTGGGGATGGAGATCACGGATTTGGTGGTGGAACCAGTCGGTTGGTCAGACCAATATACCATAAGGTTCAGTTTCGGGGCACCCCCGAATAGGCCTGCCCCTACGGAAATGGTCTAGTACCACCCTTTAAGGGGAGTTACCCCAGAGGGCCTATTGGCGATGCTGGACCTATCGGGTTTATCGAGTGAATGCATGAGTCCAGGGGATCTTGTACTGGTCTATAATAAGGCAGTGGGAGACACCCTGGACTCAATTGCTCCTTTTCGTGTTCGCCCACTCACTCTGCGCCCATGGACCCCTTGGTTTGATGGGTCCTTGAAGGAGCTGAAAAGAGTGGGTCGAAGGCTGCAGAGAGCTTGGTGGAAATCTCCGGCCTTGTTGCTGACAGGCTTAGATTGATGGAACTTGATAAGAGCTGTCAATCAGCAATCACCCATAAGAAGGCAGAATTCCTGTCCTGGGAGATTGCTACTGCACGGAATCGTCCATCTCAGCTCTTCCGGTCTGTGGTTAGACTGTGCGGTCCAGTCTATCTTCAGTCTGGAAGAGATTGGAAGAGGTTTTTCACAAAAAAAATTGTGACGAACTCGCTCGATTCTTTGCAGATAAGGTTGCCAGCATCAGGTCAGGTATCAGCCCAACTCTCTCTATGAGGGATTGCGGAGATCGGTGGGAGGATGTGAGCTCCTGTTGTGCCTGGTCTGACTTTAAACAGCTGGAATTCATGGATTTTGTGAAGATTGTCCAGACTTTGTGACCAACCAGCTGTAGTTTGGATCTGGGCCCTACGCCACTATTGGTAGGTTGCGTAGATGTTATCTGCCCGATCCTTGCTGAAATTGTCTGGAGTTCCTTGGAGAAGGGGGTCTTTCCTGATCTCCTTAAGGAGGCGGTCATTCGACCACTCCTTAAAAAACCTTCCTTGGATCCAGACTGTCTAGCTAACTACAGACTTGTCTCTAACCTACCCTTTGTGGGTAAGGTTATGGAGAAGGTGGTTGAGTTGCAGCTGGATGACCATCTTACAACACACAATGTCTATGATGCTCTCCAATCTGGGTTTAGAAAAAGACATAGCACTGAGACCGTCCTTGTTCGGGTTTTAAATGATCTCCTAATTGCGAGAGAGCGAAAGGCTTCTACTATCTTAGTCTTTCTTGATCTCTTGCTGGCATTTGACACCGTAGACCATGATGTGCTCTTAGAGTGCCTGCGGCTTCTCTGCAGACTGTCTGCAACAGTCCTAAGCTTGTTTTGATCTTTCCTCACAGGCAGGTCCCAGAGGGTTGTCACTGGAATTTATTCCTCTGATGCACTCCCCCTGTCCTTTGGGGTGCTGCAGGGCTCCATATTGGCACCCATGTTGTTTGCAGTGTATATGCTGCCATTAGGAGATATCATTAGGTGATACAGTTTGGGGTTTCACTGCTACGCAGATGATACCCAACTGTATATGTCCTTTATTCCTGGACAGGATGATGCGAACTGTCTAGCCGAAATCAAGAATTGGATGAGCACTAGCTGGCTGAGGTTAAATCCGGATAAGACTGAGGTGTTGGTTGTGGACCCGGATCATCCGGAGGTGGGTCTTGGGGCTGGGAACCCTTTGGGCTTATGGCTTGATGGTGTCCAGCTCATGACCTCAGACCAGGTGCATAGCCTGGGCATTATCTTTGACAGCAGTTTGACCCTAAAATCACAGGTGTCTGCCATTGTCAAATCTTCCTTTTACCATCTAAGGAATATCACCCAGGTGAAACACCTGGTTCCTCCGGCTGACCTTCCTACACTGGTTCATGCCTTTGTAACCACATGCCTTGATTACTGCAATGCTCTCTACCTAGGGTTTCCGGGGGTTGATATCCATCGCTTGCAGCTGGTGCAGAACGCTGTGGCCAGGCTTTTGACTGTTACATCCAGAACTAGTCATATTATGCCTGTGCTGTGCGAACTGCACTGGCTGCCAGTACAGTGGCGGATCACCTTCAAGGTCAATTTACTGACCTACAAAGCCCAACATGAACAGGGACCCCGATATTTGCAACAACTCCTTATTCCCTACTGCCCCTCCTGCTCACTCCTATCTGCCGATGAGGGATTGCTAGAGATTCCCAGGGTTCGGTTAAAAACATGTGGGGCATGTACTTTTTCTCATGCTGCCCCTACCCTGTGGAATTCTCTACCTTGTCGGTTAAGGGAATGCCTGACCATATCAAGTTTTAAATTGAAGCTCAAGACATATTTGTTTTATCAAGCTTTTTCAGAAGGTTTTTAAAATGTATTGATATTATCTGTTTATATTGTTTGTTTATTTCACTGTACAGTGCCTTGATATGTGAAAGGCACTTAAGAAATAACATTTTACTTTACTTTAGCCCCTCATTATGCAGTGGGAGTTTAGGAGGCTACTGCTTCATGAATGACTGCACTGTTTGAGTGTGTTTCTAATGCTTAGGAAGTGTGCAGTAATAACAGATCCAGGATTGTAAACAAAACAAGGTTATTTATAAATATACATTAGCACGCATTTCAGTTCTACTAAACAAGGAGACAGACAAAACAAACGGCAACATCAATGAATTTTAGAGAAGGTAAACAATCATAAAATGTAAGTTTTTAACTAGAAATAATATGATGAAAAACAGGTTGACAGTGCCCCTTTAAATCAAGCTGGAGAATATTTTTTTTTACAATTGTTTAACCAGGAGAGACACACTAAGCTGAAAGCTTGTTTACAGGTGTGACCTGGGAGCACAGGGAAGTTAAGTGACTTGCTCAAGGTCACACAGTATGCAAGTGGGGGCTGTAGGATTCAAACTCAGGTCTCCAGATTTGCAGCTGAGAGCCTTAAACCACTGTGCTATACAGCATCTTCCTAACTTTCTTTTTAGGAAGGGACAATGGAGTCATCTACGTAAGTCACCCAAATGCTTGCTATCGGTGTGGGGTGTGCAGTCATTTCAGTAATGCTTGTGACCAAGTGAAATGTGAGCTGTGTTCAAAACTGACATTCTGGCGTGCAGTGCAAAAATGCAGTGCACTATAACCTTTGCAAGGATATGGGTCACACCTACTGCAATTGTCCTTGAGCATCACATAACAGTCTAGACCCCTGTGAACAAGCCAAACAAAAATATTATTTGACCATGACTCAAAAGACTAAACAACAACAGGAACTTACAAAACAGACTCAACCACCAGGTACCTCACGGCAGCAAACAGGCATGCCTAAGCCACACCAAAAAGACACCGTTGAGCATCATACAGAAGCCACATCTTCCCAGCAAGAGACTATGGAACCTGTGACACCAGAGGATGAGCCCACTACACAAAAGGAAGATACCTGAGAGAAAGCATACCTTCAGCCATTTACAAGTAAGACAGCATCTGCAGATGATCACAGTGAGGGTGAAATGGAACTTAACACTGCAGAAGTGCCTGATGAGGGTAAGCACTGCCAGAAGAACACAACACAGAACCAATGCTGCCACCATCTGCACCAGTCACAGACTTTCCATATGATTGCTTGATCCTAGAGGGCAACCTAAATCTAAACAAATACGAGAAGAAGGTGTAACCCCTTGCAGACAGGTTTGAGGCCCTGCAAGTGACAGAGTATGGGTCGATAACAAGGAGGACTCTGACACATCATCCATTAATTTTTCACCAGAGCCACCCTCTGACTACCAAGGGAACTCCACTGACACACAGGCATCTAAGAAATGTTAAAGTAGATGCAAGACAGGAGGAACAGGAAAGACAAAATGTACTAATCTTTTTCCCTTTTCTCTTCATTATGCATGCAGTGGGGTCTATGTCCTTTCTTATTGCAAATGTGAACAGTATGAAGAATATGAAGAGACAAATGATTACTTTTTC